>JAPDVU010000002.1:79265860-79805860 GCA_026230045.1 Corynorhinus townsendii
CCTCCTCTCCAAAAATCAATAAAAACATATCCTTGAGTAAGGATTAAAAAAAGAAAATTATTGAATTATCAATTTATGTGCATTATCATGTATGGTTAATATCCAAAATAAAATAAAGACTACTATTTTACATGTATTATTTTTATATTACTGATAGATTGCAAAAGTGTCTACAAGTTGTATTGTGCCTATAGGCATGTCCTTTACAATTAGACTTTGCAGTAACTATCAGAGAGAAGTAAAGTCTCTTCTATTCCTTGAATCTGATTTGACCATGTGGATAAAGGATGGTAGAAATGATTGCATAACAGAGACTTGAAAAGAGGTTGTCCATTGGGACTTGCCCCCTTGCTGCTCTTCGGAACTTGGCAGCACTGCCCTGTAAATGAGCCTGAGTCGACCTGCCGATGGTGCTATGTGACCAGAACTCACATGGGAGCCAAATGACTGCCGACACGTGAGCGAGGCCACAGGCTGCCGGCTGGCCAGGGAAGCATAAGTAAGACCACCTGAGACCAACAGAAGAACTTTGCAGCTGAGTTCAGTCAGAATGCCAACCTTCAGTGTCAAGAGCTGTTCAATAAATGATTTTTGTTTTAAGCAACTAAGTTTTGGAGTGCTTGGTTACATGGCAAAAACTAACTGACGTAGAAATGAGTACCTAGAAGTGCAGTGCTATAGGAAAAAACCCTAAAACATGTGATCTTGGGTCTCTGAGTGGGGCAGGGACAGAGAAAGCATTAAGAACCCAGTAGCAAAAAACAAACAAAAAACAAAAAGGGTGAGCAAACTATTAGTGGTATCTGGAAAAAAGGTGTGCCGGAAACTAATCTTTGTCCCACTAATAGAGAGATGTGGAAAGTAAATCCGGAAGGCTGTCAACCTTAATTGCTCTGAAAGGTTGAAGCTAATCACTTACTGTTTAGTTAAAACATTGTTAGAGGAAGCAGCCTCCACTTCTGTTTGTCTCATGTAAATTTCTGTTATTGGAATTTCCTGCCTAAAGGCTGTGGGTGTATCCCATAGTCTCAATAAAAGGGATAGCAAGGCCAGAGCAGGTGGTAGTCTTCCCACTAGAGGTTGGCTCCTGCCTGGCCCCCAATATTCCCAAATTAATACTTTCCTAGTCTCTTTTCATTTGTGTGCGGCCTTTTCCAGAACCCAAACCCTGAACCGGGACCCTGAACCACGCGGGACGTGAAAGGAGTTCCCACAAAGGTGAGAACATTTCTAAAGCAGGCCAGGAAAGTGGAAACATGTATGATGTATTAAAACATTTGGCAAAATGGTTGCCTGAAGTAACGTGAACTATACACACACACACACACACACACACACACACAGAGAGAGAGAGAGAGAGAGACAGAGATCTCCTATATAATAAAGAGGGAATATGCTAATTGACCATCACACCCTCACAAAGATGGAAGCATCCACAACCAATAAGGAGGGAATATGCTAATTGACTGACATGCCCTCAAAGATGGCAGCACTCACAGCCATAAGATGGCAGTGCCCAGTCCCCTCAGTCCCACCAGGATGGCAGGTACATGGCATGGCTGGGCACGCCCCCAGAGTCCCCCAGTCCCCTCAGGCCCCAGCTGCCCAGGACCAGCCCAAGGCACAGGCAAGCCTCGGATGGCATCTGCCCAGCTGCCCAGGGACAGCCCAAGGTGCAGGCAAGCCTTGGATGGTGGCTGCCCAGCTGCCTAGGAATGCCCGAGGCTCAGGTAACCAGGGCTGCCCGAGGCTTGCGCTGCTGGCAGTGTCAGCAGCAGAGGTGTGATGGGGGCGTTGCCTTCCCCTGATCGCTGGGTGGCCTCCTGCCC
The DNA here is from genome assembly GCA_026230045.1 of Corynorhinus townsendii. Classification (NCBI taxonomy): domain Eukaryota; kingdom Metazoa; phylum Chordata; class Mammalia; order Chiroptera; family Vespertilionidae; genus Corynorhinus; species Corynorhinus townsendii. The sequence goes on from JAPDVU010000002.1 coordinate 79,267,690, forward strand.
CTGAGGGCTCCTGGACTGTGAGAGGGGGCAGACTGGGCTGAGGGCCCCCCGCTCCAGTGCATGAATTTTTATGCACCGGGCCTCTAGTGTGTGTATATATATATATATATATATATATATATATATATATATACTTCTAACGAATTTATGGACCTTACATGGTCATTTCCTTGCAAAATGTTGGAAGTGTTTTACTGTCAGGGAAGGAAAATAAAAAAAGGAGCCAAAGAAAAAATTTAGAGGCAATATACAGACAGTAAAACTGATTTGCATCCCTAATCCTGTAGCTGGTAAAAATCCTCCAAGTAAAAGAGGCCAAAATCAAGATGTAGCTATTAAAATTTTATTAAGCCATTTGAAAGAATTAAGATGATATCTAGTAGACTCTCTCATCTAAAAAAAAAGGAGGGTGCTAAGAATTTTAAGGATGCTATTCCACACCAGCCTGACAGGCCCATAAAATTCTTTCTTAAAATAATTGTGGGTGCAGCTTATCTTGTCTTGTCTTTTCTTTCTTTTTTTTTTTTTTCTTTCTTCTGGCTTTTCTTAAACCAAGTAGATACAAGTCAGACTCATAAGAAAGCCACAAAGTTTTAAGAGAGTTCTGAGATCACCCCTCACTTGGATTGAAGAAATGAGATTGCTCAAATTACAAAATAGCCTCTGGAACCCTCACTTTTTACTGGTAGGAAGAAATCAGAGAAAGCTCATTAGCTCTAAATATAGGTCTTTCCTTATGGAAAAAGAACAACTTCAGAAGATAGAGCTAAGAGCTCAGAAGGTAGATCCTTGGGACTAAGAGCCTTGGAACAGGGAGATTAGACTAGACCTAATCAAGAACAGTTCCTGTCCCCAGATGGGGAGACATGGCAATAACTAGCTAAATGATGTCAGAATTGTTATAGGTGGGTGTCTGCTGTGTCTCACATTCTTCCACTTTCTCATGGCAGTGTCCACTGTATTGATCCTGACTCTGCCTCATCCTTGTATATTATGGGTATGTTGAGGGAAGATAATTAGTGTTTTTTAGTTCATAGGTCTCTAGAACAAGAAGAGCCCATTTAAGGAGACTCAACTAGTCTGATTTAGATCAAAAGATCCCTCACTAGTCTGATATTATAATTAGATGAGATTTTGGGGTGTCATATATGTGGAAGAAATTGTAATTATTTTGTCCAAAGGATAGGCTGTAGTAGATTACAAAGATGGCTATAATGCTTTATAGCTTCTTCCATAAAGAGATCTCTATTTCTCCACCCCTGAATTTAGACTGGTCTTGGGACTTATTTCACCATTAGTATGCAGCAGAAGGGATGTACCAATTCCAGGCCTAGACCACTTTTGCTTTCTGTGAGCATGTCAATCATCATCATGTGAATATACATGGGCTAACTGCTACCTGATGAGAGGTTTGTGGCCCAGTCAGAATTGTCATTCCAACCAACAGCCAACCAACACAGAAGCAGATCAGCCTAACTGATTTTTTAGCTGCTCAAAGACACGTGAACGAGCTAAATAAGCCACTTAAGAAAAGCGCCCAATTGATCCCAGCCCAAATTATTGACCTAAGAATTGTAAAATCAACAAATAGTTGTTATTTTAAGCACAAAATGGGAGCAAGAAAAGGTTGTCACCTAGCAGTAAGTTAAGTTATACAGACACCCAAATGTCACAGAAAAATTTATTGATATTTCATTCTTTCTTCTCTGCCATAAGTCCATATACTGGTGGATCTGTTTGGGGCACAGTAGCCTGTTCCAGTAGCCGTTTGTCTGTTTTCAACAGTTCAATGCTATGGTATTCAATGTAGCTTGGTAACTGATGGGACAAGCATCCCTGGACACAAATTTTCATCTTCAGGAGAGTCTTGGCTATTCTTGACCTTTTGTTCAACTCTGTACATTTTGATGAGTTTATCAACTACACTAGGAAAAAGAACTCTCTGTTGGCATTTTTTATTGAATTTTTATTAAATCTATAGATACATTTGGAAGAATTTGGCATATTTTTATATTGACTCTTCCTATCCATAAACATTTTTCCATTATTTAAGTGTTCTTTGTTCTTTTCTAATAACTATTTATAATTTCCTATATAAATACCTTGTATATCTCTTTTAGATTTATTCATAAGTACTTTGTTTTTATTGTTAATATAAATTAAAATTTTTAATTTTCCCAACTGACTGTATCAAAGTATAGCTGACTCTTAAGTATTTTATATTTTTATTAATATAACTTAAAAATTTTAGTTTTCCTGACAACCAACTATATGAAAGTACAAGTGACTGTATGAAAGTACAAATGCCAAAAAAGTCTGTTCATCTTGAATTTTTCTATCTGACAATAATCTAGAGAAAATAGCTCCCTCTCTCCCCCTTATGCTTGACAATGGATGATTTCAAAGCAACTACTGCAAATACAAGAAGAAATAAAGAAAATAAAGAGAAAATAACTATTGTAATTTTACCAGTTGGAAGCAGACTGAGGGAATGAGGAAATGAGTATCTACTTGGATAAGAGTTTGTAGTTTATATATCACACTTGCAGGAAATGGAAGTAAATTATTATTAGAACAAACCAAACTTTTATTTTCTAAGAGCAACTGTAGGGCCTCTGGCATAACAGAACATTTGTTTTCTTAAATGTCCCAATCAATAAAAACAATTTAAGCTTTATTTTTTAAAAAAAAGATAAGATATAATTTAATGTGTCTTTGAGATGGCAAGGAAACTAAGCTATTAATAAAAGCCAACATCGGGCAAAGTGGAAACCCAAGAGGTAACCAAGAGCCAAAGCCGGCATTGGTCTGAGGGTGTCTCCAGACCCACAGTAGCTTTTGTCACCGGCACCCAAGTTCTGCCATCCTGCTGCCACCAAACCAAACCCGTGAGACAGATGTACGTGAAAAAGGAAAGAGATTTTATTCAAGTGCTGGTTACCTAAGGAGATGGGGACTCTTGTCACAGAGCCCATCTCCACATCTCAGTGCAGGCAGAGGATTTCATAAGGAGGGAGAGGCAAAGCAGAACAAAGAAGTCAAGGGGAGGGATTGAAAAGTTCTCTACATGCAGGCCAGCACAGTCCATTCCCATAAAGACCTTGTGATGGTCTAGTGCAGTGGTTGGCAAACTGCAGCTCGCGAGCCACATGCGGCTCTTTGGCCCCTTGAGTGTAGCTCTTCTGCAAAATACCACGGCCTGGGCGAGTCTATTTTGAAGAAGTGGCGTTAGAAGAAGTTTAAGCTTAAAAAATTTGGCTCTCAAAAGAAATCTCAATCGTTGTACTGTTGATATTTGGCTCTGTTGAATAATGAGTTTGCCGACCACTGGTCTAGCATGTGACATCCTGGTCTTTGACATCCTGGTTCTTTGTCATCTTGATTCTAGGTTGAAGGTTAGCAAATCTCCGGGAACTGGAACTGGGATAACTGATAGTCAGAGTCTGTATCTTCTGAAGCTAGTTCCTAGGATTCTTATACAAACATATTGTTTATTTACAAGCCGCAGACTAGCCAGAGTCAGCATTTACAGCAACAATGTTAGAATGGTGAAGTGGGTTACAATTTCCCAGGGTTATACTTTGAGTTTCTGTTTTCCTGACTATGCAGGGAGTGGTGCTACTAGACTCCCAACCTACCAGACCCCAAACTTTATCTCTGTCACCAAAATTAGGCAGACCTTATCAAAAGGGTATTTCTAGAACATTTCAATATAGGATTGTAGAGGAAAATTATGGCTAAGGAGTTGATAGAATAATTTTTATAATAAATGTTATGATAAAACACATACTAGTACTCAATCTACTCAGGAGTTCATCAACAAATCATTCTTACTTATTGAATTGGACTTAGTCAAATGAGAAGCATCATCTGCCTCTGGGAAAGGCAGGGCAAGTTTCCTTACTTATGAAAAAGGAAGAGCTGAGTCACTATGAACCTGAAACATGAAAATGACTTCAGTCATTCTGCAGTATTCAGAATCCCATAAATAGATATAGATGCCCTTGTTTGTAATCAGTGCCTTCCTTGTCTTTCAGATGCTTTGATCCTTTGCCCAAAGTGGAAGAAGTGATTTTAATGATTTTGAATTTATGCATTCAAAATATGATTCACGAGGGAACATTTTATGTGTAGGAAATGCAACAAACCACTTTAAGTTCACAGAGTAAGGGTCTAGAACTCCTTCTGTCTCTTTTTCTGCATACATGAGAAGTGTTTTCATCTTCTTTACATTTCATGGGTATTTATTATTACATCAAGATCCTCATAGTTTAATATTTTCCTTTCAGAATTTATGCCCTACATTTTAGGACACTTTTGCTAAAGAAAAGATTTTGTGGTGGGTAGTGTAGTGACTTCAAAACATTTGAAAGAGAAGTAAGAGTTGGCCAAATGGTAACTAAGCTTTAAGGGGCTCAATGATCGAAGAAAGTAACTAAAGATAAGGGTGTAACCAAGAGAAGGTAACATTGGCTTTATCCAGTGCTATGAAATAGCAAATGTATTCCCCTTTGATGACCTTACCCTTGACTTCTGCCCTTTGCTAAGAAATACTCAAGAACTAGTACTGAGCACTGGCAGCCTCATGTCCTCCCCATAGCTGCTCTGAGCAGAACCCTATGTGGATAAATCTTCTCTTCTCTATCTTTACATACCATCAAAACTCAGCTGCTATGATTTTCTCGTTCCCCTGCTTCCATTTTTAATTATTCTTATTAGGAAGGAGCTTATGCAAATCAATTGATATTACATGCAAATAGTCTGGGATTTTTCTTCCCTCACTGAAGTGAATGGTGACCCGGACAGCTTAGTTTCTCTTCTGCAATACATGTCCACCCACCCAGAAAGTGTCCTTTCTGTTACTGCCAAGTCAGTTCTCAGAGTTTATGTTGATAGGTGGAAATAAAGATAGAACCTGAGAGGTGGGAGGAGAAAGAAAAGAGGTTATTTTCAAAATAAAGAGAAAGGAGAATTTTGTAAAATTAGGGAAATAAGGAGCTGAAGTAGTGTGGGTATAAGATAATTGGGGAAAACGGAAAAAATATAAAAAAAATTTTAGGATGGTTAAAGAATCAACTTTAACACATTTTTAAAGCACAAAAATTAGAATGTAATTCTATTTTTATTACTAATAGATATTTGATCTCTGCTTCTATGAATAAGACTTTATCCACAGACTAGACCCTAAGGGTCAGAGGTTAAAAGTGTTACCTACTAAGTTGAGGCGACCAACTCACCCTGGTTTGACCAGGGTTTCCCCAATTTTAACACTGAGATTTTCACATCCTGGGAACTTCTTCCCTCTTTTTCAAAATGAGGTAGTTGGTTACTCTTGGTCACTAGTGACTAGTAATGGCTTCTCAGAGGGAAACTGGGGTAACATGGGCAGGTGGGAGAACAGTATTCTTGTTTTTCCTGAGAATGGTTGCTGAGTATAAAGAGGAAAATATGATGGCATTTACTGAGGAAAGGAGAAGGGAGAAGAGAAAGAGGACGATATAAAAGAATAAAATGAGGTGAAGTGTGTGTGTATGTGTGTGTGTAAGGGAGGAGGTTTGGATTTAAAGCAGTAATTCTCAACCAGGTATGATTCTATTTACCATTGACTAAAGATAGTTTTGTTTGTTACAATTGACATCTTCTGGCATCTAGTGAGTAGAGGGCAATATGTCATTAAACATCCTACAATGTGGACAGTCCTCCACAACAAAGAATTATCCAGCCCAAAATGTCAATAGGGATGAGATTGAGAAGACCTGACCTGAAGGGATGCATTGTTAATAATGGACTGACATGAACAGAAGGCAAGTGGGGATGCAGCTTTCCCAATTGATCTTAAATCACAGCATATATAGAGTGACACCGGAAAACTAATTTTTCCCTGTGTTGGAAAAATTGGAGAGTAAAATGCAAAATAATGAAACTGGACCACTATATAACACCATTCGCAAAAATTAACTCAAAGTGGATTAAAGACTTTAATGTATGACCTGAAACCAGAAACTCCTAGAAGAAAACAAAGGTGGCAAACTACTTGACATACAAATTAGCAATGATTTTTTAAAAAAATCTTTGTTGTTGAAAGTATTACATATGTCCACCTTTTCTCCCCATTGACCTCTTATGGCCTGCCCCCATCACCTCCACCCCAAGCATTTACCACCCCATTGTCTTTGTCCATGGGTCATGCATATACGAATACAAGTTCTTTGGTTGATCTCTTCCCACCTGCCCATGTTACCCCAATTTCCCTCTGAGATTCCAGTGTGTCCCATGCTTCTATGTCTCTGGATCTATTTTCTTCATCAGTTTATTTTCTTCATTAGATTCCACATATGATTAATACTTGTCTTTCTCTGACTGGCTTATTTCATTTAGCTTATTCTCTCCAGGTCCCTCCATGCTGTCTCAAAGGGTAAGAGACCCTTCTTTTTTACTGCTGCATGGTATTCCACAGTATAAATGTACCACAACTTTTTTGTCCACTCAATTACTGATGGGCACTTGGGCTGTTTCCAGATCTTAGCTATTGTAAATTGTGCTGTTATGAATATAGGGGTGCATACATTCTTTCTGATTGGTTTTTTATTTTTTAGGATATATTCCTAGAAATGGGATCACTGGGTCAAATGGTAATTCCATTTTTAATTTTTTAAGGAAACTCCATAGTGTTTTCCACAGTGGCTGCTCCAGTCTGAATTTCCACCAGCAGTGTACTAGGGTTCCCTTTTCTCCACATCTTAGCCAGCACTTGTCATTTGTCGATTTGTTGATGGTAGCCATTCTGACAGGTGTGAGGTGATACCTCATTGTTTTAATTTGCATCTCTTTGATGATCAGTAACTTTGAGCACTTTTTTATATGTCTCTTGGCCATCTGTATGTCCTCTGTGGAGAAGTGTCTGTTTAGGTCCTTTGCCCATTTTTCAATTGGATTGTTTGTCTTCCTTTTGTAAAGTTGTATGAGTTCCTGATAAATTTTGAATATTAACATTTTATCTGATGTATCATTACCACATGTGTTCTCCCATACAGTAGCTCTCTTTTCATTTTGTTGATGGTTTCTTTTTCTGTGCAGAAGCTTTTTATTTTTATGTAGTCTTATTTTTTCATTTTCTCCTTAGTTTCCTTTGCCCTAGGAGATGTATCTGTAAACATATTGCTACAAGAGATGTTTGAGATTTTGCTGCCTATGGTTTTCTTCTAAAATTTTCTAGTTTCACGTCTTACGTTTAAGGCTTTTATCCAATTGGAGTTAAATGTGTATGGTGTAAGTTTGTGGTATAGTTTCATTTTTTACATGTATCTGTCCAATTTTCCCAACTCCACTTATTGAAGAGACTGTCTTGACTCCACTGTATGTTCTTGCCTTCCTTGTCAAGTATTAATTGAGTGTAATGCCTTGAGTCAATTTCCTGGTTCTCTGTTCTGTTCCATTGGTCTATATACCTATCCCTGTGCCAGTACCAAGCTGTTTTGATTACAGTGTCTTTGTACTATAACTTGATATCTGGTATTGTGATCCCTCAAGCTTTGTCTTCTTTCTCAATATTAGTGAAGCTATTTGGGTTCTTTTTTGGTTCCATATAAATTTTTGATGTATTTTTTTCTAAGTCTATGAAATATGCCATTGGTATTTTAATAGGATTGCACTGAATCTGTAATTGCTTTAGATAATATGGACATTTTAATTATGTTAATTCTACCAATCTACAAACACAGTATTTACTTCCACTTGTTTATATCTTCCTCTACCTCTTTTTTCAATATTCTATAGTTTTCCAAGTACATGTATTTTACCTCCTTGGTTAAGTTTATTCCTAAATATCTTAAATTTTTTATTGCAATGGTAAATGGGATTGTTTGTTTAGTTTCTCTTTCTGAGAATTCATTACGGCTGTATGAAAATGCCATTAATTTCTAAGGGTTCATTTTGTATCCTGCTACATTGCCTAATTTCTTTATTAAATGTAGTAGTCTTTTTATGGAGTCTTTAGGGTTTTCTTTTTTTAAATTTAATGAATCTTTATTGTTCAGATTATTACAATGGTTCCTCTTCTCCCCCCCTCGCATAGCTCCCCTCCACCCGATTCCCACCCCACCCTCTGCCCTTACCTCCTCTGCACTGTCCTCATCCTTAGATGTACGCTTTTTGTCCAGTCTCTTCCCGCACCTCCCACACCCATTTCCCCCTGAGAATTGTTGGTCCACTCCCTTTCTATGCCCCTGATTCTATTATATTCACCAGTTTATTCTGTTCATCAGATTTTTAATTCACTTGATTTTTAGATTCACTTGTTGATAGACATGTATTAGTTGTTCATAATTTTTATCTTTACGTTTTTCTTCTTTTTCCTCTTCTTAAAGAATACCTTTCAGCATTTCATATAATACTGGTTTGGTGGTGATGAACTCCTTTAGCTTTTTCTTATCTGTGAAGCTCTTTATCTGCCCTTCAATTCTGAATGATAGCTTTGCTGGGTAGAGTAATTTTGGTTGTAGGTTCTTGCTATTCATCACTTTGAATATTTCTTGCCACTCCGTCTGGCCTGCACAGTTTCTGTTGAGAAATCAGCTGACAGTCGTATGGGTGCTCCCTTGTAGGTAACTAACTGTTTTTCTCTTGCTGCTTTTAATATTCTCTCTTTGTCTTTTGCTCTTGGCATTTTAATTATGATGTGTCTTGGTGTGGTCCCCTTTGGATTCCTTTTGCTTGGGGTTTTCTGCACTTCCTGAATTTGTAAATCTATTTCTTTCACCAGGTGGGGGAAGTTTTCGGTCATTATTTCTTCAAATAGGTTTCAGTATCTTGCTCTCTTCTTTTGGCACCCCCATAATTTGGATGTTGGTATGCTTGAGGCTGTCCCAGAGGCTCCTTACACTATCTTCAACTTTTTGGATTTTTTTTTCTTTTTGCTTTTCCAGATGAGTGTTATTTGCTTCTTTGTATTTCAACTCTTTGACTTGATTCTTGCAGTCCTATAGTCTGCTGTTGGGTCTCTGTATAATATTTTTTATTTCAGTCAGTGTATGTTTAATTTCTAGTTGGTCCTTTTTCATATTCTCGAGGGTCTCGTTAAATTTATCAGCCTTTTCTAGGATATTCTTGAAAAACCTTATACCTATGGTTTTGAACTCTATATCCAGTTGTTTGTTTTCCTCCCTTTCTTTCATTTGTGATCTGTTTCTTTGACTGCATTTTCGCTGCTTCCCTGAGTTGGTAGAGTAGCTTTGTGTAGTAGGTGTCCTCTAGGACACAGTGGCTCAGCCTCCCCAGTTACCTGCAGTGGACACTCTTGGTGCACCCCTTTGTAGGCTGTGTGCTCAGCCTTGTTGTAGTTAAGTCTTTATTGTTGTTGGTATCACTGGGAAGAATTGACCTCCAGGCCAATTGGCTGTGAGGATCAGCTGTGTCTATGCTGGGAACACTTCTGTGCTGGAGATACTCTTATGAGACAAGACTTGCAAAATTGCAAAAGCCTCTGTGCTTAGCTTGGATGGGGTGGAGTTTCAGGGCAGAGCAGACAGCCTTGGTTTCCCATCAGCCCTGCCCTATGAGGCCCCTGGGTCTCAGTGTCCCTCGGTAATCACTGCAAGCACCTCTGAGAGAAAGCCACCCTCGAGTTTTGCCTGCTGCCAGACAGTCCAGTTTCTCCCCAAATGAGTCGGGTTTCCCAGAAACTTGCCTGGAACTGGAGTTCAACACAGTCAGGAGCTTCTGTCTCCCTCCTGCTTTAGAAAGCCAGCTGCACACTCAGCCTACCGTGTATTCAGCAGTCAGTCCTCTCTGCACGCACACGCCTCCAGACCTCTGCCTTCTGCAGTTCCCGAGTCTCAATGTGCTTTCTTTTTTTTTGAAAGTCTAGATTCCCCCCAATTGAGTCTGGTTTCCCAGCCTCTCACCTGGGACTGGAGTTCAGTGCAGTCGAGAGTTTCCTTCTCCCTCCCGCTTTAGAAAGCCAGCCGCGCACTCAGTCGCCTGTGCACACAGCTGCCTGTCCTCTCCGCGTGCAAGCCTCCGTACCTCAGCCTTTTGTAGCTCCTTTGAGTCTCAATGTGCTTTCCTCTTTTCTTCTAGTTGTAGAATTTCCACTCAGCCAGCTTTCCTGTGGTTCTGGATGGTGTCCGTTTTGTCTTTTAGTTGTATTTTTGATATTGATGTATGAGGCAGCAGTTTAGGTGTTTATCTATGCCACCATCTTGATTTCTCCCTCCACTTTTATTTTTTTTCTAGGGTTTTCATGTCAGTTGCGAATAATGAGAGTTTTACTTCCTCCTTTCCAATTTGGATGCCTTTTTATTTCTTCTTCTTGTCTGTTATGATTAGGACTTCCAGTACTATGGTGAGTAAGAGTGGTGAAAGCTGATATCTATCTTGTTCCTGTTCTTAGAGGAAATGATTTTAGTTTTTGCCCATTGAGTATGATGTTCACTGTAGGTTTGTCATATACGACCTTTATTATGTTGAGATATATCATGTATGTGATATATACACCATGACATATATGTGTGTTATGTATACTATATGTATGTTATACATATATCATGTTTGTGTGTTATATATCATGTATATTATATACTAGAGGCCCAGTGCATGAATTTGTGCATGGGTGGGGTCCAGCTGGCTCACCCTGATCAGGGCCAATCAGGGGCAAGACTGGCCAAGGGGAAGGGCTGCAGGCAGTTGGCCAGCTGCCCCCACCCCCTGGTCAAACTCACCTCTTTATTGTATAGGATTAGAGGTAATATGCAAATTAACCCTCACGCCCTCACAAGATGGCTGCCTACAACCAAGCTGGCTGGGGGGTTAGTGAGGGATGACCAAACAACTGAACAGCAGGCTGCAAGGGGCAACCAGGCTGGCAGAGAGGCCATGAGGGGTGACCAAACCAGCACATGGGGCAGTTGGGGGCAACCAGGCCAGCAGAGGGGGCAGTTAGGGGTGATCAGGCCAGCATGCAGGGGCAGGGATGGGCGATCAGGCCAGCAGGTGGGGGCAGTTAGGGGTGACCAGGCAGGCAGGCAGGCAGGCAGGCAAGCGATTAGGAGCCAGCGGTCTAGGATTGTGAGAGGGATGTCTGACTGCTGATTTAGGCCTGGATTGGAGAGGGTGCAGGCTGGGCTTTGGGGGCCCTCCCTCATGCACAAATTTTGTGCACTGGGCCTCTAATATATATATATATATATATATATATATATATATATAGTCATACACTGTCATACACTCATAAATACATACACACATATATAGTAGTTACTGTCCTAAGCTCTTTCTAGGTATCATCTGATTTACTTCTCACAACAGCTTTATAAAGGCAGGCTTTCATATCTCCATTTTGTAAGTGGAGAAACTGAGGTTCAAAAAGTAAAGTGTCTCCTCAGAGTTTTCCAAGGTCACATGACATGCAGGTGTGCTCTGGTCCCCCACTAATACTACTTCCTTACTATGAACACAGTATTAGAAAAATAGCAGTTCTATCAAGCACATGTCATAAGCTCCATTTTGCATATAAGGAAACGGAAATTTAGACATTGAGTTATCTAAGATCACATAGGTTGTTAGGGGCTCAAACCTTTTGATTTTAATATTCTACAATTCAAGAAATCTACAACATAATAGCCACATAAAAAGGAGAATACAATTTTGTTGTCCATCTGTGTTAGGTATAAAGTGGTTAGTATAAATAGGATTTTCATTTATTCAGACAAATATATAGACAAATAGAATATTTTGTTCACTGTCTTGATTCAAAATCATTGGACAAAAATTCATCTTTTAATAAGCATACACTTGCACACATAAATGTAGAAAGTGATACCTTAATCTTCAAATTTTTTAAAATGATTTAATAACAGCCAAAAAGATATTTACTCCACTCCAATGTTCCTTTGTTAATAAATTAAAATATACAAAACCTAAAATAACTTGGAGTTCCACACCTGTGCTACAGTCAGATCTTTGCCATTTGCTTTCATTGGTAAAATCAGCATTTCAGTCAGTCTCTAAATAAACTGTGGCTTTGAACACATGTGCCTCCCTGGGAAGAGCCTTATATTGGGTTTCTGAAGTCTTCATTGAGACTATTTTATGTCTTCAAACCATGTACAGTAGGCCTTCGGGTTACATTGGAGATCCATTCCTACAGTGCGACATAATGCGATTATCGCCACAAGTCAGAACCCACCTACGTAAGCACCTACGTCACTCACATCGAGCACATACACAGCAGTAATGAAGTGAAAGAGTAAAACAAAATTAAAGGAAAGATAACAATTCCTGACTTTTACTTGTGGTAAATAAATAATAAAAAACATAAAGCACATGTGTATATACATCGAAATGACAAAACTTTTTTTTTATACATAAATAAATGGGAGATGGCGATGTAACCACGAAACGATATGCATTGAATCTTACATAACCCAAGGACTGTCTGTAACTGTGCCCTGGTGAGCAAGGGTAAAAGCCGATTCATGAAGTTATTTAAAAATATAAATCAGAGTGAGCCATTTTATCTACTCAAACCCTTTAAAGGTACGACATTGTCAAGAACCTCCAAATTCTCTACTTGCTATTCATGGTCTGAAATATTCTGGGAAATCAATAGTCTGCTTGCATCTCCCTTCACTGAGTCTTCCTCCGTTCTCATGGGACACACCAGTGGGCTCACCATTTTCTTTAACATTTACACCTGTGTTGTTCTTGTCCTCTCTTCTCTCACTCCACTCCCAGCCAGTCTTGTCTACCTGGTGAATGATGCTCATCTTAGTGGGCCCTGACCCCAGGAACCCATTCCCCTTTTCATGTCAATATTGAGAAACTAATCTGTGACTACCAGAACTATAGAAGGAAGGTAGAGCTTAAAATAAATCACCTCCCAAAAGGAGTAGCCTATTACATACATTGGCTGTATGGTATGGCCTATTGCTCCTAGACTACAAACGTGTACAGCATATTACTATACAAAATAACATAAGATTAAGTCAAGCATAAGGGAAAATGATGCAGGGTGGAGACATGGGGAGCACCAGATGTATGAGGCTGCTTGCTGTGTAACAGAATACAGTTTCACAGCAAACCTTTTTTTCATAAGTAGGAAGAGTACACTCTAAAATAATAATAAAATGTAAAGTATAGTAAATACATAAAACAGTAACATAGTCACTTATTATCATTATCAAATATTATGTTCTATACATCATTGTATATGTTATACATTTTTTTAATAAGACTGGCAGCGCAGTAGATTTGTTGATACCAACATCCACACAAATGTGTTGCCCTGTGACTTTATGAAATGGCTACCATGTCACTTGGTGATTGGAATTTTTAAGCTTCAGTATAATCTTATGGGACCATCCATCCTTGACATTATGCAATACATCACTGCAGTTAAGGGCAGGGAGAGGTGGGGGTGTTGATACCACTGCATCCCTAGCTTCTCAAGGTTTGTTAAATCAGTTGGAAGGGAGTGAGCTTGCCAATTGCTGGCAGCAATTTTCAGGCTGCATGTGCTATTGAAATAGTTTAGTCAACTCATCATTTCCCAGCTCTAACCTCCCTCTGCCAAACTAACTTCTCTGTGCTAACCTAAAAATAAAAGGGCCTTTCAAAGTGACAGGCAAACAAGCATTTATTTGAGATCAAAGAATAACTATTCAGAAATCAGTAATTTAGGCAGAAACCCAAATAATGTCTCAATTAGGAGGCAAAGGCAGTGGGTATTTATGGGAATGGAAATGGTTACATCATGAGAAGGAAGACGGTTCTACTGCTGCAGGTAACATAACATAGTGATGTTAGTTCTAAACAATGTTTTAAATTTTCAGTCCAGTGGCCATCAGTCTAGTAGTCATAGTAACTGTTTTTCTGCTGGTTTTGCCAACAGGTCTTGAGAAATAAGGTTGCTTAGGCCTAGTCCACAGGTTGTTTTACTTTGTTTTAAACATTCCAGTTTCTCTGGCATGGCAGCTCCAGCTCCATTATAAAGTGGCTTTGTTTATATCATTGTTTATACCTGGGTTCTCTTTTTTTTAATTATTTAAAAAAATTTGTATTTTTCAATTACACTTGATATTCAATATTATATGGGGTTTTCTTCTTTAAACAAGATGACTTTCTATTTAGCCAAGGATTAACCTTGGGTCTCAGGGAGGGAATGACAATTAAACAATTCCCGTGTGAAAGAAGGAAATGCAAAAACAGAAAAGAGAAACAATGAAGAGGCAAAGCCAGCTGTTTCCTACAAACTTTTGACAACTTCGCAGCTGTTCACCGTTCTTTCTCCCCAGTGGAAACTGGCCTCTGCCCAGCCTGACTGATGCTTTCCAGTCTCCCTCTCTCGGCCCAACGGCTGTGACCTTGCCACTGTCATTTCCCCTGAGATAGGTTAAGGGAGCTCTGGGACACATGGTCAGTTCTGTACTCGGTTATGATCAAAGTTGTACTCTTCTTATGATAGCCATAATAGATGAGACTTTACAAATACTATCTCATTCAATCATCAGAGTTACTCACTGAGAATGACCGTACTATTACCCTCATTTGACAGAGGAGAAAAGTGAGACGTAAGCCATGTGTCTCAGGCATCTTTCCAATTCCAAGGCCTCTTCTCTAAATCGGGGGATTCCAAAACTTCTTCCCATCAGTAGAGTGCTTGTTAAACGCATAGATTTCCAGGCAGCCCACTCAGAAATCCTGATGAGTGTGGAGTGGAGCCTAGCAATCTGAAGGCAGGACTAAAATCTTCACAGTGCTACTCTACATTTTTATAGACCGTGCTTGACATAGCCCTTGCACAATTCTTCGTTCTGATTAATTACCCCTTCCTCTGGGTTCTCAGGACACTGCTCTCAGGCTGGTACAGCAGGAACCCATTGTGTTACAATTAGCTAGTTTTTGTCAGTCTCCCTGATAGCTGGGGAACTACTTGATGTCCAGGATCCTGTTTCTTTTTTACTTCCTCTTCCTGGTATTGCTGAGCAAGAGCCTGCTGCCTAGTACTCACAGAAGCTGAAACTATGACACTGGCTTTCAAGATAAAGAAAGAGCCTTTATTATATATGTGGGTCGCCAGTGAGGAGACAAGAGATCCTGCTAAAATCTGTCTCCCCCACCCAAAGTTTGGGGTGAATTTAAGGGGTTAGGGGGAACAGGCTGGTATGTGAAAGTGCTGGCCAGGCAGGTTTTGATCAGAAGCTTTAGAATTTGGACATTTATAAGATACGGTAAGGTGCTTCAGCACCATCTTCTTGGACAATAGACCGTTCGCTTTGAAAGGGTTCCAGATTTCAGAGTTCATGTTCTGGTCCTTTGGTTCTATGGGAGACAGGAGTGGGGGGGTGGCGGGTGGCAAGACTGGTTCCAGGTGCAGCCAGAGGTCAAGTTCTCTCCTCTGCTCATGTTTCAGCTGCATGTCTTGCACCTGTGGTCTGATTTATCAGAAAAGTAACTCAGTATCTTGTTAGAAGCAGGATATAGCCATTTTGAGGTGGTTCTGCAGTTACATAAGATTGCTACTTTCACTCATCTTTGCATAGCTTGCTTCTCCTTATTATTTGGGCCTCATTGCCATGTCACCCTATTGCATCATCCAGCATGAAGCACAGAGCTTTGCTTAGTAGGTGCTCAGTTAAAACTGAATTAGCCAAAGGCAGATCAAATACATCCTTAGGGCACCAGAAAAACAGAGGCAACAAACATTTTCAAACTATAGAAGCATCACTGGACAGGAACTGGCCGTTGTAGGTCTGCCTCGGGCCTGCCGGTAGTGTGCGGGTTCTTGACTTCGTGCAGGGAAGACTTCATACAAAGAGTCCAGGTGATTTTGAGAGAATGCTTATTAAAACTGGGGACAGTTAGACAAAGGAAGGACTTAGGGTAGGAGATGCAACAGCAGAGAGCCGAGGTGGTGCCCTGCTTTGGCTCCCTGGAAACATTATAGGAAAGAAGTGAGCCAGGGCAGGGCTGCTGTTACCTCACTAGGAAGTCAGAGAAAAGGGGCCTTGGAGACGGCTTCAGGGGGTTAGCCCCGGAGGAGCTGCCACTGCCAGTTCTTCCTGTGGTTGCAAGCCTCATGGGGACCCTTAGAGTTTAGGAGGAAGTAAAATGTTCATGCACGAGAACAGGCATGGGCATGCTCCAGGACGAGCCAGCGCTGGTATCCTTTGCCTTGAGGGTGTTTATCTCTCTTCTTCAGGGAGAAACTTGGGGGAGGGTTTCAGTAGAACATTCATCAGCTTTCCAGGTGGGTTTTTAATATCTGGATGCATCAAAATGAGCATATAGGGGAGTTTGGGATTATTCTTTGGTCAGCACTACTGCTTTACTTCTATCTTGCTTTTATCTTACTTTTATCTTGGGTCTGTCTCACTCTAATTGGTTTTTGTTATTTGTTCCCTTAATTCATCCATCCTTGGGTTTGGCTGTTCCAAGTCCCCATCATCTACCTGAATACAGCAACCTAACTGGCCTCTTCACTTCCCCCTTTGCCACTCACATTCCTTTGTTCGTACCAGACTATTTTAAGGATAAAGCCACATCTCCAGGCATCCCATCTTCATACAGTGGTATTTCCTAGCTGGAAGAGGGAAAGGGAGAGCCCTCACTTTCCTCAGTTATCTCTTGAAAAGATCAGGAAAACATTTCCTAAGGCCTTGCTCTCTCATCTCATTGGCAAGAACTGTGTGGCTGTCCACCCCTAACCTAATCAGTGACAAAGGCAGTGCTTACCATGTTGGCTCAAAGCAATCCTGAGTTACAACCCTGGGGCTGGGGGAAAGCGCAGCCTCCCTTAAAGTTTATGCCCCCTGATTCCTGAAAATACTCAGGTTTCTCTTGACAAAGGTAAAGGGGAACAGGGATGTGAGATAGACCATCCATAAAGAAGGCGGTGTGTTTTGACAGGCAGTGGTGCACAGAGATGAGCCATATCATCTTCGAAAAAAAATTTAAGGAAATCCTTATTACTCACAAGTTCATTCAAATATTGAGAGGAATGTCATTTTGTCATTTTCACTTGGGCTTGGATATTTTTCAGGCAGCAGTAAAGTAAATCTACTTTCTTTTGTTGTCAAATGCCCAAGCACAGTACTTACACACAGCTCTTGTGTAGCTCCTAAGCCTTTTCACCCCCAGCTGAATTCCCCCAGCCTCCTCAGCCACCTTCACCAGGCCTTCTCCTTCGCATCCCTCCTCTTTCCTCAACCAACTACAAGAAACTCAGTTTTCAAGACCTTGCTCTGGAAAGCCCTTCCATCTTCCCGTGGGCCATGAGGTCCTGCATGCTCTGTGTGCAGGCCTCTTACTGTCCTCCTCAGCTACAGAACTCTACGTGCCAGTCAGTGTGCCAAAGGCTTTACCAAGAGACTCATTTAATCTTCACAAGAACCTAATAGATTCTGCCTTTAAAAAAAAAAAGAGGCCGCCCTCGCTCTCACCTGCAGCTGCCACTGCCCGCGTGCTCACCATGGTCCTGCTGCACTCCAGCCGTGACCTGTCCGGGCCCCGCAGCCTTCCACCCAGGCCTCGCGGGCGTGGCTTCTGCCCGAGCCAGCTCCTGGTGGGCCCATGTGGAGATGGGTCCCCCAGATCCCATGCTGGGAGTCACCAAAGCCTTTAAAAGAGACACTAACAGCAAAAAGATGAATCTGGGAGTTGGCGCCTTTGGGGACGATAATGGAAAGCCTTATGTGCTCCTTAGTATCCGGAAGGCGGAGGCCCAGATAGCTGCAAAAACCCTGGAATACCTGCCCATCGGGGGATTGGCCGAGATTTGCAAGGCATCTGCAGAGCTGGCCCTGGGCGAGAACAGCCAAGTGCTGAAAAGCGGCCGGTATGTCACCCTGCAGACCATTTCTGGAACCGGGGCCTTAAGGATCAGAGCCAGTTTCCTGCAAAGATTTTTCAAGTTCAGCAGAAATGTCTTTCTGCCCAAACCGACCTGAGGGAATCACACGCCCATCTTCAGGGATGCTGGCCTGCAGGTTATCGCTACTAGGACCTCAAGACGTGCGGCTTTGACTTCATGGGCACCATGGAGGACATTTCCAAAATGCCACAGCCAAGTGTTCTCCTCCTGCGTGCCTGTGCCCACACCTCCACGGGAGTGGACCCTCGCCCCGAGCAGAGGAAGGAGATAGCCTCCGGGGTGAAGAAAAACAATCTCTTTGCGTTCTTTGACAGGGCTTACCAAGGCTTTGCCAGCGGCGATGGAAACAAGGATGGCTGGGCTGTGCGCCACTTCATCGAACAGGGCATTAATGTTTGCCTCTGCCAGTCCTATGCCAAGAACAGGGGCTTATACGGTGAGCGTGGGGGAGCCTTCACTGTGGTCTGCAAAGATGCCGATGAGTCCAAAAAGGTGGAGTCACAGTTGAAGATCTTGATTCGCCCCATGTGTTCCAACCCTCCTGTCAACAGGCCGGATCGCCTCCACCTTCTGGAAAAGCTCCAATCTGCGAAAGCAATGGTTGCAGGAAGTGAAAGGCATGCCGACCGCATCATTAGCATGTGGACCCAGCTGGTCTCTAACCTCAAGAAGGAGGGCTCCTTCCACATCACAGACCAGATTGGCTTGTTTTGTTTCACAGGACTGAAGCCCGAGCAGGTGGAGCCGCTGACCAAGGAGTTCTCCATCTACATGACAAAGGATGGCCGCATCTCAGTGGCAGGGGTGGCCACCTCTGGCAACGGGGGCTACCTTGCCCATGCCATTCACCAGGTCACCAAGTAATTTCCCTGATGAGAGGAAGCAGAGACAACCTCCCTGCCGACCTCTGCTGCTGTGAGATGCACCCGGAGGAAGAGGGAGAGTGGATGGTGGTGGGCGGATCATTTCTCTCAACCACAGTACCTAAACTCAGCGTTGGAATGGTTTCTCAGCAAAAGGACCTGTAGGGAACTAGGCAGGACATCTGTGGCTGGTACGTGGAACTTTGTGGCTCTAAACCAAAATCTCCCTCATCTGTGTATCTCCAGCTTTTCTGAAAGAGTTTACATGTACAAGAACGTCATGGCCAAAAACCTGTCAATCACACCATTGCAATATTCCAGAAGCTTTAACCGAAGCACCTGATGGTGTCGATGCCACGTATTCCAGCCTCTGTGAGAGACCTGATTCCAGCAATAATGGTCAGCCTCACATTTGTGCTCCCGGATTGAGCAGCCTAACCAACAGACCACATTACAGAAATCGTGCTTTGTGAAAGCCAGCGCATCGGCTGCCACTGCAACAAGGAACACACCAAGATGCTATTTCTGGAAGGCAGTCTTTCCTTCCTGTACTTACTTGTGGGCATGTTAGTGTTCTTTTTTCTTCTATCAGCGTTGTGCTTTTCTATAGGCACAAAGGTCTATAACCAGCCTGGATTTTCACCCTCTTCTACTGCTTGATTGACCGTCAACCCCACCCTGTAGCATTTACTCATTTGAAGAACAAAGAGCATAATTTACTGTTCACCCCACACCCTCACCTTTCTCAACAAAGAATAGCAGAGAATGGTTAACAGATTATTGCAACATCCTCTTCAGTGATTGCTTGTCTCCCACCAGGATTTTGCCTCTGCCCAGTTGGACCTTGTACCTTCGTGCAGTGTTGTTGTGTAGCCACTCCTCTCCTGTCCTAAGTCGGATGATGCGGGGTTGAACCAGGCAAGAGGATACTCAGATTTGGGTTTTAACCATCGTGCCCTTCCAGCTGGGCTCGGGCTTCAGTCACCCTTTGGAAAGATAACCACCATCTACTCTAATTGTGTAGACTTAGTGCAGCCCAGTTTCCTGTTACTGCGACCGCAAAACAGGAACCCTATGAACCAGTTACAATTTTATCTCAATTTCATAAATGCCAAAATTGAAGCACAGAGAGATTAGGGCAATTTGGTAAGGTCACACAGGGAATAAATGATGAGGCCAGGATTCAAACCCAGATGATTAGACTCTAGAGTCCTGGCTCATAAGCACAACACTCTATAGAGTTCTTATCTGCCCCCCCACTCGGAGTTCTCCTTGCCTAGTGCCTGGCACATGCCTGGCACATGGTGAACGCTTCACAAATGTTTAAATGAATGAATAATTGGTGCTCATTCTCTTCTTTTCTTCTTCTTCCTCTTTTTTTTTTTTTTTTTTTAAGAACAGTTTATTGACTTCTAGAGGAGAGGGAGAGAGAGAGAGAAACATTGATGTGAGAGCAGAACATTGATTGGCTGCCTCCTGCATGGTCCCTATTGGGGATTCAGCCCACAACCCTGACATATGTCCTGACTGGGAATCAAACCTGAAACCTTTTGGTGTATGGGACAACACTCCAACCAACTGAGTCATATAACCAGAACCTAAATGAATTTTTAAGGACAGTTAAGAAGAGCATAATTTGTACTAGAAAAAGAAAATAGAAATGCCAATATAAAAGAAAAATTGAAATTTAGTTTAAAAACTTTTTAAAAGAATTAAAGACATAAATGAACCATTTTTTATCAAAATTCATAAAATTTTGAATTAAGTGTTATCTGTTCTGTTCAGTTAAATTTTTTCCTGTGTATGTCAAAGTCAATTGAGAGATTTTCTATCAAAAGCATTAGATCCCTCTCCCTTTGTCAAATGAATGTATAGTTAAGGGCTTTGGACCTACCCAGACCCAAATTTGAATGTGATTTTGTTATCTCTTTAAATCTCCATATTATCTTAATAATATTTAATTCTCAGGTTTGTTACTATTAAATAATTGTGAGAATAATTACAAGTCCCTTCCTCAATGCTCAGCAAACTTTACTTTCTTTCTGCTACACCTGACCTCCCACGTCTGTCCAGGGCTTTTATTCATTTGGGGCTGCCACATTCTACCTTGTGTTGTTAGATCCCTGTTAGTAAGAATTTGTCCTAAACCTCTTTATGTTGCCCCATTGTACCTCCGCTGTAAATATTGATCCCTCCTTCATCTCAAGAAGGAACCCAAGGGGGCTTGCCCGGGGTGGGAATGGCTGAGGGGGGAGAGTCAAGCGGGGGGAAAGGAGACATATGTAAAACTTTAGACAATAAATAAATTAAAAAATAAATTAATTAATTTAAAAAAAAGAAGAAACCCCAGCTTTAGTGTTCTGTTGACTCATGCCTTTTTCATCACAGGGGAAAGCACACATAGACCAGATCCTTAGATGGAACTTAACCTATGTCACTTTTGTTTTCAAAGCCTAGACTGATTAAGGCAGGGAAGGTGGAGTCCACTACTATCTGTGTTGGGGGGTAGGGTGCAGGGAAGCAGGGTGTTCTAGAGAGAAAGGGAAGGAAGCTTGAGTGGAGTTTGGGAGATTTGCCTAAGAATGGGAAGTGGAAGAGTGAGACATGGGTCCTCAGCTATTATCACAGAGAGCAGTTCTAGGTCTGGGACATCTAATGTGGTGGCTCAGGGAACCTAGGCCTGGGATGGGCTGAATGAACGCTATGTGAGAGGGAAGCACAGGTGAAATAGAGGTGAAAGGCTCAACAGTTGATGTTTGAGGACTCTTTCAGGACACTGTTAGTTATTAGAAGATAAGCTCCAGGAGAGCAAGAATTTTTGTCTATTTTCTCACTGTTACACTTTTCCTAGCACCTACAACAGTGCCTGGCATATAGCAAGTACTTAATACATACACTGAGTGGCCAGATTATTATGATCTCTGAACGCATAATAATCTGGCCACTCAGTGTATATCCTATATAATAAAAGGCTAATATGCAAATTGTCCCCTCAATCAGGAATTCGACCAGCAGGAAGGCCAGCCAACCGCCCACGTCCCCTCCCCCTGGCCAGGCTGGCTGGACCCCATCCATGCGCAAATTCATGCACTGGGTCTCTAATACACACACACACACACACACACACACACACACACACACACACACACTGAGTGGCCAGATTATTATGCATTCAGAGATCATAATAATCTGGCCACTCAGTGTATGTACTGAATGAGTGGAAGCGAGTGGAAGCCCAGCCAGTGTTGCTCAGGAGTTTGCGTGCCTACCTATAAACCAGGAGGTCATGGTTGGATTCTCAGTCAGAGCACATGCCATGGTTGCAAGCTTGATCCCCAGTGTGGGGCATGCAGGAGGCAGCCAATCAAAGATTCTTTCTCATCATTGTTGTTTCTATCGCCATTCTCTTCCTCTCTGGAATCAATAAAAATATATCTTTAAAAAAAAGAAAGAAATTGGAGGATGTTAATGACCCAAGGTTGGAAGTTTTAGTAAGATGGGAAAAAGGAGATGTCAGAGATGCTTCTGATGTTTCAACAAGGGAGAAAGGCATTGTTAGTTATAAAAACAAACAAGGTGAAGAGAAAAGGCTGATTCGGGTCGAAGATAGAAATCTGGGTTTTGGATTTGTTGGTTCTGCTTTTTAAAAAATATAGGTTCATAGGTGGGCTCTCAACCACTAAGTCATACCGGCCAGGCAACTCTTATGCAACTCTTATTTTTGTAAAGTACTTTGTATACAGTGGGTGCTTATAAATACATGCTGCACTGAGTGCTCAGCAAGCAGTTGGAGGTACAACAACTTGGCCAAAGACACTCACTCATACCTACCGGTAAATGTGGAAGACGTCTCAGGAGCTACGTCACATCTGTCCCAGGTGTAGGTCCCATAGCCTTCTGTGTCCTCAGGATAACAGGAGGAGCTGTGGGAACAGGGCCAGGCTGACTATATGTGGAGCATACTCCTTGGACAACATCAAGAGAAAATGACACTTCCCTCCAGTAGAAGCACTCACTGCCTTTTCCCATGGAGGCATCCACTCCCTAGGCAGTTGTTTCTGATACTTAGGATCTAGAACTGGGTTAGGAAACATTTGTTACAGTTGCTAGAGGCTTTCACTATAATTCACTAGATGAGAGGTTTTTGCAGGACAGCAGGTAGAAACTGGGCTAAGTTGTGAAGTAGTAATTCTGTCATATGGACATTGTTTTCTTAAATCCTAGGCTTATTCATCTACTGTTTCAGAAATTCCAAGTTATGCTGATTGCCAACCTATGGGGCAAGTGAAACTCAATCTGAAACTATTAAGATGGCTTTATCAACTCTTGAAATGTGCCAAGCCGGGTGGCGATTCAGTCTCTCTTCAGAATGGGACATCGTATCTGTCTCTTGCTTGCCTCTTGTACCCTTCACGAGACCTGAATTTAGGAGTTGTCAGAGTGGTTGCAATTCTGCTTTCAGGTAAAGATAGCCTATAACAATACTGTTGAGTGACTCATAAACATAGCAACAAATGGCATTAGCCCATTTTATTTCCTAGACATTGCATCTGGAGATGTTCCCCAGTTTTCCATGTACCATGAGGCAGCATGCTTAAATGCCTTTGTTCAATTCTGTGTGTCTGAAAACTGTTCTTTGATGGTTACCTGTAATGGCACCTTGTGTGAAAAGTAAACGTATTGCTATTGAAAAAAAGACTGAGATTTCAAAAAGTAGTCAGAGCTAGAAATAGAAGGCTCCCAAGTCCCTCTATGTTGGTGGTGAGTGGAGAGATCGCAGATATAGTGTGTGTGTGTGTGTGTGTGTGTGTGTCGGGGGGCAGGGGGGCGGTGGGGAGCTGAACTGCAAGGGGTTTGCACATTTTTTTGAAGCAATGTACAAATGAATTTGTGGATCATCTTGGAATTAAGTAAACTTTAGGGACAACTTTCAAATATTTGGTATTGGAGTTTTATTGTTTTCCAGCCTGTGGGTTAGAATGTTGTATGAGAAATTAGATTCTCTATGGCAGGACTCAGTTCTCAGGGCCCAGGAAAGTCAATGGTATTAAGCTTTTTAATCTATATCCAATAAAACTCTTAAAAGTTACACAAAATTTTGTGAATCCCAAGTCTTGTTTAAATTAGTCATGTGATAGCCACAGAGGCATACAGTTAAATCCTGCCTACTCCCCTCCCACTCTCCAAGCAAAAACAAAATTATACTTGCTTCTTTTTAGTCCCATAGGCAGGGATTCAGAAGGACCTCAGTTTTATGAAATAATACTAAACCGATGATGAAGACAAATGTTATCAGTATCTACTTTACCACCTTTGAAACACTGCAGATAGCTGCTTGGATGGTTAGTAGATTGTCATGTATGTGCAAGATTTGGAAATCTGCACCAATATGGCATTCTGACCACAGAATATAAATTAATTAATTAAAAGGTTACAAAAGGATATTGTAAAAACAAAAATTGTAGTAAAACAGATTACTAGTTTAAACCACTGGGAAACATTCGTCAGCTTTAACTCTTCATTTATTTCTACTTCAGCTATTTGTAAGTGCTTCCTGTATCTATAGCTCTTCACTGGCTCTCTTGCATTCATGGTGTCCTGATGAGGAAGATAAATGAAGACTTGAAGTACTGAGTTTGCATGCTCTTGGGAGGCTGCTGAAGTCTTCTCTGTGATGACCCTGATGCCATTTCACTGCTTCCGAGGCTATCATTTCCCTAAAAATGGCATCTATCCCCCAAAGAGAGTCCAGGTGTAAAAGAGAGAGCTGAGATGGGGAAGAGAAGTGATGACTGGGGTCCTGAAGAAATGTTTCAGGAATCCACATTCTACATATCCCTGGAGAAAACATTCTGATTTTGGGGAACCAGAATGGGAACAAAGGGGGCTGGAATTGACTGCAATTCCATTCCAGTCACTAGCTTGATACCCATGCACAAAAGGCAAAATTAAGCTTTCAAAGAATTCCCATTTGATTTATCATGGTTGTGTTTTCCTGAAAAGTCGCACCCTAGCAATAATACTCATTGATTTTCTCACATCCTTCATCTCTTGAATGAGATGAAGGCATCATGGCATGGTGTGAAAACAAGGCTTTGGAGTGTAATCTGGATTCTAATCCCAGTGTTGACATATAATAGTTTTAACCCCTTGGACAAATTATGCAATTTCCCCGGGTCTTTAATTCCTCATCTGGAAAATGGGGATAATGATCTTTAGCTCATAGAAGTACTGTGTGTAATAAATATAATCTATATAAAATCAATTAGTGTCTAGCAGGAGTATCCTATATAATAAAAGCTTAATATGCAAATTGTCCCCTCAGGTGGTTCTTCAACCAGGAGACTGGGAGTTCGACTGCTCACTATGACAGGAGGGATGGTGGAGCAGGTGAAGGGGCAGCGTCAGGCCAAGGCACGGTGCCAGGTGGGGCTGTGGGGCTGTGAGGTTGGTGGCGGCAGCTGGGGATGCAAGGTAGAGGGCATGAGCTGGGGCCTGATCTCCATAGACCATCCCGAGGGACCCCACCTGTGCACAAATTCGTGCACTGGGCTTCTAGTCTATAATAATAAAAGCATAATATGCGAATTAGACTGGACAGCCAAACGACCTTCCAGGCATCATTCTGGATGTTCTTCTGGATGAAGTCACTGCAGAGGGTCCAAGGCAGAGGCAGTTAGGGGCAATCAGGCAGGCAGGCAGAGTGGTTAGGGGCAATCAAGCAGGCATGCAGAGTGGTTAGGGGCAATCAGGCAGGCATGCAGAGTGGTTAGGGGCAATCAGGCAGGCATGCAGAGTGGTTAGGGGCTATCAGGCAGGCAGGCGATTATATAGGGGTGATCAGGCAGGCACACAACCAGTTAGCAGCGATCAGGCAGGCAGGTGAGTGGTTAGGGGCGATCAGACAGGCAGACAAGTTGTTATGGGTGATCAGGCAGGCAGGCAAGTGGTTAGGGGTGATCAGGCAGGCAGGCAGGCAGGGGTGGTTAGAGATTATCAGGCAGGCAGGCAGAGGGGTTAGGGGCAATCAGGCAGGCAGGCAGGCGGAGGGTTAGGGGCAATCAGGCAGGCAGGCAGGCAAGCTGTTAGGAGCCAGCAGTCCTGGATTGCGAGAGGGATGTCTGACTCTTGGTTTAGGCCCAATCCTGCAGGGATCCGCACTGAGGAACCCCCTACTCCCCCAAGCATGAATTTTGTGCAGTGGGCCTCTATTATTCTACACTAATAAAAGATAAAGATTCAATTTGACCGTACCTGCGCGATGCCCACCAGCCAATCAGGAATAAGTATGCAAATTAACTCAACAAAGATGGTGGGTTAATTTGCATACACTGGCATGGAGCGAAGACTGAAGGCTGAAGGCTTGGCTCCGCTGCGGCCTGTGTCCCAGGTGCCATCCGTTGCTGGCAGTCAGGGGAAGGAAGTCTTCATGCAACAAACCTCTGGTATAATAATAAAAGCATAATATGCAAATTGACCAAACAACAGAACAACCATCCTGATGACCACACTATGATGCACACTGTGACCAAGGCAGTTATGATGCAATTGGTCTGGGGTCCCCACCATTGCCCCACAATCACCCCACAGAGAGAGGCCCAGGACACCAACTGGCAGGGCAATCAATTGAGGGGGAAAGAGGAGGGGTGGTGGTAGACTCGGGCAGCGCCAGGCCAGGCCACCTAGTCCCGGGTGCCGGTAGCTGGAGGGAAGCTGGTGCCAGCAGCTGGTGGAAGGAGGTCTACACTTGCATGAATTTCGTGCATCAGGCCTCTAGTAATAAATATGAGCTCACATTTAAGTGTATCCAGTGGCTTCCACATTGCCTTTCTTTTCCCCTATTCTCTTGGTGCCCCTCTGTTTATCTTCAGGTATAATGGCAAAAGGAAGGGAGAGGTTCCTAGGTATGCACCAGCAGGGGATCCTGGTGGACTCTCCAGAACCAAGTTTGTATCCCAATGTCTCTTGGCTCAACAAGTCACTCTCTCATAAATTCCTATTGGTGATGTGAAGTTTGGCAGTGGGGGATTTCCTTTAATTCTGAGGTTGAGAACAGTAGAAACCAAAACCACAGTCATTGTATCAAGTTTCTGATGAAAATGGTGCACAACCAGCCTTTTACAACATAGCTTTTGTCATGCCTTCTCAGGAAACCCATTGACCTCCCACTCCCCAATAGGCTCAATTTGGTATATCTCTGAGCAATCCATATGAAAATTCCTAAAACCTGAAATGTTTTGAAAATTCTATCTTTTTTACAGTTACAAATAAGTAGGTGCTTTTTTGTGAAAATAAAACATTCACAAATGTATAATTTTCAGTATCCCCTGAGTGCATCCTCTAAAGGTGGCTAATGTTCACAGCTGTCTGTGTTCCTTCAGATACAGTCTGTTTGTGTGCTAACGTAAGCTTCATTATAACTATCATTATTGTTTCTGTTATTTTTTACATGTAACAGTAACAGGATTACTAGCCAACCTGTTCTGCAGCATTCTGCTTAACTTAGTAGTATGCTGGACATTATTCCAAGTCATTAGGTATAGAACTAAACAGAATTCTATGGTATACATGTACTCTGTAATTCCAATCCCTTACTGGATTACATTTAGATTTAGTTTACCTTTAGATTATAAGCAATATCTAAATGGTAGTTCTTATATACAACTTTGTATAATTGTGCAAGGGAATTGTTACAGAGGTTTCTTTTGGAGGTGTTTCTGCATCAAAGTATATAAATGTTTAAAGTTGTAATTGCTAAAATATCCTCCAAAAATGCTGCATCAATCTGTACACGCATCAACAGCACAGGAAAGTACCTGTATCTCAACAATGAGTTTAAAATTTTATTTTTTTTACTTTTAGAGAGATAGGAAGAGAGAGAAACTTTGATATGTTGTTCCACTTTTATAGATTCTTGTATGTTCCCTGACTGGGGATCGAACCCACAACCTTGACATATGGGGATGATGCTCTAACCAACTGAGCTACCCGGCCAGGGCCACAATTCGTTTTAATAATCATCATTTTTACCAATAAGTGCAAGTTATACATAACTTTAAATTTGATTAGTGAAGACTCTTCAAATCCACTAGAATGAAAATTCCATGAGGGCAAGAATTATTATCTGTTTTCTTCTTTTACTGCTGCATACGTACTTAGAACAGTGCCTAAAACAGAGTAGGCATACATATATGTTTAATTAAATAATATTTATATTATTTTTCTCTTTAGAGAGCTGCTTGTCCATGTAGTTGGCCTATTTTTCTATTACATTCTATATTACTTCCCCCAAAGAGCTGTTGGTATAATATGAAAATTAAACATTTGCCATGTGTTGCAAATATTTTTTTCCAGTTTGTCTTTTTATTTCTTGGTGTATTTTGTTATTTAGAAACTCCAAATTTTTATGAAGTAAAATGTTTTACCTTTTTTTTCAAGCTTCTTTCACACCTAGTTTTTTTCCCATTGCAAAATAAACACAAGATTCATGTAGATTTTCTTGTTATTCTCTCAATGTTGCTGTAAGGGTTTTGGTTTGTTTTGTCTTCACCTGGTATTTCTATCTTGATCTTTCTTGACTGGAAAAAAAATTCATTATATAGGATGGTGAGCATGCAGATAGAAAATCACCAAGTTAGAGTTCAAAATTTTGCCAAAACACCAGTGCATTTTCATTATGTTTTTGTTTATTTTTATTATCTTTTCCCATACACAGCTTTAAAAAAAACTTACAAAAGTTATTCATGTGCACTATAAAAAGCTCAAGTTATTGGAAATACTTAGAGTAAATAGCAAAAGTCCTCCCTCGCTTCCTCTCTGCCCCTATAATTCCACTCTCTAGAAGAAATATCTGTCAACATTTTGGTGTGTAGCCTTCAGAACCTTTTCCTATGTTTTCACAAATATATCCACATATATCACTGGTTCTTTATTTTTCTGCTTGATCTAAATGAATCACACAGTAAATATTTCCTAAATGTAGAACTTCTAAAACCAATGTACAGTAACTATCATCCCAATATATGTATATATACATTTATAATAGCTTTGTAATAGCTGCATTCAATAGTAGGATATACCATAATCTTATCAGTCACTGTATTCCTGTGCACTATTTTCCTGTTTTTTAGAATTACAAGTGTGGGGGTCCAGAATGAGTCACCCCAAGATGTGCCTTTGTGGTATGCAGAATGTATTAAACTAAGGGCAACTTTTAGCAGAAGGCTCAAGAGAGAATCAGCCCCCTTAGCCCCTTCTCCCTAGAAGAATTTGAACTAGAGGCCATAAGAGATTATCAGATATAACTTTTTTTAACCTAGCTATAGGGCAGGGCAAACTTGTATTTACTAAAGTTCTGCTCTTCTTCTTTTTTTTTTTTTAAATGTTTTTACTGATTTTAGAAAGAGAGGAAAGGAGAAAGAGAGAAATATCAATCAGCTACCTCCTTCACTGGGGATCTCTGAAACCCAGCATGTGCCCTGACCAGGAATCGAACCAGAGACCTTTTGGTGCATGGGACAACACCCAACCAACCGAGCCACAGCGGCCAGGACAATGCCTGCTTTAAACTCCCGAGGCACCTTACCCCATCCCTCGCTCAGGATGTCTTATATACCAGTGTTCCCTTTGTATCTCTGAACCTTCCCTGCATGTGGGGTCTTTGACTCTTTCATGTACATAGGGTTCCCATACAGATGTATGTATTAAATTCATTTATTTTCTCTTGCTAGTCTGTCTCATGTCTATTTGGTTATTAGAACAGCCAGAAGAACCTGAGGGTAGAGGACAGTTTGTTCCTCCCCACATAAGCAATGCTGCTGTGACCATCCCTATAACAAACATCTTTGTGTTTATATGTAATTATTTCTACAGCATGGAGTCCTAGAAAAGCAAACTGCTGGTTTGAAGGACACATGTATTGGTAGCAGACTGGAGTTTGGAAGATGTAGAGAAGCTTTTGTACCACTCACAGCTCACCATGGTGACTCCGCCTTGCACTCTGAGTGTGGTGGAAAGAGTTTTCTTTAAAAGTGTGAATTTATGAACATGAAAAATAAATTAGGAAATTATTGGAGTGTAGGTTCACATACGCTTTACCCAGCAATTCACTTTTAGAGATCTATCCTCTAAAAACACTCCCTTGAAGTACACTCCCAATAGTATAGCGTTCTCTGCAAACCACCTAAGGAGACAAAGATGTTAGCTAATGTGGTACTTACAGAAATGGGCTGAATAAAGTTATCTGTAATGCTTTGATGGAATTGTCCATCACAGTCCTGGAGTAGAAATTAGGAGAGCATCTCCACAGACAGAAGGGGAGAGTGGGACTTCTCCCTTCTCTCCTGGACCCATCAGCTGGGACAGGGGTCCAGGCTTCTAACACCTCTCATGACTGAATGAGAGAATAAGCAAGCTGCTCCAAGACAGGGCAGTTTTATAGACTGTCCCCTCCCCAACTCCTGAGGAAGCCCTATCAGTGTGTGTGTGTGTGTGTGTGTGTGTGTGTGTGTGTGTGTGTGTGTGTGTGTGTGTTCTGTGCAGGGAGTTGCTGAGAGATTTCCTGTTTTTTCCTTCCTTGTCCTCCTCTTGCTTGTCGGCATGAGGTCAAACTGTCTTCAAAGGAAGCAAGTTAAGGAAAGTTAATTAGGGTTCTGAAATTCAAACCCAAAAGTACCTTGTAAATTTGATAGCAAACACCAAATTGTTCTCTAAAAAGGAAGTATCACTTTACACTTCCTTGAATAGTTCCCTTGACACCTTCCACAAAACTCATTAATCTCGTTAAACTTTTAGGTTTTGTCAATCTGATTTCTCATCATTGTTTACATTTTCCTAACTAGTGTTATAAAAAGACACTAAAATCTTTGTGCATTATTTGTATTTCTTTTGTGAATTGCTTGTTTTATAGTCTAGGGTCATATTTTTAAAGATTGTCATTTTTTTTAAACTGGTCTATAGGAATCCTTTATATATTTTGGATATTAACCCTCTTAAATAATATGCTGCAATTATTTTATTTCATTTGTCTTAATTATGGCTTCCACCAAAGAAATATTTTACACATTCATGTGCTGAGAATTTACTGATCTCTAGTCCCACCCTCCCACCACCTTTCCAGCCCCTAGAAGGAGAGTAAAAGTAGCTCCTGAGATTAGGCTACTAACACCTGTGAGGCCAGGACAGGACGAATAGAATATGGAGATACTATCATTTACAAAGTTTCAAGTAAGCTTCCTGGGAAACCTGAATTCCTTTTTCACGCCCTCATAATTCCGTACTGGGGAAATCAACAGGATGGTTATTTACATATGCAAATATATAGCTGAGTCCCAGGCCTGGGAGCAGGGAAGGGCGCAGTGCCGCCCAAAGGCCCGGCGCCCGCCAGCGGGTGGGCTGCCCCCCGCCCAGGGGCCTAGAGACCAAGCGACCTGGCGGAGCCCCTCCGGAGCTGCGGGAAGTTCCTCCTGCTCCGCGGTAGGTATTGACTCTGAAGATCGCCGATGAGGAAAGGATACTAAGGAATTCAGGAGAAGCAAAGTAGTAGCCTCAAGAAAAACTGGCCCAGAAGGACAAATCTCCTAAATGTTTTGCACTACTTTGATGTCTCCGTAGCCACCTTTAAGATGACAATATCTGTGGTGTTACTTCAAAGGCAACTTCAAGAAAGGAAAAGGTCTAGGAGGGATTTTCTGACCGCTCTCAGTTTTGTGTTTGTTTTTTTTTTTTTTTGGGGGGGGGTTGTTTGTTTTGTTTTTAACTAAAACTAAGACAATAACAAGTGCTGCCTCCTAGGACTGTTGTTAAAATACGGAAGGACTTGGTTTCAGCGCATGACACAGTGCCTTCTTTGAATCACACCCAAGCCCGCGCCTCTTCTCTCTGGTGTCATTTGAGAGCATGTGATTATGGTGCTCAGTGTCCAAAGGCTGGAGTTATTAATTGAATGTTGTTAGACAATGAATTATCTCACACTGACATTCAAAAAAAGTATTCAGAGCAATCCAAGGATGAGGACATTATATATGTTTTTCTCAAGGGAGAACTACTTGTTAAAATGCACGTCCCACCTTCGTTCTTCTCCCTAAAATAACATCTCCGAAAGATAAAAAGCACTAACAACTGAGCCACAGCGGCCCTTGAAGAGTGGAGTCCATGAATTCTAGAGCTCCCCGGACACCCGTCCCTGTCGGCTGGGGACCCGGCCGCCCGCTCCGCCCAGTGTCACAGAAGTCTCCGCTAGCGCCCAGCAAATGTGTTTACTTCTGCCGCCTGCCAGGCGCGGGGAAGGGGGCGGGGGGTGGGGGGACCCGGGCTGCCCCTCTGGTTCTCCTGGGCAGTTTTCCAAACAAACCGGGGCGGTATGGGAGTGTCTTCTTGGCTGTGGAACTTGATCCTCTTACCCTGTCCTGAAGCCACCCACCGCTTCCCCCGGCCTGGTCTCCGCGGTGATTTTCCTGTGCGGAACGCCCTGCGAGGGCGCGCGGCTGGTGTCGCCCAGCCCAAAAGGTAGGGGCTCGGCTACGCGCCCGTCTCGTCGCCCCGTGGACCCGGAGCCCCACAGCCTCTCTCACCGCATTGCACCTTCCTCTGCGAACTTGGGGGCGGCCGAGGCCACCGCCCATCTGGCGCCAGCCGCGGAGCAGGAGGAGCTTCCCTGCGGCTCCGGGGCGCTCGGCGCAGTCGCCAGGCATCTGGACCCGGGCGCGGAGGCTGGGGCGCCCGGCCTGCGGGCGGCACTGCGCCCTTCCCTACTCCCTGGCCAGGTCCCGGGGGTCGAGTCGTGCCCACGCCGCCCCTAACCCACGCCACCTTCCTCCGGTTTCCGCCGGCCGCGCTTCGGCGGCCCGATGCTGCAGGCGCCGCGGGAGAAGCAGCAGCCGGCTTGGAGGCAGCGGGACCAGGGCCGCGGGACCCGGGCCGCGGAACCCCGCGCGGTCTTGCGGTCTTCGCGCCTGGGACTCAGCGGGTAATTATCTGGGCTGCTCGCAGTGGGTTTGCGTTGCGTGGTGAGGGAGGTTAGGGGTGCTGGTCGTGGTGGCCTGGGTCTGTGCTGCCCAGATCCCCAGGTTTTACAGCCTCTGAAGCGGAGGGTCTGGGGTGGGGGCACGCTGAGCCTACTGCTCCTCTGCGCTCCCTCCAAGCCCATGGAGAGTGGCCAGAGTTCTCTCCCCCCGACCCCCAATTCTGGGATTAGGGGGCCGAGATGGGGGGCACCGGCGGGGCACTCGGAACCCCGTGCCAGCCCGTGAAGGCGGGAGAGGTGAGGAGCCTGCCGGCAAGCGGAGGTGTGCGGAGAGCAGAGAGGACGCTGCTTGGGACCCAATTTCTAATTTCAGGGGAGCTTGGGCACTCGAGAGGTGACGGGTTCCTCGCTCAGTGTTGATCTTTTGTATAAAGTCTGTATAGGAGCAGGGGAGAGTGCAAGGTTCTGGTCTTTGACCTTAAAAAAAAAATCCAAAAAACCCTTCTTCCCGCCACAATAGAACTAGACCTAACAAAGCGAGCTCCGAGGCAGTTTTGGGGAGAGGGTGGCGGTAAGAAAACTGCAGTGTTCAGGCAGGCAGCCGTTAGTTTTCAAGATAAGGGAGCAGTAACTTGCCATTTTGAGGCAGGGATCTCATCCCCCTTCCTCGTGTGCTGTTATTTTGCCTTTAACGATACATTATATAAACTGATTGCCAGAAACTAAAATCCAAGCCACCCAATGTTCCTTCTCTTATGATCTTAAGTAGAAAGGGCAGAGAGTGGTTGGGAGCCGGAGGTTGGTGTTTGCTGTTCAAAGGCAATATTTAAAAACGGTGTGGAAGTGGGCATGAAAATGTTATCGTGAGTGCCGGCGTGTCCGCAACCACGCACGCTGCCTCTCCTAAAAAAGTCGCCCGTGCCGTGAGAGGAAGGTCCCTGCGCTGTGAATTGGCAGCCGGGTGAGGAAGCTGCAGGCCTGCCAGAAGCTGGGCGCGCTCTGGGGCCCTAAGGCCCAGGCCCACACTGACCTCCAGGTCTCTGATGGACGCAGGCCTGGATATGTGACCTTCTGGTCACAGCCCCAGTCTGCACCGTAGCCTTATAATGGTTCAATAAAGGGAAACTGCTACCTTGACTGTTTCGGATTCAATTTGTTCTTATACCCCAAAATCAATAAAAACAAACAAACAAACAAACAAACAAGAAACAACCTTTGAGGCTCAGAAAGGGACAGTATTGGCAGATTAATTATGAGACATACCATTAAAAGACATCAGTCTGTCTTTTGTGAAAATTGTAATTCTCAAGGTTTCTCATTCCAGCAGTCAGTGGCAGCCGTTTTCTTCTGTTGGAGATATGTATTCCACAGCAGGTGGAACATTGTGGGAGAGAAACGAAATAATGCTGTTTCCCATCTCTCTCTGACAAACATCATTTGCTAACCATACAGATTACCACTTGACTTCCACAGAAATCGATTCCACCCAAGGCTGGGATCAGAGATCTGTTTAACGCGCCTTCTAGGCTATAATTATCAAGGAGGTGAAGAAAGCACCAAACTCCCCTGGCACCCACTGTGATCCCCAGTGTGTTCACATAAGCTATTTTATTAAATCTTCCCAATGACACTGTAAGACAGGAATGTTTAGTCCCATTTCATCATTAAAAAACCCAAGACTGCTCCAGGTTAAGTGACTTAGAATGGATCCCATGAAGGTCTGCTTCACCTGTGCCCTGTACCATTCCAGGAACCTCCATGGGCAAGTTCTTTCATTCTGTGTGCATATCTTTCTCCTTAGCCTTACACATTCAACTTCTCTACCCCCTGATCAGCATATACTTCTTCATTACAGGTGGTCTGCATACTTTGCCTTTCCTTCTGACAGCTTCGGACTTTCATCAATTAGGTGTCTTCTCTCTTCTCCACGGTTTTGACATGCCACTTAGGCTGTGTCAGGACAAATTCAGGAGTATATGTCATCTCCAATGAGTTGTGTTCCAAAAGTCCTTTTCATTATGAATATAGCTTCACTGACGTGCCTATTATATTCTTCTTGCCTAGAAGAAATCTTCCTAGGGCTACATCCTCACCCTCACAGATAACATGAACATCTCCTGTTTATCCCCAACTACAGTGGATAACAGCACACGTCACAATTTCCAAGTAAACCCGTATGGATTAAAAATAAAAATGTATTTGATTTGGAGCAAGCTTGATGTATGGAATAGAATGTGTGCATTAGACCTTACAAGGTTTCGATAGGAACTGTCTTTTTGGTTTCATATCAGGGTGTCAGAAGCACAGTTCCTCATAATGGGAATCAGTAGTGTCTTGGCCTTGGTCAGGAGCTTGGCTGCCATGCTACTGGGATAAGAAGGGATGAGATTCTGGAGTGAGAGGATGAGGATAAAAGGAGTAAGGAGAAGTAGGATCCGAGTCTATTTCCCTTGTTCTTATATCTTTTTCTTGGAGAGCTTTTGGTTATCCAGCGGGGATCGCCAGCCTACTGTTTACTGCCACAACCTTCTGGACCTGGCCAGGGGCTTTTCCTCTTCCTGGACCACTAGGGAAGAAGGGAAGGAGAGCAGCCAACCTTTCCAGGGGTCCTCAAACTACGGCCCGCGGGCCACATGCGGCTTGCCGAGGACATTTATCTGGCCCGCCGGGTGCCGCTGCCTGTCCTGCTTAGCAGCCGAGTCGTCCCGGGCCGCAGTGCGCATAGGAATTTGTTCACAGTTTTTGTGTTTTTTTTTAAACTACAGTCCGGCTCTCCAATGGTCTGAGGGACAGTGAACTGGCCCCCTGTTTAACAAGTTTGAGGACCCCTGCTTGGGCTATCTTCTTGTCATAAACACTGGAAAACTGAGTGAAAGTTTCTCTTCTTATCTACTCTCTCTTTTTCCCCCTTATACCTCAGGCTCAGTGTGCAAATGGCATCATTTTATTCAGTAGCATGTAATGGTGGTCTTTGAAGGGTTCTTTAAGCAATGCTTTCCCACAACGGAAAGATCTGTAGGAGATGAGGAGAATAGGGCCTCCAGGTAAGGAGATGACAAGGAAGCTGGAGAGTCTCCCAAGGGAAGCAGGGTCACTCTCACCTTCCATGGGTTGCAGAAGCAGGTGTGGAGCTGGTATGGCTGTGGGTCACAGTCACTGTGCTGGGGGTGGGCCTGCCAAGGGAGCAAAAAGTGGTTTTCCAGTGGATCCTGGGTGACTTTCTGCATGGTCACCCATAAGGTGGCACTTCAGATTCAACCAGTTTACTGAGTATCCACCATGTAACATGTTCTAGGTGCTGGTGGTGGGGTGAGGCTGTGCAGTGTTGAACAAAACAAAGCCCCTGGCCTTTTTTTTTTTTTTTTTAAAGCCCCTGATCTTATAGAGCTTATGCTTATGTGGTAAACAGAGTCATTAAACAAGATGCAAATAAATGAAAAAGCACCTTTCAGAGAGAATGAGTGTTATGAAGACAATACAGCACAGGATGTACTAGAAAGGGGTTGGGGTCGCTACTTTAGGGCAATCAGAAAGCTTTTCTGAGGAGGTGATATTTGCTGAGATGTGAATGGTGAGAAGGAGCCAGTCCAGTGAAGAGCAGAAGGAAGAGCGTTCTAGCAGAGGGACCAGCAACTGCGAAGTGCCAGAGGCATGAATGAATTCAGAGTGTTTGAAGAGCTAGATGAAGAAGAGTGCAAAACTGGGAGGGAGGCGGAGATGCAGTCCGTGAGGTCGGCAGGAGACAGCTTATGTGAAGCCTTCAGGTCTTAGAAAGGAGTTTGAATTGTGCTTTAATTAGAAGGGGATAACACTGGGGATTTTTAATTAGAGACTAACTCAGTCTTTACCTTGTGGGCAATGTGCTTTCCTCTTTCTCTTTCTTTCTCCCTCCTTCCTAGGGCACTGGCATAGCCACAGAGAGAAGCAGGCAGGGCTCAGAGGACCCTCCACAGTGTCCTCTTGTCCTCTGAAATAAATCCATATATTCAGTGTCATCTTCATGAACAAAACCCTCTATCACTAGCTTTGGTATCTCAACCGCTCTCCAGACTGATTATCTAGTTATCTCTAAGAAGTCTCTGGGTTGGGTGGTGACATCTGAAGCTAGATATTTAAAATTAAGTTAATTATTTAGTGAACTATATTATAGTTGATATATTTTGCAAGGCAATGATTGTTGCAAGAGGCAATCTAAAAATTCCAAAAGTTTTGCCTTTTCCTGAACTCCCATTCTCTCTCCCAGGCTGCCCTCTGTGCAGTCGGTTATGGGAAGTTCATGGCCTTTTTAGAGTACAGTTTCAGTGGTCATGGGCAGAACTCATAATATTTCACATGGGAATGTGCTATGCCTGTGAAATTTCATTTCCATTGGTCTTTGTAGAAGATCTTGGCAGTCTTACAGTAGCTCTTAAACCATGAAAGTTTATGTCCAAGTCAATAAATCCTAATAGTGCTGGTTTATCAGAAATGAAGAGCAGGCCCCAGCATTTTATCAGTTAGCCTTTGATTCTAGGATAGTTCATCATCACTAGTATATTAATCTCTGGGAAACTTGGTACACTCTTTAGAGAGAAAATTGTTTTTGAGATTCTTTAGCCAGATGCTCTGTTCCTTTATTAACTTACGTACTTAACCATCAGTACTATACAGGGTGGAGCAAAAGTAGGTTTACAGTTGTTCTTATGGAACATAACACAATACTTAATAATAATACAAGCTTAAACTCTATATTTCAGGAACTCACAACTGCCAACCTATTTTGCCCCACCCTATATATAACAGTAACTCACCTTTAGCTTTTGTATCTGTTTCTTAGTGATTGATGTAGTGGCATAAACTCTGGAATACATTTCTATTTGAGAGGGCAGTGATTCTGTTGCCTCTTATCATCCATGCGCCCCCTGTATCTGGTGCATTGTCCAAAACATTATAGATTGAGCAAACATTTGCCAAATGACTCATTCAATGTCCATGGATTAACTCACAATCTTAATATATTAGCTCAGTTATAACATCTTTATAAATACTATGATTATCTTTATAACTGTTAAGATGATCAGGTTTTCATCTCAAAAGCTTTACCCACTGGAGAAAACAAGTGAAAGGTGAATTCATCCCTGTAGATTTGTATATATTAATTAAAATGCTTCTGCTTTTGAAAAGTTTGTTTTTCTTTTTGAAAATATTATAGTGTATTAATGCTGACAAGTAAGAAACTGCTATGAAAATGTCATCAGATGGATAATCAAATTTGTTTTCATATACAGTAAACTTCCAATTCATTTTCATAATTTGTAATTTATGATAATTTGAGTTGCGTTAGTCAGGTTTGTGGTTACATTACTGTGGAAATAAGTGTGCCAAGAATGTGAATAACAAAATCATCCCCTCTTTAATAGCACCCAACCATCTTTACACACACAATTTCATGCCCTTGAGTAGGCAGAGATTTGCTTTGCTCCAGTTCCAACACTTATTATTATTTTTGGCTCTAATGGGTATCATTTAACCTAGTTGGAGACACAAACATGCCCTGGGGTATAAAGCTCTCTTCAGCAAGATTAGGAGAGTTGGGAGGAGTGGGGAGAAGCCCTGGCCTGCTGAGGGAACTGAGAGAGGTGGTGGCAGAAGAGAGGGGCCTGCAGCAGGCTCTTGGTGAGACTCCTGGTGACAATGTTTCTGAGGAAGAACAATGTCTCCAGGAGGCGTCCTCTTGGTTATTAGAGATATTCTGTATTCATATTTTTAAAATCCTAAATATTTAAGGTTCTGCCTCTTAGATTTGATTTTTCTTGCCCATCTCCTCTCCCCCAACCCTATCTGATTTTAGTCCTCAGAGAGGTTATCAGCCCACTGTTTCTGACAGGTTGGTGGAATTTTCTTCTTAGGAAGTATTCTTTTGGAAATATTTAGGCCAGCACCATAGAAGGTGCTGCTTTTATTAAAATAATAAAATAACATAATCAAATAAAATATAAAATAAAATCATATAATATAAAATGTAATAAATGAAATAATACTAAATTAAATGTGTTTATTCAAATTTGTCCACCACTTAGCAAGAGTTTTTGGTGCATTAAGGGGAAGTGGTGGCAGAGATAAGGGAATATGTACATTTTCTGTGCTCAGAACCAAATAACAAAAAGAAT
Organism: Corynorhinus townsendii; assembly: GCA_026230045.1. Lineage (NCBI taxonomy): Eukaryota > Metazoa > Chordata > Mammalia > Chiroptera > Vespertilionidae > Corynorhinus > Corynorhinus townsendii. The sequence goes on from JAPDVU010000002.1 coordinate 79,306,534, forward strand.
TAGAGATTTCTTTTTAAATTTGTGACTCCTTTTTATGTTTAATATAAAATTCATATAAAATTTAGATAATGTAATGTATAATAATTATAATAGAAACAATATAATGTCATAAAACTGCATTTAAAAATTAGAGAATGGGTTATTCAGTTGCAGTGAGACAAGAGCAATGAGGCAATAACCCAGGGATTCAACTAGAGTTTGAGTGGATTTTTAACTGCTTTTCAGTCACAGCAATTAATTTAAAATTTTTTGGTTAATCCTCACCTGTGGATATTTTTCTATTGATTTTTAGAGAGAGTGGAAGAGAGAGAGAAAGATTCATTGCCTTCTGCATGAGCCCAGAGTAGGGTCCCAACTGGGGAGGAGCCTGCAACCAAGGTATGTGCCCTTGATGGCAACCAAGGAACCAAACCCAGGACCTTTTGGTATGAAGGCCGACGCTCTATCCACTGAGCTAAACTGGCTGGGGCTAATTTACTTTTATTTTGATAGATTCTAAAAGTTAAAGGAATGCTCTTGTAAATTATCTTTGTGAGATAAAGGACACTGCTCTCAAAATATGGTGGATATTTGGAAATTATTATATTACTAGAGACCCAGTGCATGAAATGCGTGCACTCCAGGGGGGGCTCCCTCTGCCCAGCCTGCGCTCTCTCGTAGTCAAAGAACCCTTGGGGGATGTCCAACTGACATCCTTAGTGCTGCCGCAGAAGCAGGAGAGATTCCCGCCACTGCCGCTGCACTCGCCAGCCATGAGCCAGCTTCTGGCTGAGTAGCACTGAGCGTCTGCCCCCTGGTGGTCAGTGCATGTCATAGTGACCAGTCATTCTGCTGTTTGGTCAATTTGCATATTGGCCTTTTATTATATAGGATCATTATTACATATTATATTACATTATCTATATTTGTATGAACTTTATATTAACCATAAAAAGGAGTCAAGGAATTTGAAAAGAAATCTCTAATCTCTTTTTATTCTTTGGCTCTACTGAGCATAGAAAATGTGCATATTCCCTTATCTCTGCCTCTTCCATCATTTAATGCACGAAGGACTCTTGCTAAAGGGGTGTACAGGTTTGAACAAAAGGAGTTAATTTAAATTCTTTATTGTTGAAAGTATTACATATGTCTCCTTTTTCCGCATTGACCTTTTCCCAGTGGCTTTCCCTCCCTCCACCACCCCTAGTACATGTCCCCATCCCCCTATTGTCTGTGTCCTTTGGTTATGCTTTCTAGAATATGCATAATACATACAAATCCTTTGGTTGATCTTCCTCCCCCCCCACCCCCCTGTCCCCCACTTCCCACCCTCTCCTGCCTTCCCTCTGATGTTTGATGGTTTGATGCTTCTATATCTCTGGATTTATTTTAGTTCATCAATTTATATTGTTCATTATATTCCACAAATGAGTGAGATCATGTGATATTTATCTTTCTCCAACTGGCTCATTTCACTTAGCATAATGCTCTCCAGGTCATCCATGCTGTTGCAAATGGTAGGAGTTCCTTCCTTTTTACAGCACCATAGTAGTCCATTGTGTAGATGTACCACAGTTTTCTAATCCACTCATCTGCTGATGGGCACCTAGGCTGTTTCCAAATCTTAGCTATGGTGAATTGTGCTGTTATGAACATAGGGGTGCATATGTCCTTTCTGATGGTGTTTCTGGTTTCTTAGGATACATTCCTAGAGGTGGGATTACTGGGTCAAATGCAAGTTCCATTTTTAAATTTTTGAGGAAACTCCATACTGTTTTCCACAGTGGCTGCACCAGTCTGCATTCCCACCAGCAGTGCATGAGGGCTCATGTATTATATTTTTATGTTATATTATTTTTACTTTATTTGTGTTATTTTTTTATTTTAATATAAGCAGCATGTTCTGGAGCATTCAAGATCTTGTTCCCTGGTATATCTTGTCAGTCTGACTCAAATAAACTCTTCTAAAAAAAAAAATAAGCACCTTCTATGGTGCTGGCCTAAATATTTCCAATAGAATATTTTAGGGAAATGTCAAAACAAGTTAGCTAATCACTCCTGTTAGATCCCAGCTATGCTACAAATAAGTTAGAAATAATCGGGTTTTTCTTAAGCAGGATGTTAGGAGCTCTGTGTACTTTCTGACCATGTTGTACCTAAAAATGTTTTCCAGGCACTGAGTTTCTTGGAGGACAAATCTGGCCCATCTATAGCAAAAACCACACACACCTGCTTTTACAGATTTGGCTTCTGCCTTAATCATAAAATAATGTCACTATGTTCTTACAAAAATGTTCTACCTAAGCTCAATATTCCTGCCCATGCACCTTTTATAATAATATCTTTCAAGTGTGGTTTTAATTAGGGAAATATTTTTTCTGCTCAAAAATCCAGAGAATTTCTCCCCGCCGGGACCCCGCCCCCCCCCTTCCCCCAGTTTTGATGTTTTTTTCTGCTGTTTCATGTTGCTGACTTTCCTTTTACTCTCCCATTTGAGCCTATAGTCACTGCAAGCCTTTCGATGTTTCAGCTGCGGATGTTTGTTTTTAATTAATTAACTTATTTATTGATCACTTGATGAGAGAGAGAGAGAGACAGAGACAGAGAGACATTGATTTGTTGTTCCACTTATTTGTGCATTCATTGGTTGATTCTTGTATGTTTCCTGACCAGGGCCACAACCTTGGGGTATTGAGATGGCGCTCTAACCAACTGAACTACCCACCCAGGGCAGCTTGGGATGTTCTTTTGACACTTAGTACCTTTTCCTTCCATTCCACACTCCCTCATCCAAGCCAGATTGTAACTGTTATTTATTTTCTAGTTTTATGGCTTATAATGGCCTGACTCTGAACAAGTTGCCTAACTTCTGAGCATTACTTATCTATAAATTTGAGATAGTGTCCTCATTACAGTTATTACAATAATTAAAAAGTAAACACTTATTTCCCTGGCTGGTGTGGTTCAGTGGTTGGGTGTCTCCCGTGCACTGAAAGGTTGCCAGTTTGATTCCTGGTCAGGGCTCATGCCCAGGTTTCGGGCCTGATCCCGGTAGGGGCTGTGTAGGAGGCCAATTGATGTTTCCCTTTCACATTGATTTTTTTTTATTTTCTCTCTCTCTCCCTCTCCCTTCCTCTTTCTCTAAAAGCAATAAAATGTTTTAAAAATGTAGTTTCTCTCTCAGGGGAATTCAAGAGACCAAACTGCTCTCTTAGAAAAACAAAAACAAACAAACAAAAAAATAGAGCCTGGCCGGTATGGCTCAGTGGTTGAGCATTGACTCATGAACCAGGCACATGCCTGGGTTTTGGGCTCGATCCCCAGTGGTGGATGTGCAGGAGTCAGCCTATGGATGACACTCCCTCATCATTGATGTTTCTCTCTCTCTCTCTCCTTCTCCCTCTCCCTTCCTCTCTCTGAAGTCAATTAAAAAATAAAAATAGTAAACACATATAAATAGTTCAGCATAGGCTTTGCCAAATATCAAACATTTAATCAATGTTACTTGCCATTACTATTATTATAACTCTATTATTATAACCATATTCTTCCTCAAATATTAAAAGTTAACTTTCTCCAGAATGGCTTTCTGTTTGACCTTATCTAGCTCTAATTTTTTTTCAAATCTGTTTCCCTTTAGCACCTAACTTCATTTTGGACTCTATTAATTTGTTAATGTTGTATTTTAAAAAGTTATTCTTCAGTGAACAGCAACAGATATGTGAGCACCTATCTTGTGCCAGGCACAAGGATCTATAAGTATAGATCCCTATGTTTATAATATAGGGATCCGTGGGCACACAGTGGAGGGATGCAGTGAAGAAGCAAAAACTACTCTACTCAGATGTCCATTAAAAAACTTGATTTATTTTAGTTTATGTTTTTTCAATAGTTTAAATACTATATTTTAGGGTTATCCCTATTCTTGAAACAGCTTTATGTGTGCTTTTTCCTTAAACACTCTATCCTTATCCAAATGTAAAGCGGAGATAGAAAGAGTAGTCCTCCTTGAAGAGCTAAATCCCAACAGATGATTCTAATTCATGGCAGGGAGCGGGGAGGCTGGGAGGAGAGAGGGGGAAGGGACTGTTTCAGTTAGCATGATCAAAGGCACTGAGGCATAAAGGTGTGATTGAGAACTACTCGATGTTTGGTGCTCACGTAGAGTAACATTCTAAGTCAAGCCTTTTAGGAGGTAATGCAGGAGAGAATGTAGGAGTCTGCTCGGTCAGACTTAGACATCTGTGTTTACATCTCCCTGAGGCCAAATATGTGCCTTATAGGATGTAGGTCTATATAGACAATTTATAACAAGCAAATTCTGCAAATTGCTTCTGAAGCTGGACTTGGATTTACATGTGGCATGGACTATATCTCTTCCATTTGCTGTTTTCCTAAGAAAATGATGAAAACATTAGTTATGGTAATGCATAATTGATGTTAGAGTTCTCATTTTTAATAACCCAAGTGTCTAAACCATAGAAATACTAAATATCATTTGAGACTCTGAAGTCTGGGCATCTCTATGAGATTTGAGAGTAGAGATGGGCGTCAGCAGGACAGAGACACCCAAGGAGAAGAGGCAAGGGGACCACTGTGAATTCCTGGCCTTCTCAAGTGTCTCCCTAACACATTTTACAGAAGAGAAAGCCAAGTGCTTCATTTTCTATAATTGTGTGCTTGACAATTTACATATCAACTTTTTATCAATTTTTGATTTTTCTTTGTTTGCTCTAATATGAAGTTCTGACTTCCTTTCCCTCTCCTCTCTCATTTTTAAGGCATCACTCAGTTTTTGATATATCATTATCAATAGAGTTTATGCAACAGCTGATGTTAAATATCTGAATTACATTTAATTCTAGAAAATATTATGTGTTTTAACTTCAAAATATGTTTTCTACTATGTCTGAGTGGTGTCCAATATATTTTAACTCCGTTTTTTGAGTAGATTTCTCTTGCTAAGAAATTAAGCAGTAGTATCCAAAACATGCTAACTACCAGAGCTTAAAATTTCCAAAGAAGAATTAGATATGAAAGAAAAACCAAAATACTGAAACTTACTTGAACTGTAATTAGCCTGAAAATGGAATGTGCGGGAGAGGTCTGCAAGGAGGCCAGGGACAGAGGGCAGAGCAAGAAGTGTCTTAGCGTGTTTTCAGCACTGCTGAGGGCAGGAAGTGCCCTTAATATGGGTCTGTAATTATCAGACGACTTTTTAGTGTTCACCCATGAATTTGCCTATAGAAGTTGCCAGTCTATCAGTTCAAAGGTATAGACTCCTTGGCACTTACAGTTTTCTCATTAGAAATGAACCATTCTGGCATTTCGTGAACCAGGAGGGCTGAGCAGCTAACTCTTTCGTTGTGGCCCCTCCTCTAAGTCATGCCCTCTCTGAGAGTCTACCTAGGCTGCCAAGACCCCTATTTCTTAGGCAGCTCATATTCTCTAGTGTTGTTTTTTTTTTTTTTTTTAAAGTACAGTCTTTATAGGAGTATCAGACATACCGAGGAATCCACAAACCATATGTGTAATTCATACATTTCCTCCCAGTGAACATACACACATAAGCTGCCTGCAGATGAGTAATTAGAACATTATCTGCCCCTTGGGAGTCCACCCAGTCACAGCGTCCCTCCTCAGAGGTAGCCACTATTCAGACTTCCACCATAGGGTCACTTTTCTCTATGTCTCTCTAACTTGAATCAGCAGCCAGGTATTTTGAGTGTCTCCAGAGCATCAGAGGCCTTCTGGCTGAGGGCGAGGACTGGGCAGCCCAGGGAGGGTGTTACAGGTGTTATTTACAACATGCCAAACCATTTGAAAGCAGGTATTTCATTTTCTTTAAAAAAATAAATCTTTATTCAGATTATTACAATTGTTTCTCCTTTTTCCCCCCATAGCTCCCCTCCACCTGGTTCTCACCCCACCTTCTGCCCTTACTCCCCCCCACTGTCCTCATCCATAGGTGTACGATTTTTGTCCAGTCTCTTCCCGCACCCCCTAAAAAATTGTCAGTCCACTCCCTTTCTATGCCCCTGATTCTATTATATTCACCAGATTATTCTGTTCCTCAGGTTTTTAATTCACTTGATTTTTAGGTTCACTTGTTGATAGATATGTATTTGTTGTTCATAATTTTTATCTTTACTTTTTTCTTCTTCCTCTTTGTAAAGAATACCTTTCAGCATTTCATATAATACTGATTTGGTGGTGATGAACTCGTTTAGCTTTTTCTTATCTGTGAAGCTCTTTATCTGCCCTTCAATTCTGAATGATAGCTTTGCTGGGTAGAGTAATCTTGGTTGTAGGTTCTTGCTATTCATCACTTTGAATATTTCTTGCCACTCCCGTCTGGCCTGCACAGTTTCTGTTGAGAAATCAGCTGACAATCATATGGGTGCTCCCTTGTAGGTAACTAACTGTTTTTCTCTTGCTGCTTTTAATATTCTGTCTTTGTCTTTTGCTCTTGGCATTTTAATTATGATGTGTCTTGGTGTGGTCCTCTTTGGATTCCTTTTGTTTGGGGTTCTGTGCTCTTCCTGGACTTGTAAGTCTATTTCTTTCACCAGGTGGGGGAAGTTTTCAGTCATTATTTCTTCAAATAGGTTTTCAGTATCTTGCTCTCTCTCTTCTTCTGGCACCCCCATAATTCTGATGTTGGTACGCTTGAAGTTATCCCAGAGGCTTCTTACACTATCTTCAACTTTTTGGATTTTTTTTTGCTTTTTGCTTTTTCGGTTGAGTGTTTTTTGCTTCTTTGTATTTCAATTCTTTGACTTCATTCTTGCGTTCCTCTAGTCTGTTGGGTCTCTGTATAATATTTTTTTATTTCAGACAGTGTATGTTTAATTTCTAGTTGGTCTTTTTTCATATCTTTGAAGGTCTTGTTATATTTATCGGCCTTTTCTAGGATATTCTTGAAAAGCATTATAACTGTGGTTTTGAATTCTATATCCAGTCGTTTGTTTTCCTCCATTTCTTTCGTTTGTGATCTGTTTCTTTGTTGCCGCATTTTCACTGCTTCCCTGAGTTGGTAGGGTAGCTTTGTGTGCTAGGTTTCCTATATGGCCCAGTGGGTCGGCCTCCCCAGTTACCTGAGGTGGACACTCTTGGTGCACCCCTTTGTGGACTGTGTGTAGTTAAGCCTTGTTGTAGTTAAGTCTTGATCATTGTTGGTATCACTGGGAGGAATTGACCTCCAGACCAGTTGGCTGTGAGGATCAGCTGTGTCTTCACTGGGAGAAGTTTGGTGCTGGAGACAGCCTTATAGGATTAGACTTGCCAAATTGCAAAAGCCTCTGTGCTCAGCTTGGATGGGGCGGAGCAGACAGTCTTGGCTTCCCATCAGCCCTGCCCTTGTGCGTGTGTGCATGCGCCTCCAGACCTCTGCCTACCCCAGCTCCCGAGTCTCCGCCTGAGAGTCCAGATTCCCCCTGCAAGAGCGTGGGTCCCCAGGGGCTCGCCTGGAACTGGGATTCAGTGCAGTCAGGAGCTTCCAACTCCCTTCTGCTAGGGAAAGCCTGTGGCAACCTCGCAGTCTTTGTGCACACTTGTGAGCGCGCCTCCAGACCACTGCCTGCCGGGGCTCCCCCGGGTCTGCCCCAGGTCTCCGAGTCTCTGAGTGCCTTTCTCTACCTGACAGTACAGACTTCCCCTGTATGAGCCTGAGTCCACGGGGTTTTGCCTGGAACTGGGGTTCAGTGCAGTCGGGGGCTTCCTTCCCCCTCCCGCCAGAGAAAGTCAGCCAGGCTCTCAGCCGCCCTTCCTCTTTGCACGCACAAAGACCCTTTGCTGTACCTCAACCCTTTGCCGTTCCTCCAGTTCTCCGTGAGCTTTTCTCTTTCTTTCTCGTTGTAGAATTTCCACTCAGCCAGCTTTCCTGTGGTTCTGGATGGTGTCTGTTCTGTCTTTTAGTTGTAGTTTTGAAATTGTTGTGTGAGGCAGCAGTTTAGGTGCTTACCTATGCCGCCATCTTGGTTTCTCCCCGGTATTTCATTTTTAAAAAGAAAATTAGATTGGTTTTCCCATTAAAGATGATTCTGATCCAGAGCAACTGGGGAAAACTACATGGAGGAGTGGCCCCAGTCTGGTTCTGGGAGGATGGGCAAGGACAATGCAGCAGACACCCAAACAGGCAATAATGGGAGCAGATTTTCAAGGTCTACTCTGGGACCATCAAGAAACAAAACTGGCTGCATCTGAAAATGTTAATGAAGGGCAGAGTAAAGAAATAAAGAAGAAGCCATAGAATGGCATAGAAGCCTCTCATAAGACATGTTGAAGTCCTAACTCCCAGAACTTCAGAATGTGACCTCATTTGGAAAGAGGGTCATTGCATATGGAATTAGTTAAGATGAGGTACTGTCCGATGTAACTGGTGCCCATACAAGAAGCGTCCATGTGAAGACAGACTTCGGAAGAACACGATGTGAAGACGGAGGATTGGAGTGAGTGATGCATCCACAAGCCAACTAACGCCAGGGCGTGCCAGCGAACCATTGGGAGCTTGAAGGAGCCAAAGAAGGGTTCTCCCCCAGCTTTCAGAGGGAGCATGGCCCTGCCAATGCCTTGGGAGCTTTAATCTCCAAAGACAGTGTACTGCTTGACAAGTGTATTGTGAGACGACTTTTGTTGTAAGCCACCCCCTTTGTGGCACTTGGTTCTCATAGCCCGCGGAGAGGATCACAGAGGGTCTGCCGTGGGCCTGGTGCCCTGATCCCTCAGCTTTGCTCCCCACAGAGCATGCCTGTCCCTTGCTCCTGGTGTTGCCCTGGCTGTCCCTGTCCAAGCTGTTCCTGTCTGGACTGGCTCACAGAGTGCCCTCTTCTGCCCCTGGTCGCTCCATGTCTGTGATGTACCCCGTAGGAAGACAGAGGCATCATTGCCATTCTACAGCTTCTTTATTTCTTTACTCTGCCCTTCATTAGCATTTTCAGATGCAGCTAGTTTCGTTTCTTGATGGCCCCAGAGTAGACCTTGAAAATCTGCTTTCTGTGGGTTCCCATTATTGCCTGTTTGGGTGTCTGCTGCATCATCCTTGCCCATCCTCCCAGACCCAGACTGGGGCCACTCCTCCGTGCAGTTTTCCCCAGTTCCCCTGGATCAGAATCATCTTCAATAGGAAAACCAATCCAATTTTATTTTTTAAACGAAATACCTGCTTTCAAATAGTTTGGCGTGTTGTAAATAAAGGTTTCATTCTGCTGTACTTAGGCATCTCAAAGGCCAGTTCTCAAATGAGATAATAAGAAAGCCCTATCAAAAAGCAGCACAATTAGGCTTTAGTAATAAGGAGCTCTGTGGAGCGTGGTAGATGGCTGAGTCCTCCTTCCCCACCCCCCCACCCACTCACCCCCCCGCCCCCCCCGCCTTCCTCTCTGCAAAGGACTGGCTTTAGACTGCCTTACAACGTATCTATCCCGCCCCACCCCGCCGCCCCCCTGGGCTGAGTTGCTGGTGTTAGGGGAACCACAAGGACCACACTGTTGTGATGTCCCCATGGTTACTTCATTGACCCAGGCCACTTCCTATGCTCTTCTTTTGTGTCCTTCCTTCGGGACCTAGGGACTCGCTGGTGGCTTTTGTCCTAAAATGCTCTTGGCACAGTTTCTTCCCCTTCACCTCACATGTCCACAGCCTGGCTCAATTGTAGAGTGAATGGATGTGCTCTCCTAAGTCACCCCTTCCTTTCACTTCAGAAGCCTTTGCTCAATGCTAGTAACTAGGGGGAAATCTTCAGAACATTAAAAAAAAAAATCACAAATGTGGGACATTTCAAAGTTTTAAATAATCCTAGTTTTTGTTGTGGGTCTATTTGTAGCTTATTTTCTTGCTAACCCTCTTTCAACTTCTAGTTTCTGTGGTTTATGCAATATATTAATATTTATATTTTGCCCTTTGAGGGGGAAATACAAAAAAAACTGCATGTTTTCTGTTAATTATGTAATCTGTAAAATAGACTTATTATGTAATTGAAAAATAATAAAACAGTGCACCTTGAAGCTGCAGTTTAGAGGTTAGATTGAGGCAAAAGGTTGTGTTTGTCTGTTTATTTTTTTAACCTTTATTGTTTAAAATATTACAGATGACCCCTCTCCTTCCCCCTCCATTTTCCCCCAGGTCTTTACCCCACTTAATTGTCTGTGTTTAAATATGTGGCTATATAGGTTTGCCTTTTGTATACTTGCTCTCAGCTGTGACAGTCCTTGCATCTTGAGATCTTGTGCCATGGGAAGAATGAGTAATAAATATCTGCATTGAATGGATGGATGGATGGACAGATGGATAAATGGACGATAGTGTGGTTCTACCTTCTTGGCCAGCAATTTCACTGAATTATTGGTAGGATAAATTTCAGTTGAGTTCACGACTGCCTCTTGAAGCAAGGTTGGGGGTGGAGGGGGGGTGATGTTTCTTAAGCCCAGGAGGTTTTTAATGTGCTGGAGGTCAGGAATCTAGAAGCAGTGATATCTCTTTGGCTTGCCTATGCAATGTGCTAAAACATTTGGCTGGCGGTGTTTTAAAATGGGCCAAACAGTATGTTTTCATTGTGAGTCCCAGTATGCTGGAATTACTGCTTTCATTGGAAACCCAGATTTAAAAAAAAAAAATTACCTTCTTGGGGATGCTGTACCCTTCTTTGGAAATATACCAGGAGAAGAGACTTCTCTCTCCCTCCAAAGAGAAATGGCCCTATTTAAATTTCCTTTGGTGTTTTCTAGAGTAGGTTATTTTAGAGTATAAAGAATACAGCTGTTAGTACAGTTATCCATATTTTAAAACATCTGCCTTTTGAAGTTTCCTCAGTTTCTTTTTTATTTTATTTTATAGGAAATAATGTTAAAGAGGTATAGGAATTCCATATGGGTCTTCACATATTTGTAGATTTGACTTTAGTTTACACTAGATAATAAACGTTGTTCTCATTTCCTTGAGTTAAAAACTTTCAATAATGAAAAAGAACATTGTATATAGTCAAATGGTTTAAAGGTGTGACCATTTCAAGATCAAAGACTAGCATTATATTGCTTTGGTTAATTGTCTGCCTTAGCAAATATTGACTCTGGCATATACTATAGTAGGCACCTCCCAACCCCTTGATTTTAAAAAAAGAAATTGGTGATCTTTCTGTGGGGTTGTGGCCTGGGTTATTTTCTGGCCAGAACACAAAACAAAGCATTCCAGAGGATCCTCTGGCTTATCTACTTGCTCAAACACTGAGTTTTTTGCCCAGTCAATATGGTTATCAGGAAGCGAAAGCGGTTGTAAGAAGACTATTTTCTGCATCTACTTTCTCCTCAGTATATTTTGTTTCAAAATGATTATTATAGGTGTACCTCAACTAGAAATTTATTTTCCCATTTAAAATACTATTTATTTTCCCTTTTCAGAGATTTATAATATTTCAAATATCTAGGTATTTTTATATGACTTCCATTATTAAAGGTGTTTGTTATAGGAAAAATCCTCTCTATTTAAAACGAAATTTCTCTTTGAAACTATTTCCAGCAATTTATAAACTGGCTTTTGTAGATTAGAAAAAGAGTAATTTGGCTCCAAAATGATATTCAGATAAGCAATTCTCTGAAAACAAGCTAAATGCCTACCAGTAGGGAATGGTTAGCTTTGATATATATTTGATTAATAGAATGCAGAACTCAAAAAATATGAACTAGACCTTTATTCATCAGTATGGATGGACCTGAACACCAAAAGTGTGGAGCAGAAAACACAAACTTCAGAATATTACATATTTGTTAAGTAAATGTTAAACATCACAGAAGACAATGTTGTATGCCATATAATGCTTATGAATGTGTGTTTGTACCTGTGTGTGAATAAAAAGTGAACTGACTACTGAATTCATGATAGTGGCTGCCTCTGGGAGAAGAGTATCAGGAACAGGGAGGGGAACTTAAAATGTACATTTGAAAAACTTCCTGAAAAGATATGTTTATTTTGGTTTGGGGGTTCATGGACATTTGTTATATTGACATTTGGACTTCTATTAAGATTTTCATGATAAAAATTTTCATGTAATATTTCCTCAGGAAATAAGTTCCAACTAGGAGCCATACATTTATCAAGGCTGGGAATGAGACTGAAACTATTCTAATGCATCTATAGTAAATGATGTTATTCTGTGAAAAATGAAAGTTGACACAATGAATCTGAACACAAGGAAACCTCCCAGCTGACTTGGCTCTTGGGAAGCTATAATAGCTTATAGGTGAAGAATAGAGACCCCAGCAGCAGAGCCTGGCTTGACATATTCTAGCTCTGAGATCTTGGACAAGGCAACATATCTAAGCCTCAGCTTCCTTATCCAAAGAGTGAGAATAACAGTGCCTGTCTCAGTGCTGTTGTGAGGATTAGATGAGTCTGTGCATGCAGTAGCTATGCAACAAAAATTAGCTATGGTTTTTAGTTATTTTCTGTGGGCAGCCTCAAATCTTTTAGTATACTATTTTCATTTTCACGTCCGAGTCTTTGCTAATGCTGTTCCTTCTGCCTGGATTATGTTTTATTTCCACCCTAGTTTGATCTGGCTAAATCTTTCTTGGAGGAGTTTCCTGAGAATTCTCTCAAATTCTTCAGAGAAGCTCCCTGGTCTTCCCCACCTGGGTCAGTTCCTACTCAAACCATAATTGTCCTGTAAAAGTTACTTGTGAACTACCAGCTCATTTCTGCCTCTCTCCTGGTTTGTAAACTGTTTTTCTTCTTCACTACTGTATCTTCAGTATCTAGAACACTCTTTGGCTTAGAGTAGGCATTGGGAAATTATTTTTTGACTAAATGAACAAAATTACTGCAGAAGGTGAAAACTTTCAGAATTAATATTTTCAGGAACTGAATTTGACTTAATGTGCTTTGACTACAGCATTAACCTACTAGTGAGTTAGGAAATAAAATCTAGGATTATATAATGTCATAAAAATATATATATCGTATGTATTGGTTTATTTGCAATAATAAATTATAAGGTACCCCAAATGAAGAATTATATCATCTGTGTAATGTGAGAGGTTTAGAGGCTCATCTGGTGATGGATAGCAGTATAATTTAATCACATATTTGCATTTGCTGTGGAAAGCAGGAAAATGTCCAGCACTTTAATCTTAAGGTTTGATTCGTTTATCTGATTTTTTGCCCTCCACTTAACTCACCCTTTTTTCTTTTAAAAATAGCAAGAGAGGAACTAACTAACAGAAGATGATACTTCCCAGGAAGCAGAATAAGCTAGGCTCAATCAGATAAACTGATGTAATCAGTACTTTGAAAACGGGCTTTTGTAAGTCAGATAGAATGTTACAACTTTAAAAATACATATTTTATTAATTTTTAACTTTAGAGAGGGAGAGTAAGAGAAACAATTCGTCGCTCCACCGATTCATGCTTTCTTTGGTTGATTCTTGTATGTGCCCTGACTGGGATCGACCCCACAACTTTGACGTATCGGGACAACGCTCTAACTTTTAAGCAAACTAAAACAGTAAACCCAGTGGAAGGGGGGCCTTCAGAGTTGGAGCAAAGGCAGGAAACTAGTTCCCTTTAGTTGTGGGTTTATTTTCTCTGGGAGAGAAACCTAAGAATGCTTTAAAATCTGAGGAAGGTCTTTGTGTTCAAATATTAGCATATTTATCCAGGAAAGATATTACATGGGATTTTGAACTGATTGCAAGCCCAAATTTATTAACTAATTGGGAGAGCAGAGCAAAAACATGAGCAAGCAAGAAATGGGGGCTTTCTACACATTGAAGGAATTTTTATGACTCAGAAGGGTGTTAGGGAGGTGAAATTCCAGGGTTAGAAAAATAATGCAAGGCTCTACATTGATAAGTAACTCTATAAATCATAGCTTTGGGAGACTTTCCCCTCCCCACCTTTGGAGATTATACAACACAGATCACTGGGAAAAATTACTTTGTAGCCACATTTTCTCTCATCCTACTTCTCTGTTAACTGTAGTATACTGACATCATAAATAATTGCATTTTGAATGCATATATTCATTCATTCACTTATTCATCAGAACATGCTTATTTATATGCCAAACTTGGAGTAAAAGCTTCATTTTTAAAAAAGGAGGTAAAACATCTTTTCCTTAGAATTGTGCAAAATTAGTTATTACTCACAAGTATGACCTAGTGGGTACTGCAAGATACCAAGATATCAACTCTTTTTTGGAGATTTGAATGTGTGGACTCGTAAAACCCTGCTTATAACCACTTAACTTATTTATTAAACACCTGCCCAGAAATCAGGGATAATCAGGAGGACTTTTGAAGTCATGTGGTCAGAAGACTTTGTACGCTTTGGGAAACACTGGTTTTAATAACATTCTAATGCTTGTAATTAAGCTGCATCCTTGACTGATCCACAGTCTTTTTTTTTATATGTATATTTTATTGATTTTTTACAGAGAGGAAGGGAGAGGATGGAGAGTTAGAAACATCGATGAGAGAGAAACATCGATCAGCTGCATCCTGCACGCCCCCTACTGGGAATGTGCCTGCAACCCAGGTACATGCCCTTGACTGGAATCAAACCTAGGACCTTTCAGTCTGCAGGCCGATGCTCTATCCACTGAGCCAAACCGGTTTCGGCTACAGTCTTGACCCACAGCACTGGTATCACCTGGGAGCTTGCTAGAAATGTAGGTTCCCAGGCCCTGCCCAGGCCTACTGAATCAGAATCAAACTTTATTTATTTATTTACTTAGTTAGTTAGTTAATCCTCACCCAAGGTTATTTTCCCCCCCATTGATTTTTAGAGAGTGGAAGAGAGGGGAAGAGACACGCAGAGAGAAACATTGATGTGAGAGAGACACATCTATTGGTTGCCTCCTGCATGTGCCCAGACTGGGGCTGGGGATCAAGCCTGTAACTGAGGTAGTGCCCTCCACTGGAATCAAATATGCCACTGTGGGCAGCTGCTCTAACCACTGAAACACCAGCTGGGGCCAGAATCAGAAGTTTAACAAGATGCTCAAGTGATGCCAATGAACATTAAAGTTTAGTAGCACTGGTAAATCCCCAAGTATTGTTTTTTGTTGTTGTTTTTTTAATTCTTACTTGAGGATATGTTTTACTGATTTTAGAGAGGGGTAAGGGAGAAAGAGAAACATTGATGTTTGAGAGACACATTGATTGGTTCCCTCCTGTACACACCCCACCTGGGGATTGAAGCCTCAACCTAGGTATGTGCCCTGACAGGGAATTGAACCAGCAACCTTCCAGTGCACGGGATGATGCTCCAACCACCTGAGCCACACTAGCCAGAGCCCCAGTGGTTTTCAGGACAGAATATCTTTAGTAACAAGTGACTCATTATCCAGCAATGCAGCATGTAGTATCTTTAGGCAACCTAAATATTAGTGTTGCAGAAGACCGGGGGAAAAATAAGCAACAAGCAACGCTTAGAGAGTTTGCTCTTTAATATACACCGGTGGGCTTAGAGAAAAATGAATTCAAATTCTAAGCAGAGCAACAAGCAGAATTTTTCTTTTTATTAAAGAGCCAGCCCTATGTGTACTTAGTGGTTATCTCGCTGGTGGCCTCAAAAACAACACAGTTCTATCCAATTAAAAAACACATCTGGCATGGCATAAGAGTATGGGCGCATCTAGTCTCTGGCCTACAAGGTCAGGCAGCAAAGTTTATCTTCTTTATTATTCAAGCAGGCTAGAAAGCAAAGTTATTTTTCCAGAATAGGGGGCTACTTAAAAATAGTAGAGCTGACTTTACAGAATAAGGGATATCTAAATAGCAGAGAATTTCAAACAGTAGTTTTACAAAATAGGGGTTAACCTTCTCATTAGCAGGTTCTTCCTTACGAAACTCAAACCTAACTCCTTGAATGTTACATTCATCGGCCATGGCTTAACCACTGGTAACCTCAGAGCCTGGCCAGTGCCTCTTCTTGAGGAAGGCCATCTAAACATGAGAATGGGCTGTCTCATTTCTTCCCTTTACTTAAGCTTTTCCAGGTATAACTAAATTCCCATTCCCCCAATTCTTCCTGTTACAACATCAAGGTTTCTTTACTCACTTATATAGACTAGAAAATCTTAAAGGGCCCTTCCAACTTCAATATTGTGATTGCACATTTACATCAGCTGGTAATAAGTAGTAGTGGATAAGAGATGATATAAACTTAGGAGCTGTATGTCTATACATTTAGGGAGAATGCTGCCAAGGCACAAACTTATCATTATCCATAATTTCCTTAAGTTCACAATTCTGTCTCATGGAGGAGACTTCTATTATAATAATAGCCACTAAAGAGCACCACCGCCTACCTTCTAATTTGTAAATGTGCCAATTAGCACTTCAGAAGTGAAAGGCATGCAGGAACATATGAAAATAAGCATTTTCTGTCTCTACATTTTAAGATTTAAGATTTTAGTCTTAAAAATTACATTTTAGATTAAGATTTTTAAGAAAAAATTTTTAATAAAAAACTTCTAAGAAAAAATTACCTTTAATCCACAACTCAGCACATCACCTGATTTCATTGTTCTCTAGCGGCTTTCAGCAATGTGTTTGCACACACATCACACACGCAGAAATAACCTTAGAGTACTCGGCTTTTAAAAATGTTTCTTTCCTTGCTTGGTAGAATCTAAACATTTTTTCATATTACTATATGAATTTCATAATAAAGCATTCCTATTTCTGTATGTAGGACATTAGAGTTCATGAGTGGCTTCTGAAATAAAGTATTTGGCGTATTTTTATAGGTTTTCATATTTGTTTAACAATATATCTTTTTTTAAAAAAGAAATAACATTTTCTACTAAACAGGAAGTACAGGGCTGCAGCTTTTTTGTTGCTGTTGGTTTTTGTATCGGGGTTAGTCTTATGTAAGAAAAGCTGAAACAATGTAAGAAAAGCTTTAACAGGAGTATTTTAAGTTTCTTTTTAAAATATTTTTTTGAGAAAGTGGCCACAGCACATTCTTAAACTAGTTGCTGTTTTTACTAATTTCCTCTCGCTTTCGTTCCCCTCATTTCTTCTTGCTGGTTTTACTCTCCTTGACCTCCTCCTCATTCCCCGCTCTCCTCCCCGCCCCCGCTTCGGAGGGTTTTCAGAGCAACAGCTCCTTCTCTCACCTTCGCATGTAACAAGAAAGCTGTGTGTATGTGTGGAGAGAAGCTGAAAAATAAGACAGATGGTTCTTTCATTACCAGGTTGCTTTGGGTTAATTGAGCTGGACGTGTTATTTTTTTCAAGGAGACGGAGCTGGATCCTGTGGATAACCAGCCATGAGCTACAGTAATGCAATAGGTGCTGCCGACTGGGCTGTTGGATTTTTTTTGTTTTTGGCAGTTTCATCATCCTGTCAAGTATTCTGGGGACAGGTCAGGAGTGAGCTTGCTAAAATCCTCTTCATTAAAATGTTTTTAATGGATTAAAGATGTTCTCGGGTAACGAGCCATTCTTACAAGCATGCCATCTTTGTGTTTCGTTTCAGTGCTTACAAGTGAAGAGCAGCACAACCTTTGTCTTGGATAATTTCTAGTGGTACAACGATTGGGCAGACAGCCTCCTGAAGCTCCAGCACCCTTACCACATTCTTCACCTTAAGGAACAGAGGGCCTTTGGGAAACGGATTCCTTAAAAGTGCAGGTAAGCAAAGGCAACACTGCGCTTGCTCAGACTTTTTAGATGGAAGTTTGAACTGGCAATGTTCTTATACAATGAGACAATGTTTCCATCTCTAGCAGGTAACTTTAAAATACCCCCTGCTTTGTATAGGTAGGCCTGCCTGTTAACTTACCTCTTGTGAGTCTAACATGAGGCCAGTGTCTCATGTTAATATAACCAGTGTCTCTTCAGCATACCCCAAAGTTGAGCAAGGGAAGTTTTAAATATTACTTTTATTCTCAATATGAAGGGGTCTTCCTTGGGAATGTTTTAAACCAATCTGGAAGTAAAAAAAGTAAGAAAACTCTGAAGTTGAAACTATAACATTACATGAATCACAACTATTGTAGAAACTGCTATTAACAAGCTGTGTGACTTTGGGCAAGATGCTTGCCCTCTCTGTGCCTTATATTCTCAATAGGATGACCTTGAATTCTCCATCTTTAAATACTACAATTAATAATAAGTTAATTAAAGCACCTTAATGTGATTTTTAGGCATATTTTCCTTAGTATTCCTGGAGCCTCAACTTACAAACATTCTGAGAAAGCTCTGGAGCTCAAATGTCGACCAGGAATTAGCACGATGTTTTGTCCGTGAATCCATACAGTCTTTCTGGTTTGTTAAGATTCATCAGAGAACAGTTAATCTACTGGCAGATTTGTTTCATTTGGAAGTCCTTTTAGGAAGGGTACTTACTGACTGAGAACTTGATGCTTTAGTGGTACTGGTGAATATGGACATTTATAATGATTTTGGGATTTAGTTCTGGAGATTCTCTTGCTCTCTTTGTTATTCAAACAGAAATTATTCACGAGTGGTTTCAAAGCCCTTCCCCAGTGTCCCAAGCCACTGGGCTTTCAGAACTCCTAAGACTGAACCGGGATGGAGGTAGGGCTGGGTCTTCAGGTTTCTCACTGCCAGAAGCATCTTACTTTAGTGGAACTGGGGCTGAAATCATCTTGGTGATTTGTGAAACTGCCTTTCCATCTCCTGGCATCAAGAACATGGAAATATTTTTAATCTTTATAACATAACTAGTGGTCCAGTGCACAAAATTTGTGCACATTAAAAGGGGATTAATTAGAGGAAATATTTTAATATTGCTATTTGCCCTTTCTCTATAATAGAAGTGTCAGAGATGAAAGAAAATTAGTAAAAATGTATATGAAAATCTTCCTCCTTTCAGAGTCTGGGGTACACTGTGGAACCCAGAGTCAAGTCCCCACCCACCGTGGCACCTCAAAATCTCGTGAGATCCAGACCCAGCTGGCCCCACCCCCATTGATCGAGATCAAGACCTGGCGTGCCCCACCCTTGTCAAGCCCCGCTGGGCGGGGGGCACAGCCTCAGGTCACCTGGCCTGGCACCGGGCAGGGGGCACAGCCTCAGGTCCCCTGTCACTTGGCCTGGCACCAGGCAGGGGGCATAGCCTCAGGTCCCCACTGGGTGGGGTTCATAGCCTCAAGGCCCCTGTCAAGCCCCACAGGGTGGGGGGCACACCCTCAGGTCCCTCAGCCCGGTGCCGGGGCGTGGGGCACAGCCTGAGGTCCCCCAGCCCAGGCCAGGAAGCAAGTCAGGTCCCCGTCAAGCCCTGACAAGCGGGGGGCGCAGCCTCAGTTTTCCGGCCTGGCACTGGGGTGGGGTGCATGGCCTGAGGTCCCCTGGCCTGGGCTGGGGCAGGTGGCACACCTTGAGGTGCCTGTCAAGCCCCACTGGGCAGGCGGCATGGCCTGAGGTCCCTCATCAAGCCCTACATGGCAGGGGGCGCAGTAGACCTTGAGGTGCCCGTCAAGCCCCGCTGGGCAGGGGGTATGGCCTGAGGTCCCCTGGCCCAGGCCAGGGCAGGGGGCACACTTTGAGGTCCCCCGTCAAGCCCCACCGGGTGGGGGACACAGCCTCAGGTCCCGGCTCATTGCTCCTTAAGGCCATTACCAGAACTCGGCCTCCACTGTGGACACAACCATCTTGACTGTTACAATGTGATGGTCAATTTGCATATTCCCTCTTTATTAGATAAGACTAGGGGCCCGGTGCACGAAAATCATGCACTCAGTCCCTTGCCCCGGCCTGCACCCACCTGTGCCCTCTTGCAGTCCAGGAGCCCTCAAGGGATGTCCAACTGATGGCTTAGGCCCCAGAGCAGGCCTAAGCCATCAGTTGGATATCCTTAGCACTTCCATGGAGGTGGGAGAGGCTCCCACCACCGCCACTGCGCTTGTTAGTTGTGAGCCTGGCTCAGTGCTTCTGGCTGAGCTGAGCTCCCCTTGTGGGAGTGAACTGACCACCAGGGGGCAGCTCCTGCATTGAGCGTCTGCACCCTGGTGGTCAGTGTGCATCATAGCAACTGGTCATTCCACCGTTCGGTCTATTAGCATATTAGCCTTTTATTATATAGGATGGTGAAGAGCATGGGTTCTGGTGTGTGCCGGGTCAAATCCCAGCCACTTACTTCTTGGGTGTTCTTAGGTTCGTTATAACTTCTCTGGGCTTTAGTGGCTTCATCTGTATGGTAGGGATGACAACTAGTTCCTTTCTTAAAGGGTGGTTTTGAGGATTAAAAGCATCTCAAATAGTTCTGTCACATGGTGTTCAGAAAATTTACACTCTTTTCCTTGCTATGCATGGCAGTAGTTATTCTTCTGCCCCCATTCTCTAGTCCAAGGCCAGTGAACACTGAGCTCTCCTTACCTCGTTAAACATTGCTCACTCACCCTGGGATTTGCTTCTGAGCCTGGAACACAATATTTGAATCCTTCTCAACATTATAATGGATCCAAATCAGAGCAAAAGACAAAACCTATTCTCCAAGTCAAGATTTTATTTCTTGCTTCAATTTGATATGCTGATTACAAACCTGGGTTATTTGTTTGTTTGTATGAAGATTCAGAGCAGTTTTATTATAAAAAGCATAAAAGGGTGTGGCTTCTAGAGCCAGAAATTGTTTAATTCTAAGATGAGTTCTGCAAGTGAATTATTACTAACTTGAATGCCTTTCATTTTATATTCGGAAGAAGATGTGTAACATTTCAAAGTATCCTATCACAGATACATTGAAATGTGTATGTGCAGAATGAAAGCAAGCACTGTAATGGCAGCTTAGTTTTTGGAAGCTATTATTCACATGATGCCATGCACTCTGTAGGATCTTTCCCAGATGTTATGAAGGAAGTTTTTTAGTGAGGCTTGGTGTATGGGCAGCTAATACTTCCTTAGTTTTAATAGAAGAATTAGAACAAGATTATGAGAGTCCTTACCATGTACCAAACATTGACCTAAGTGCTTTACATTTACTACTTACAATAGCCCTATTAGGTAGCACCATTATTCCCATTTCACAGGAGAGGAAACTGAGGCATAAAGAGGTTGAGCAACCTCTCAGGGTTGTACAGAGATAGAGCTGAGACTCAAACCTAGGAGGGCTGATAGCTGGTTGGGCAACCTTAACACCTAATTATGCGACTGCCTACAAAGGAGAAATTGAACCAAGAAGATGAGAAGATGAAAGTACTAACTTACAGAAGTCTTCAGTGCCAGGCTAAGGGATTTTAGTTGATTTGGCAGACAGTGAAAGCCATGGAAGGTTTTCCTGTGGGGCGGGTGACAGCGAGAGCTGGGCTTTTCGGATCTTCTGCCAGGTGCCGCGTGCGGGCTGGCTTACAAGAAGAGAGATTAGAGATGATTGCTAGTAGCTGAGAAGCAATGAGAACGTGGGTTTGGGAAACAGGGTTAAGATAAGAGTTTGAGGACATCTGTATGTATTTAGGTTGTGCTGAGGGGGAAGAGGAGACCTAGAAGCACAGGCATAGAAGCTGGAGGGGTGGGACCCAGGCTGTGCAGTGCCACGCAAGGGAGGTGCTTCAGGAATGGAAAACCAGAGCTCAGAGAGGCCTGAAATGAAACACAAATTGGCAGGTTGTTACTGCGCAGCCATGATGAGGTAGGCATCGCTCTGGAGGAGGATCCACGGAAAAATGTTCTTCTGTGCTGCTGACACCACTGCTTCTAAGTGAGGTAACCTTTGGCAAGTTTAAATTCTTCTAAAGCTTGGCTGCCTGTTCTGGACTATGGTGACTTAAGGAAGACCTTACTCGGTTTAAATTTCCGGAGCCCTTGCAGTCTTTCCAGCTCTGGGATCTGTCATTCTGGGGTCCACACTGTGAACAGCAGTTGTTGGAAATGTTGGTGTCAAGGTGTGGCTGGTGATTTGGCTGGCACTTCTAGGCAAGTCAGAAGGCGATGCAGAGAGTGAAGCGTGTCCTGCAGACATAATCTGAGAGGAGTCCTATACAGGGGTGGGCAAAAGTAGGCCTACAGTTGAAACACAGAGTTTATTCTTGTATTCTTATTTTTTTAAAAATATATTTTATTGATATTTTTACAGAGAGGAGGGGAGAGGGATAGAGAGTTAGAAACATCGATGAGAGAGAAACATTGATCAGCTGCCTCCTGTACACTCCCTACTGGGTATGTGCCTGCAACCAAGGTACCTGCCCTCGGCCGGAATCGAACCTTGGACCCTTGAGTCCGCAGGCCGATGCACTATCCACTGAGCCAAACCAGTTAGGGCTCTTGTATTCTTATTAATTAGTATTGTTTCCATATGAGCAGCTATAAGCCTAATGTTGCCCACCTCTGTGTTTCCTCTCAAAAATACCAGTAGTGTCACAGCAATACTGGTCGTAAATGGGAGGATAAGACTGAAAACAACACAGAAATGAAAATGACTAGGGAATTTACAAAGAAAACTCAAATAGCCCCTAGATGGTGAAAGTGACTTTTCTGAGAGTCTCACTAGTGTCTTCCAAGAAAATTCTGTTGATTGGAAATTTTAAAAGATCAAACCCAAAGGACTTTTAAAAAAGATAGCATGGAATTTAGAACAATCTTCCAGTTCCTCTAAAAAACTATTTCTAGTGAAGCCCTGATCCTCTCAGTAGCACATCATTCTTTTCCCCTGGAACCCCATCACCTGGGGATCCCCTTAAAATGCAGGTTTGACTCAGCAGATGAAGTGGGGGAGCGGAGATTTGCATGTCTGTCAAGTTCCCAGGTGATGCCAATGTTGCTGGCCAATGGATCACACTTGGAGTAGCAGGGTCTGCAATATTTAGCTTTTCTTCTTACAACATAAGTATACTCAGTCTGAAACAGTGTAACTTGGCTCCCTCGCCAGACTAGACTCTCTTCCCCATATCCTGAAGTAGGTGAGTACACTTGCATAATGAGGGCTAGATATCAATAGATTGATAATTTCTTACCTCTGTCAGGGGTTTGTGGTTTTCAATTATGTCAATAATTTAAATTGTTATAGGTAGGGGCTTTTTCCTTTTAACTGAGAGATTGAAGCAAATCTGTTGTTTAGAAATAGGCATCAGCATGCAATATAAAAATTTCATATAAACTTAAACATACATTTACCAAATGACCCATGAAGACATATGCCCACCCAAAGACTGGTACTTAAATGGTAATGTAGCTTTATTTACAGTAACCAAAAACTGAAAAAACAAACAAACACATGTCTATTAGCTGGTGAATTGATAAGTTATGGTATAGCCACAAAATGGACTATTACTTAGCAATAAAAAGGAATGAATTCCTAGTAGAAGCAACAACATGGACATTTTTTCCAATTATACTAATTGAAATAAGCCAAAAATAAAATAAGCCAAAAGTTCATTTATGTGAACTTTTAGAAAAAGCAAAAACCACAGTGATAAACAGATCAAGAGACAGGAACTGGGGGAAGGGAGCTGACTACAAAGAGGAACTTTTGGGGTGATGGAAATGTTTAGTATGATTTTGATCGTTGTTACATGATCATATGCATTTGTCAAAACTCATCAGATTGTACACTTAAAAGTGGCTAATTTTATTATAGAAAATTTTTATCTCAGTAAAGTTAATTGAAAAAATTGGCCATAATCATTAACCTGTTAAGAATATCTAATACTCATTGGAGGCTATCTTATTAGTGGGATATTAATATAAGGAAATAGAGAAAATATCGCCCCTGGGAGAAAATATGAAGAAACAGTAGGAACATAAGAAGTTCCTTTAAAAACTTCTTTGTGTATTTTCAGTGTAGCTGAATCTAAAGGGAGAAATCTTGAAAACAGGAACTTCACTTTATTTTTAGCATCCAGAATAGTATGCTATTAGTTGAATGATTTGAGTGTGTCCCACTGTGCTACTAAAATAAAATTCTGTTGAAACATCATTTTTCTTTCTTCCTTTTTTTTTTTTTTTTTGTATTCTTTGCTGTGAGCACATCCAGTTTTCAGGGGAAGATTCAGTCATCTGCTTTGACAGTGACAGCTTACCTTTAATCAGATGAACATATCTGTCTATGAAAGTTTAGTAAAAGCACTGGCTTTCTTCAAACACTGAAAGAGAAGGTGTATGTATATGTGTATAGACACTAGCTGCCTATCATTGTATTAGCAGAACTGGGGGAAGAGGAGAGAAAATAAGTTAATTATATATGTTTTTCTGCCTTGCAGAAAGAAAAATAATAATGTATTTAGAAACTAGTCAGAATGTGTACAGTTGGTCCAATTTGTTGATATTATACAAATAGTTGTTTTTTTTTTGGTGGGGAAGGGGCACATAAATCAACTTATAATTTTCTATTAATTTACTCAGCAATGTCAGAATTTCCCCCCCTTAATTTTTATAAAATAGCAGTAGCTCAACACCTCATATTTAAATTTAGCTTTTCCAGTAATATCGCATATTACTTAATTTTATATGTGCTATTTTATTCTTTATATACGCCCTATTGAGCATTTCCAGGTTCTTCTAGCAAAATCCCTTCAACTAGACTACTGGTTCACTAAGATTTCTCTCTTTAATTGTGAAATGAACAGTTTTTCATATGATAATATATCTAAGTAAGTGTATTTTAATAAATGCATCCATTTAATGCATATCCTCTTGCTTCAAAAATTAAGTGAATATATTAAATTAATGATGTCATAGTTAAAAAATACAGTAATTATCATTTCCTACAGTGTACAATTAAAAAAAAAACACAAAACACCCAGACAGGTCTGAGCTCGAATTCTGGTCACTGCTCTGGGAATTGAGCATCTTCAGCCTGGGGCGGGTAGTATCCCTGCTGTCATCATTGTGTGTGCAAAGGGCTTATTGTGGTGCTAGGCATTTAGGAAGCACTTAATGACCTGTGCCACTATTCACAGGATCATCAACACCAGAGGGTGGAGGTCCTTGGTATGGAAATGAGGTCATGGATACATTTGGATCATCCAATTAGTAATAAGGCCTACACTTAAAAGAGGGGTGGTAAATGAGTTAAGGAGGACTGAGGCTTTTACGTCTGTCAGGGTGGGCCCTTTGTGTCTCCGTTAAGGCTTGTCTGTATGAAGATGGCTTGGTCTGGGGGGTTTAGGGTACCCATAGGGCTGGACCAGAATCTAGACATTAATGCACAGTTAGAGCTGGAGTGAATGCTCCCTTGGGCATGTGATTGCAGAGACTAGTCATAAACCAAGTCATAAATACAAAGAGGAAGGAGGGCAGGATGTAAGATCTGTTGGCCAAATTCTGACAGTCTTAAGGAGAGGTCATTGTGAGCTGAGGATGGTGGAGACTTGAATGGAGAAGGGCCTCTTCCAGGTCTAGATGGACACAGGCTGTCAACAGGGCCACCTGGTGAGGTTGTGGAGATGAGCTGTGAACAGGGACACCTGGCTAAGGGAAAAGTTGTGGCTGAAATCCTGCCCATGCCAAGATAATGTGGCCATGGGCTATGCGAAAACAGAGGGCATGTCCTTTCCTAATGTGCACAACTGCAAGTTATGGGTATTGCTATTGAACAGCAGTGCGTTTGGGTGTGAGAGGAGACAGCATCAGGAGAGCAGAACATCTGTCACCGAGGAAGCAGAGAGCATATGGGGACAGAATGGGTGAGGACATGGTTTGGGATCCTACTTACTAACAGATTTGAAGTTCAGATGCAGAAGTGATGGGTGGCTGAAGGAGAAGAATGCAGACATTGAAGAACGAGGCTCTAGGTCAGGGACCTGGACAACCCAGGTCCAGCAGATATGTCCAAAGTCAGTGTGGAGTCAGCAGGAACCTGACCAACCTGTTGAGTAGCTACTTGAGGGCTCCTCAGGCTCCCTTTTCTTGGGCCAGGATCAGTCCCAGAGCTGGAAGAGGGGCCGAGACTACATGTGGGCATCAGGAAGCGCTTGTAGCCAGGTCTAGAGGAAACTGGCACAGAGAGGCCAGGCGGGCTGAGTCTGTGTGTACATGCTCAGCTTCGTGAAGTGTGAAACTGAGGGGCTTTTATTCCTTAGTGTTGCATGATATTGAGATGCCCACAGGGTTTCTATACTTGGTGAATAGAACAATGCTTCCAGAGTTATTACGGAATATACCTTTTTTCCTAGTACGTTGTTGAAAGAAGCATTAGGAGGGCCTAAAAATAAGGCCATTTTCAAGTGACATTTTATAGGTTATTTTTGTTTGTTTGTTTTTATAAGTAATGCTCTCATGGTTGCTTTGGGACTCGGGAGTATGCATGGAATGAACCAAGCACCCTCTAATTTGATTCTTATGCGTACTATAGTTTGAGGACCACTGGTCTAGGACATTCAACAGAACCATGGAGAAAAATAATTAATGGATTTACTAAAATCCAGAGGAATGCGATTGGGAAAAACAAGGTGGGGAGTAATTGGGTTTTATTTTAGCACAGTTTATGACTAAGCTTTCCATTTCACCAACCCTGAGAATTGATACTGCTCAGGGAGCTGGTGGGATAGATGAATTAGAGAAACATTCTGTGATATTAGTCTGGTATCAGAAGGATGTGCATTTGTAAAAAAAGCTCACATTGGGAGAGAGGCCTGACTCTGGTCTGGGAAATAAGGGTTTGATCCTGGTTCTGCTGCTTATCGGCTCAGGAAAGTGACTGCTGCTCTCAGAGCTTCAGTTTCCTCATCTGTAAATGAGAGCTGTAAGTTGACCACACCCTTCACAATTGTGAGGTTTACATGAGATAATACACCCCAAGCACTTATCATAGGCCTTGGCACATGCTAAGCTCTCATATATCTTAAGATTCTCATCAGCCATTTTTCATGGGGCATTTTCCAAATGTGAAGCATTTTGGGTAAAAAAATTAATACAAAGCATCTAGTTATAGTAGTTCTGCAACTATCTTCAACAACTGTCTACTTATCTTCTATGTGGCAGGCATTGTTAGAAGTGCTGGGAAAAAAATGATAGACAAGACAGATAGTGCTGCTCTCGGAGCTTTCAGTCCAGTGGAATAACCACTGTAATATCTGCTGTGGTCTCTGTATTTGAGTAAATCCTTTTTCCCTCCCTGGTTCTTTTCCTCCAGGCTCTGATGTCCCAGAACAATGTTTCTCACACTTTAGCAGGCATAAGAACCAGATTGGAAGGTGCTTGTTTCAAAGCACTTACCTGAGGGGATTCAGATCAAGGAAGGAATGTTGACTAGCCCAGGTGGTGCTGACCCAGGCACCTGCCATGTCAGTTTGGAGAACGCTGCCCTGGGCCACTTCCCTTCCGCCAGTATCTGAATTTACCCTTTTGGAACCCTAGCTGCCCGCGGAGCACTGTCAGGAAGTTATAGATTGGAATTCACTTTTGAGTTCCTCTCCTGCCTTTTATTTTGAGAGACAGGATGGCACCAGGAATAGAACCCTGAGCACAAGTGGTCAGACTGTCAGTCTATTTCTGTCTCCCAGACGGTGTGACCTGGGTCAGCTCACTTCAGAAACTTTCAGTTCCCTCACGCATTAAAGTCGTGCCCGCACACCCACTTATCAAGCTTGTTTTGATCCTCAAGTGAAGTGGACACACAAGTACTTTAAAGCTCTGCACAAAATAAAATACACTTTTATTTTTAAAGAGAAGGAAAAACTGTTGCCACGATTGAGCTCACTTTTGCAGATGTAGGTTATTCATATATTGGATTAAATATAATTTAAGAAATAAACGTTTGATCTCTGCCAATAAGTCCTACTCTTCCTTGAGACCCTCTAGTCACACTTTAGATGAACCATTGCTTCTATGATATAAACTGTAAAGGGTGTCTTAGAGAACCTGTTCTTAGGAGCATCTGCAGCCAAGAAGCTGGCATCTGTCATGTTTAGTGTCGAGAACTGGAAAACTTGTTTGTTTTGGTAAATGAAGCTATATTGAAGGACCTTATAATTTAAAAAAAAGATTTTTAATTGATTTTAAGGAAGAGAGGATGGGAGAGGAAGAGAGAGAGAAACATTGATGTGAGAGCAAAACATTGATCGGCTGCCTCCTGCATGCCCCCTACTGTGGATCGAACCTGCAACCCAGGCATTTGCCCTGCTGACTCCTGGCCCTCACTGGGAATCAAACCGGCAACCTTTCAAGTGCACAGGATGATGCCCAACCAACTAAGCAACATTGACCAGGGCTATAATTAAAAAAAAGAAAGAAAAAAAAAAGAAACAAAACGGGAATTCTAACTAGTTTTCCTTTGAATACTTTTGCTCAAAGCAAAATCGCCCTTCCATTTATAAAATATAATTAGTTTATTTCTGGAAGATTTTTCCTGTGAGCAAACAGGAACTATAGTTTATCCCAGGGATATCCTGGCTGGTTCAAGTCTGTTTTGCAACTTGAATTTGGATGCTTTGAATTGTCTGTGAAATACAAGAGAGGGGCTAAGCTTCCTGAATTTTCTCAGGTGGTGTACGCAGCAGCTCCTCAAAGAGTCGGCTCATTTTACTTTCTAAAGAAAAAAAGAATGTTCTCTCATACTTCTTTGTTTATAACTAAATCACATTTGTGAATGAAAATGTTGGTTACCCGTATTTCTGTGCTCTGTGAAATAATACATAAATTTCCCAAAACTGTGTTTGGGGACAGAGAAGCAAATTGAAATGTAAATACTGAACTTTTTCTCTGTCATATGCTATCTTATTTAGATGTAAATATGTCTGTAAAGAATTGCTGATACTGGTGTCATCCTTGTTGGATGTTTGCATAAATGATGTTATTCGGGGTGGAGCCTTAAATATTTCATTTGAGTATTTAAGTAGTTGTTTGGTGACTGTTTTGGCCCGTGGTAAAATGCCTTCCAAGACAGTCTTAAACATGTCCTCTATTCATATTTGGGTGATACCACCACGGGCGGGAAAAAACAATTTGCTTTCAGTCTTTGGGATGAGATAAGCCAAGTCCACATCAGCTCCCTGTCCGCACTGACAGTCCTATCTTGTCATCATGAAGCGTGGCTCATGGCCTCTGGCCAAAGTGTTTACTAGTTTTCCTCTCTCATGTATATAGTGAGTTGCCTTTTAGAATCAGGCTAGAGGTCAGTTCCTTGACAGTTCTCTGCTCATCCAGCACAAGAGGAGGAAGGAAAGCTAACATTTGTTGCACATATTGGAAGGGCCAGTCTCTGGGCTTGCTATCTTGTCTGTCTAAGCCATCATTTAGCCACTTCATTGATGTGTCTAATATCCCAAGCACCTCACTGGCTTGAACTTTGACTCAGATAATCCCAGACCTTAATTCTCTCCATCACTTAGATTTTACTAATGATTTCTCAATAAACAGAACCACACTTTTTCCCCTCCAGTCAATATTATGCAATTTATTTTTGGCTTAATTACTAAAATAAATTTAAGGTCATTTAGAAAATATCCTATATTACATCAAGATAGCATGTATTACAGTGGGTGAGGAAGACAGAACAAAGTGCAAAGGGAGGCACATGCTTTGTTCCCTTTGCCATCAGCAGATGCTGGGCTTTCTGCCAAAGCAACACCCAACTGCATCTTCCTGTCAGGCCAATAAGAATACAGCACAGGCCGCATTAAGCATAAGCCAAGTCTCAGTTTGGCTTTCTCAAGACCCATGCATTTAACTGTCTAGCAAGAGAACAGCTGACTTTATGTTAGTGCACACAGACCCAGGGAAAAATCCTGAGAATGAAAACTTCCCCTTAAGTGGAGGGCAGGGAAAGACCAAAGATACAGATTGGCCACTCTAGGCTGGTAATTAATAGAGTTTATTAAGGGAAACGTACATATGATGCATGTTTTAGGCTGTTGGAAGACAAACTGGATGCCACTGGAGCAGCAGAAGTCTTAAGATCAGAAAGAAAAATGTTTAGTAGAGACTTGAATTGGGAGATCTTCTCCCTCTATGAGAATTACACTATGGCCCAATTTTTAGATGTTAATGTGGCCACAGTTTTTGGAAGCTGACCAGGCTGTGTAAACCATACATGTGGGTGAGGGGAGGTGGTGCTTCCTGGGGTGAAGAGGTGAATATGGGGAGGAACATGCCAGACCAGGACTCCTACCTTCTCCCCTCTTTCAGTAGTGCTTCCATGGCTCCTCATTGCGTTAGGACAGTGGTCGGCAAACTCATTAGTCAACAGAACCAAATATCAACAGTACAACAATTGGAATTTCTTTTGAGAGCCAAATTTTTAAAATTTAAACTATATAGGTAGGTACATTGTTATTAGCTTAATTAGGGTACTCCTAAGCTGGCCTTTGCTAACAACTCAAGGGGCCAAAGAGCCGCATGTGGCTTGCGAGCCGCAGTTTGCCGACCACTGCGTTAGGATAACAGGATCCCACCAGGGACTGAGCAGTTCCTTCCCACATAGGGCTGGGGAGTATCTGACTCACCCTGGGAAAAAACAGGAACATCCCATTGCAGACACTGCCCCAGGTCCAGGCACCATAGGGCCTGGGGCTCTGTTTCATAGTTTGTTGGACCATCCAGTGTGAATGAATCAAAATTATACCTATTTTTTTGTCAGATTGGCAATATATGTATGTGTGTGTGTGTGTATATATACACATATATGTGTGTGTGTGTGTGTGTGTGTGTGTGTGTGTATATATATATATATATATATATATATATATATATATATTTACAGAATTGTAGTAATTAGTTTATGTGTGCCCTGAGATGGAAAAGGTTGAAAATCACTGATATAGGAGATGGAACCTCCATTCAATAACTGTATTGACCAGGTCACTGTATTTTTAAAGGCAGCCCTGCTCCTTTAAAGGCTACACCCACTCTTCCGGTATATCCAACTGTAGTGCCAACTGATGGCTCACTTGCTAAAGTGTGTCAAGGCATCTGATTCCTGGTTACCAAGGTGTGGATGCCTTATAGGCAGGGACATGGAAGACAAGGTCTGCCTCATGCTCTTGTGAGTCCACATCTCTTGTCCCCATAAAGGTTTGTTCATAATTATCCACCTTTTTCTTTATTGTCATTGTCTAAGCCTTAAAGGCACTCCCTTTAAATGGCCCACATGTCAGTATACAGGATCAGCGGTCAAGTTTCATGCATGATTACCAACCAGACAGCTCCTAATTCAGCCATTGTTCCTGTTGCCACCCAGGTAGTGTTGGGGGATGGTTGGATGGTAACTGCCATCCAGGTAGATGGATTATCCTGTCTAGAGACCTACCAAGCTCCAGCTGGAACTTCCCATATTCCTTCTTTGCAGATTGCCGGGGGTGACTCAGGAATAGGAATGGGAGCATTTGGAGGGTCTGTATATTCAACAGGGCCTAATAATTGCTGCATCTCTGAAGGCAGAGGACTATTTGACAATGGTACTCTGTTGTCAGTAAACATGCCATTCAGTGGGTGTGGGAGTCTGAGCCGTGGAAGAGCCAGTTCCGTGGACCATGTTGTCCGTCCACCCACCCTTAATGGCAAGGGAAGTTCTTACTGTGACTGGCTGCTCTTTGGTAAGAGCACTGTATTCATTGTCAATAGTTGCTGTTCTATTGGGGTACATCTGATATCTGCTTCCTTCTATAATTGGGACCCAAATCCAAGGGCACTCTTTCCTTTTGCTCTTTTTGCCAGAATGCCCAGCCCATGCCTCCAGGGTTACTGAAACATCTAACTCAGGTGGCAACCCTTCCTGGGACATTCCAAGGACTTTAATTTGACCAGTACTTTTATCTTCTCAAAGGCAGCCTGTTGTTCGGCTCCCTATTCCCACATACGTCCCTACTTAACTAGACAATATAATGGTTGAAGGCATTGTGCTATGTGGGGCATAAATGTTTACCAGTCCCCCAGAATTCCACAACATTCTCTTTCACATTTTTTTGGCGGATAGGTTAGGCTAGTACTTTGTGACAGTGCAGGTCTCATACGACACTAAAGGACTTTACTGCAGTGCCCGGGCTTGGAATTTTCTGCATATTCCCTGCCCATCCTCCTTGCTGTAGGTGGTTCAGGAAAGCCTGCAAAGTTTTCTGCACAAAGCAAATCTTCACAGGTTAGCATTAGGTCATCAATATGAGCCCATTTCATAGAGGTCGAGAAGGAAGACGGTGCAGGTTCAGAGTCACCATCCCAGGGCACATGGTGGGGCAAGGCAAGTAGCCTTGAGGGGGCAGCTGGAAATCAAACCCAAGTGGGAACACATTTTCTCACAGTTCTTTGTCACTGTGAGGGCATCAGCCTTGCAGCAAGGAAAGGCTACAACCCTTCCAGAAGATATACACACAAGGATGTAATGGATAACAGCACTAACTGCATCTGGTGGATGGTTGGATGGTAATTGCCATCAAGGTAGATGGAGTTGCAGGTGAATTAAGTCCTTCTTAAAGGCACTACATGAACAAAGGAATGCAAATACTGAGACATGGGGTTTTCCAGGGAGCCTGGAAGAACCAAGCAGCCGTCAGGTTTTCCATAGCCCTAACTATTCATTTGATGGACAACCCTTGTTTGCCCATCTTAATTTCCCTGACTCAGGAGCAGATTGTTGCCATATTACAAGGACATCAGGACAGCAAAGGGGTCATCTTTGTAGAAGCAGGGTGGACTTCATCCATATGTGCCATAATCTTTATAGATTTTGCTGCTGCTGCCTTTTGCTAAAAGTCGTCCAGGGCATTTCAAATGCAAAAGGTTAGCTTTTACTATTGAGATGACTCCATTTTCTTTAGTAATCAAAGACCTGATTAAAACAATGTAAAACAAAGAAAACTATTTTTTTAAGTTATTTTTAAAATGTTGGTATTGATTTCAGAGAGGAAGGGAGCGGGGGAGAGAGAGAGATAGAAAGATCAATGACGAGAGAGAATCATTGATTGGCTGCCTCCTACATGCCCCACGGATTGGGAATCAAGCCTGCAACCTGGATGTGTATGCCCAAACTGGGAATTGAACTATGACCTCTTGGTTCATAGGTTGATGCTCAACCACTTAGCATGCTGGGCCAGAAAATTATTTTGCGAAAATATAGAATCTTTGTTTTCTAACCAGAAAACTTGTTATAAAATCTTATCAGGAGCAGACCCAAAATCCAAAAAAAACCCTGTCTTTTTAACTGAGACAAAGAGAACCAAACTCTGTTACTTAATTAAACCCATTTTAATCTTGGCAGGTTTGACCACACATTAAAAATAATTTTATTCAAAGGCTTCTTTTCATAAACCTTCTATAGTTATTGCTAAAGCCATCACTTAAAGGCCTTTTATACTACTTAAATCTATTTATTTTATTAGTTCTTAACAATTATGTTTAGATTACCCACAAAACTTGATGAGACTTTAGATAAAATCAGCGTTCATTCTAAGTTATTTTTTGCTGATAAATTTATAAGCTTAGGTAAAACAAAAGGTAAAGATGTATTTGTTTGAATTAAACTAACAAACTTACGGTAGTTTTAATATCAGATATTTTCCCAAATCTCTTGATCCTGAAAAGCATTTAGGTTGGTTTCTATATTTCTGACAATTTTAGAATACTCAATCCTTAATTTAGTGCTTAAATCCTTTAAGCCAATTAAACATAGTTCTTTTACCAGTCAGCAATACCACTTGAAGGTAGAAAATAACACACAAATACAACATGTATATAGACATACATGAACATACAAACAGATGCACACGGAGACCTCATGGCTTCCATAGAAGAGTGTGCTCTGCTCAAAGGGTCTTTCCTCCCTAACCTCTATCAGCCATCCTGAGCTAACAGAGTGTAGACATTCCAGTGTCTTTTTCTAGTTTCAGTTCTCCTTCTACTTTGCTAACCCTGGCTTCTTGCTGGGTGACAGTGGCCAGTCAAACCACCCATAATAGGGACCAGCCTATGGCCATAACTTTTCCTGCCTTGACACAGATGTTTGAGATCACCTGGCATTTTGGGTGCATCCCTGTACGCACACATATATCAAGTGTAGGGGCTACCCCACATGAATGTACTAACTAGTATATGTCCAACCTGGGATTTCCCCTACAGATGCCCTTTTCCCAAAGCCCGTTTTTTTGGGGGGTCTCCTGCTTGGCTTGCCAATTGTTAGTTATACTCAAACCCTGGAAAAGCCCAGAGAAAGAAAATCCCTCTCTCTAACGTGGAGGACAGAAAAAAAGGTAAAGAAATAGGCTGGCCACTCCAGTTTGGCAATTAATAGAGTTTATTAAGGGAAACTTAACCTAGGAGACATGACCAGGGTGGCTGCAAGGCAAAATGATTCCTGCACCTACTTGGCAGGTGCCAAAGGATTATATAGAGCAAAAAAGGGGTGGGGGCAATGGTAGTCACAGTACTAGTATGTGGATGTCAGCAGGTATGGGAAATTATGTGCTTGTCCATGTCAGGACAGCAGCCTGTTCCAGGAACCAGCATGAAGTGGAGGCAGGGGAAGGGGTGCTGATTTATGTCAGAATAAACATCAGTTCCCATCAGTCTCTAAGTGGTTGCAGTAAGCAACCTCCCTCTTCTGTCCCGGGTCCAGCTTGTGCATCCGGCAGCAGTCTCATTGTGGGACAGTCTCTCCGCCACACTTTAGGGTTAGAAAACAAACAACAGTAAAATAAACATACTCAGCACATGTTTTCGTGTCGTGTGTTGTGCCAGATGCCTGTCATTTTGGTGGTTTGCTCTCAAGCATAAACACATGAGTTAAGGGGATCGTTTGATAAAATATAGATACTACGTGTGGTTTCCTCTGTTTAAAAAATATTTGGGGAATGATGATAAATGCATATTTTGGTCCTCAGGGTGGAAGAGGTGACCTAGCGGGGAATTATGTGGAGTTGGGCCATGAACCCTGTCTTCTGATTTCCAACTGTTGTTGACACTTCACAGGGATTATGTGTACTAAATTAGAAGTCTGTGTAAACTAACGTTTGCTCGTTTAGTTTATTTGCTTCCCCCTGACATAGCATTCATTTTTTACTAATTTATCACAGTGGAATGTGGGGTGGTGGCTGTCTTAATAGCAGTGGGAAGCACCAGCTGCCACCTGGGAGGCAAGATTGTCAGCCTTGACTGAATAACCACTGCAGGTTAGCACACAGCCCACGTGCTCAGTAATTCCAGAGGTCTTGACTCGAGTAGAGTACAGCACAATTATGACATTTGTGAAGAATAATAACAAATAGAAATAACAAATAAGAAAAATAAATCATCAAGGAAAGTTTAAATTATGTTCAGTGTATTCTACTTAGGAAGACAAAGGGATGATTTATTTTAAGAGTTCCATTTACACTTATTTTACCATGAAAAGGGAGGCAACATTACATTATTTGGAAATTAATGCAACCGCATTTGCACATTCTACACTGCATTACCCTGATTGAGGGTAGGAGTGAGAGGAGTAGTACATACAATTGTCCAGATGAACAAGAAGTGTATTAAGAGATGCAAGGGAAATAGTATATCTGTTTAAAGTCACAGGCATTGAAATAGAAGATCTATTGTGGAACCATCCTATATAATAAAAGGCTAATATCCAAATTGTCCCCTCAACTGGGAGCTCGATCAGGGGGCAGGTCCAGCTGGCCAACCACATGGCCCAATTGGCTCAGATTGGGGTGGGCTGGCCCAACCCCACCCATGCATGAATTTGTGCACCCAGCCTCTAGTATATAATAAGTTTGTCTTTTGCATTTAATTGCATGTGGAAATGAGGACTTATTTATTTCTGTCTTTGAAGTAAAAGTGGGAACTACATAAACATGTTTTGGGATTTAAAAATATGTATATTTTCTAAAGACTTTTTTTTAACTTAAGGATTGTATCAAGGTTTTTCTGTCTACAAATGTGTGATGAACTACTATACCGTCATTTAATACAAAGCACGTAATTAGCTGAATTTACCTGTGCTATGATATTGAAAAATCACATAGGTGCATCTAAAGGTGTATCAAAATTGAGGATATGGGAAATATTTTTAATAGCACTTTTATCCATTTTTTTATTAAATTAGAAAAAGGACTTGTAAATTGTAATGCATAACACTTAAAAGTCATTTCAAGGACTAAAAAAAATGAAATATTTATTTACATCTTAAGGCATATATTCACTTTCTGTTGAGAGAGAAAAAAATAGATATTCATTAACGCTTCTGAAAAAAGCTTTCAAATTTCAGTATAAAATTTTGTTCTGAGTGAATGTTTTTCTTTCTTATCCAACATGAGAAAGTATTAAGGAGTCACTAGCTTTGAAACAATGGAGCTGTTTATTGGATTACACATACATTATGTTGTGTTGATAAGAGACTGAGGAGGGACAGAGAAAAATTCTCTTTCTGCACATTTAGTGGGCATTTTGAAAATAATCGGCCTACATAATTTTCTTCTAATTTTCCCTTTTTATATGTTTATTCACAAGTACTTATATTTGAGCCATTGGATAAACACATCTGTGTAACAGTCTTGCCTTTGGACTTGTGTTTCAGGAGAGCCAGCCATGAGAGGCTACCTCGTGGCTATATTCCTGAGTGCTGTCTTCCTCTATTATGTACTGCATTGTATATTATGGGGAACAAATGTCTATTGGTAAGTTTAATTTTTGCTATTTAAAAATAATTTCCAAACTGGTCTTTCACACAGACACACAAATGATATTAGAGGGACCTATTAAAATCGCCTGTAACATTTTGAAACTTTTCTAGCTTTCCATTATAAACCAGGGTTTTATCATTCTAGTACCCTGTATGTTTTATCTCTAACAGTTTTAAAAAATGATAAGCAAACAAACACCTTTTTATTGCCTTGCTAGTGAAGCCGTGGTGTTGACCATCTTTGGGATATAACTGTCTTCATCTAATATTTCATCTTCTTGAATTGATGGAGTGATTCTTGGACTTAACCTTTCCGCCTAAAATGCTTGTATAAGAGATTGTTTGATAAAATGTAGATACTACATATGTTTTCCTTTGTTTAAAAATATTTGATGAATGATATCTGTATATTTTTTAACAACTTTGAGTTAAGATGTCACATATAAAACTTTGAAGAGGTAAAGGTAGTTTTATTACAGAGAAAACTCCTCTAATAGGATTTTTTCTCTTTTCCCCATTCTCAGTCCTTTGTCTGAGAAAAAAGAATTGATGACATTTAATCCATTTACATTTAAGGTTATTATTGATAGGTACTTGTTTGTCACCATTTTCATTCTTTATGCCTGTGTTCCTTCTTCCCTAAATTTCTTCTTTTTACAGCAGTCCCTTTAGCATTTCTTGCTTTGCTTCCTTGGTGGTAATAAACTCCCTTATCCCTTTTTTGGACACTAATTCTTGGATTCAGTCTCTTGCTTTGCATCACTTTGTATATTTCATTCCATTTCCTTCTGGCCTGGTGTGTGTCTGTTGAGAAATCAGTTGATATTCTAATGGGAGATCCCTTGTAGGTTACTTTCTGTCTTCCCTCTGGCAGCCTTTAAGATTCTCACTTTGTTGTTGATGTTTGTCAGTTTAATTATGATCTGTCTTGGTGTCGGTCTTTTGGGGTTCATCTTGTTTGGTGCATTGTGTGCTTCTTGGACTTGTGTAGCTTTTTTCTCTTTAACATTAGGGAAGTTTTCTGTCATTATTTCTTCAAACAGGTTTTCTATTCTTTGCTCTGCTTCCTCTCCTTTTGGAACCCCTATTATATGGATGTTGTTTTGTTTTGTATTTTCCCAAAGCTCCCTTAGGCCCTCCTCCTGCTTTTTAAGTTTTCTTTCCATTTCCTCCTGTGCTTGGGTGGTGTTTTGTACCTTGTCTTCTTACTCGCTGATGCAATTCTCAGCTTCTTCTAGTCTACTGTTTAAACTTTCCATTGTGTTACTCATTGCAGCTATGTCATTCTTCATTTCCTCTTGATTCTTATACATGTTGTTGAATTTGTCTTCTATCCTTTTTAGTGTCCTTATAACCATTGCTCTGAATTCTTTCTCTGACAAATTGCTTGCCTCCATTTTGTTTATTTCCTTTCCTGTGATTACTCCTTTTCTTTCATATGGGGTTTTTTCTTTGTCTCCCCCTTTTTGCTGTTCCTTTGTGATTGTTACTATGTATTAGATCAAACTGCTATGCCACCCAGATTTTTTGAGTTTGTCTTATCTAGTAGATGTTTTGTGGGACCCAGTAGTGCAATCTTTTCTGGTCTTATGTGCTGGGTAATCTAGGGATGTCCCCTTCTTGGGATATTTGGGTTCTCTTTGTGTAGTTGGGTCTTGATTGTTATTGTACTGTTGTGGGTGGAATCTCCTCTCAGGGTGTCTGGTTATGTGGCTTGCTCTCTATCACATTGACCAAACAGCACAAAATACAACTCAACAAGAAATGACACAAAGGGAATAAAACACAAATGTACTCACAACCAATAACCTCAATATAAGTGACCACCAGAGAAAAGAGAATTAAGAGAGTGAAAAGAAAGCAAAAAGGATATGGAAAAAAGGAAAAAAGGTAAGGGAGCAAAGAGAAAGAAGGAAAAGGAAGAAAAACTATATAGGGAGAAAAAAAACACAGAGCAAACAGATAAACCAAAAAATGCAAACAACAAATACCCAGAAAAAAAGGGGGGCAGGCAGAATCTGTAGAGGCAGAACTTATATACAGAAAGTAAGGTTAAGAAATTGAATGAATAGATGGAGGACCTCAGTTCAGTATAGAGGAGTTAGAAAGAGAATGAGTGGATAAGAAAAAAAGAAAGGGGGAAAAATTAAAGATAAATAAAATAAGTAAGAAAAATTAAGATAAAATAACAATAAAAATAGAATGAAGAAAAAATAATGTGAAAAAAGTAAAAAAGAATAAACAAGAAAATAAAGAAGAAAAAAATTTAATAAAAGATAAAGAAAAAATAAAATGAAAAAGTGAAGTGTCATTTGTTTCAGCTAAGTTTTAATGCCCCATGGTGGCTGGTTTAAGATCCCACTCTTCTGTTCTGCCACTTATCAATTTCCTGTTAGGTAGTCACCACTGTGTTGAAGTTCCAAGTGATCCACACTGCTCCTCTGTGTCTATCTCCACAGCCTTGACTGCAACCTAGTGGGACCAATCTTCCCACTTAGCATGTCTCCCTGCTGTCAATCTTAATCTCTCAAGTGACTGTTTCTGACAGGGCTATAGGTAGAGAGGCTGTTGACCT
The DNA here is from genome assembly GCA_026230045.1 of Corynorhinus townsendii. NCBI lineage: Eukaryota > Metazoa > Chordata > Mammalia > Chiroptera > Vespertilionidae > Corynorhinus > Corynorhinus townsendii. The sequence continues at coordinate 79,345,580 of JAPDVU010000002.1, forward strand.
CTTTCTGGGACTGAAAGACCTCTCTTCAACCCAATCCCTGAGGACTCTTCAGGGCTATTCAGATTTTTTGTGTCCTTTGTTCCAGTCAGGGTTTTTGGTGTGGCTGTACTATCTTCTTTGAGGCTGCTGGGAGGGGCTGGCTTTTTGGGAGAAAAATGGCTGCTGAGGAGAGGGCCAAACTCCTGGTTACCTCTCCCTGACCCGCTCTCCTGCTCAGCCTCTCCCCAGATTCCACAAGTCCACATCTCCACCTGAACCACAGTCACGGGCAAGTGTTTGTATTTGAAAGGTCCTATGAACTGGGTGTAGTGAATAAAAGCAAAAACCAAACAGAGGCAAAACAACTGCATGATTGCCAGTTTCTCTCCCTGGCACTGCATGGCTCTGGCAGTTCTTCAGGCCATCCTCTGGGCTCAGCCTCTTGCAGCTGTGGACTTAGATCTAGAATCCCCTGCTGCCATCAGCCCTGTGGACTTCTTTCCACAGTCAGGTTTTATGCCTGTCCTCAAGGGACGCGGACTTGGTGCAGCGCAGGTTCCTTCTAACCCTCTCGTCCTGGTGCTCACGAGACTCTCTCCAGCCCAGATCCAATCCTGATCCTACCATTCTCCAGCCATCCTCTGCCCTTCCTGGCTGTGAATTGTCACCAGCTGTTGTATTGCTTTTACAAAACCTTCTGTGAATATCAACTTTTTCAGCTTCTAGAGTCCTCTTCAGTGATTCTCAGTAAGATTTCCTTGAATATCACTTCCTCAGAAGATGTCAGAGAGCAGAATTGTGTGGCATAATTCTACAGGATCCATTGGTTGATTTTTGTATGTGCCCTGACTGGTGATCAAACCTGTAGCCTTGGCATATCTGGATGATGCTCTAACCAACTGAGCTACCCAGCTAGGGCCAGCACAGTCTTTTGTCATCAGGATTTGAGGAATGTTCATGTCACTCCTGAGTTAATGCTTTACTCCAGTCGTAGAAAGCACAGTAGGAAATTACCTCAAATAGATGTTGCTGTGAACTTGCTTCCTTAAAAACTACAGTGGAACCTTGGTTCTCGAACTTAATTCATTCTGGAAATCTGTTCAAGAAGCAATTTGTTTGAAACCGAATCATTTTTTCACAGTAGAAAAAATGTAAATTGAATTAATTTGGTATAGACCCCCAAATGATTCCCTGTTTTAACCTTCCTTATATACAAACACTTTTTTTTCTTAAATTTATCAAACCACCCCCTAGTAGTCTTAAATGAGTCACTTCTAGCCCTTCTTCCCAGGTTGTCTTTCAGGAGGTCAGTATAGGGCATCTTCACTTTTTCACATTGCCTCCTAAATGCTGTCACCAGCTAACTGCTTTTCACTTATCCAAATCCACAGCAGTTTTTCTACCTCCTCAACTACCTGTGATCATTGTTTCTTTCACACCATTAGCAACAGTAACACTCTTGATGGCCTCTTTATGTCTTAAATTGTGCTAATTGTCCATTTTTCCAGCAACAAAAGCAATATATATATATATATATATATTTTTTTTTTTTTTTTTCATAGCATGATTTCCTGAGATGTTAACAACATGAGGTGTAGTGGTAAACTGATGCATACTGGTGCATTCTCTCCTTTGTTTGTGGCCTGAGAGATGCGTTTTGTCATGCTGATGTTGTCAGGTTGAGAAGTGAAGTTTGTTCAACAATGGAGACTTTTCTTTTTCTGTGAACAATGTGAGCAAGAGCCAAATTGTTTGCGATGGGAGACATTTGAGAACAGGTTTGACTATATGAAGACGGAGGCTACTAGGGGGCGGGGCAGGGGCCAGTGTGGCCTCTTTGCACTGCTCCATACCTTGGAGGAAGCTGACACCATGAAGATCTTGACTTTGAAGCATGTCTTTGACCATCCCTGGGAAACTGTTACAACAGCTGCAATGCAGAAATATGTAAACCCTATGAACTAAAGTGTGGCTGCAGTTGATGTATTGGACAGACATGCAGATCCTTCTGGAAAGTTTCACAGTCATAGACTTCTCAGCACAGAGTGGGGACTGCTTTCCCTTGTGCAATCTTACCGGTGCAGCAAGAGCCAGTCCGTGTGTGCAGGAACATTCTGGAGTTTATCCTGTCCAGAAACAATGGAACTTAAATCCACTGATATTTTATTTGCAAACATGGTTTCCTTAGATGAGAGACTGGTATTGAAACCAGATTTTTCAGGACCTGAAAAAGCTGTTTTGATTCAAGAGACCATAATTACTGTGAAAGGAGTCGATAGTTATTTCAAGTTGGCAAGTATGGTATCTTCAAATGTTAATAAAGGCCAAGAAACAATGGAATGGGTAATACATAAATTAAATGCTGAGACTGAGGAATTGATGGATTCAGCAAGAGGGAGCATAAGACCACTGATGTCAGCACACATTTGTAGAGAAATTATGGAAGTTGGTATACAATACCCAGTCCCCGGATCTCTAGACATTATACTTGTTATTTTAAAAAATACAACTCTATCTTAGGTAGAATTTCTTAAAAGTAGGTTGTGTGCTTTTTAAATGTTTTTATTAACTTCAGACAGAGAGGAAGGGAGAAGGAGAGGGAGGGAGGGAGAGAGAGAGAGAGAGAAACATTGATTGGCTGCCTCCTGCATGCTCTCTACTGGGATCAAGCCTACAGCCAGGAACTGAACCGGTGATCTCTTGGTTCATGGGACGTTGCTCAACCACCAGAGCCACACCAGCAAGGTCCGAATTTTTTTTAATAAGCTGAAGAAAGGCTATGTGACATGATCAAAACAGAGAGGTACAGGGTCTCTAAATAAAAGGGAACATCTGAAACTGTTAGTGTTGGAAATGACTGCCTGGTTTTGAGGATTCCAGTATTTATGTGAAGATTTAACACGTTGAAAAGTACTTGGAAATTGGTGTTAGCATATTAAATCTCCTAAAGGTGGAATTTTAAAGCTTTTCATCATTGATACTCTACCTGGCTGTGGACCAACCCCAGGGCAAAGCAGGGCCCCTGAAAATAGACACAGTTGCCCTGCTGAGGAAAACTTTAAGAGGGAACTCACTTCAACAGAAGAAACTGTATAATTTTAAAAGCTACATTAATTTGAATAAAATAACTTGCTCTGCTATAAACCATCAAGAAAATCCACAGTGTTTTAATTTGGCACTTAAATGACATTTTTGGAGTGAAAAATCATCACTCAAGTAATGTCACTCCAACAAAAATGTGTTGTTTTTTTAATAATCAAAGAGTACTGTATTGATTTGCCAAAGTTTTATAACTTAGTGAAGGTATTATCTTCCTTGGATTTATACTTTCTAACTTACCATGGTATATTGCAGGCTGGTTGTGTCTACTGAAAAAAGTAAGTCATTACCAGAAGTTTGCAGCACTGTAAATGTAAACAGAAGAGCAGCTGTTCACATCTTTTAGCATTTCACATTCACCTAACCTATAAATGGCCATGTGTCAAAACCATGGTTCTGTTACTGCTAATGCATGATATGCCGGGTTATTTGAATAGAATTATATTTGAAGTAATTGTGACCACAAAACATTGTTTTTACATGAGGAGCTGTACGTCATTTGAAACTACTCAAATAATGTCTTGATCTGAGTTACAAATGCCAGGTTTTTAAATAATAGGGTGCACTGTGCTATTGGGACAGTAAGGAAGAAGAAAAGAACAATAAGGGGAAAAAAGCATTGATCTAAACTAACCACCACATGAATTATTTTGAGGCTTTTATTTATGGGGAATCCTCATTTTGGGAGGCAAAGGGCAGCTGCATTCGGAAAAGCAATCCAGTAAATATATTTTGTTTCATATTTTGTAGCAGTTAATTATCAACCAGTTAAAAAAAATCTTTGATACTTGCATTTGTTGCTTATAGAATATTTTTGTTCTAAGTTGATTAGCTCTTGCCTTTATTTTGCAATGATTAATGTGATTAACTTTTAGTCAGGTTTCCTATAAAAGAAACCAGGTAAAAATGTACATAAACCACAGAAATAGTATACAAAACTATTTAAAAATTAAGTGTTTTTCTACCTAAAAATTGTTTAGCTTAAGACTTCTTAGGGCATTTGTAAAAGCAAATGAAATTCCATTAAGATTTTTGGTTATTTTTTTGTAACCAGAGATGGTTTTTACAATTGAAATAACATTTCAGCTAAACAAAATATTGCTAAATGCTGATATTTAATAAGACATTGCCTCGTATAATTTCTGAAAATTATACTTGATCTGAAAAAGGTGTAACGAATGCCCTGATGATAAAAAGATTTCACACATGCACACAACTATTAAGACAGATTATTGTCTTTTTAAAAAAGTCATCCAAAGTTTTTCTTCATGATCTAAAACAGTTTGGTCTGTCTGTATCTCTTGGTAACATTAGAAATAAAGCAGTATACTTCATTTTGTCCTCCGAATAAAGTTTTTATGACCTGATGTGCTAGTCTACCATATTTATGTATCTTCCTTACATATAAGTCAAGGAATTCCTGCCACTTATGGTATTCAAAAAAGTGCCCCTCTGCATAAGGATATTACTGGCCTCACAGTTCAGGAACCTTGCAGTGCTAGCTAGGAGGATTTGGTATTGCCTCAAAATTGAAAATTGAGTCTATACATGAGGAAGTGTAGGCTATTATTTTAGTCTCAATCCTGTGAATTATAGAAGAAAATGGATCAGTTTCCTTATTAGATTAATTCATCACGTAATGGACGGCCATGAATGTTTTTATATTAAGCTGTTTTCTGCTTTCCTGACAAAGCCTGGCACCTGCCACCCTATCCCCTGCATTTATTTTTGTTTTCTCTGCCTTTCACAATACCCTTTCAAATTGTGGAGACAAGTGCTCCATTCAGGAGACACACAGGCCTCACCTGTGCCAAGCACAGAGGAGAGTTAGACATGACTTTAAGCAGTGTGACGTGTGGAGTCACCAGATCACAAGGCAGGGTGAGTGCCACCTGCTCAGGTCACTGTTTCTGTGGCAGCTGCTGGTCGCTGCTGGCCAGCATCCCCAGGTGTGGTAGGGAGGACCCAGATAGCCGTGTGCACTGAGGGTCAACTAGGTTTCTCAGGCATTGGGGGATGTCTGAAAACAGCACAGTAATCCAAGCCGTTCTAGAGTACCCTTCAATTCACCTTGGGCTGCTCAGTACCCCACCTTTCCGATCTCCCTTGCTGTGCATCCAGAAATCCTCACATCTGCGCAGGACTTGGAGGAGGTGCTATCACAGCTCGGGGCTGCTGTGAGGACATTTATTTCCTGCCTGAGAGGAGGCTCAGTAGTGGCACTGAGCTGCCAGGGCGTTTGCTTCCCTCTAGGCCTGCTGCCCGGCTCTGCTTTCTGACCAATGCTTTCTGTCTTGTAGGGTGCCACCTGTGGAAATGAAACGAAGAAATAAGATCCAGCTGTGTTCATCAAAGCCAGCATTTGCCTCTCTCCTGAGGTAAATCCATGCAAAGTGGCATGCAAAGTGTTTGGCATGCGATTGCAATCATTTCCAGTTACACTGGCTTACTTCCTTCCCACACAAAGCTTAGCGATGTAACATGGACACCCTACATTTAAGGAAGAGCTTGGCTCTCCCATCTCCTTTTGTGCTTTAGTCAGAGCCCTGAAATACATTTTAAGAAAAGTAACTGAAGGAGGCAATCAGACCAGTGTTGCTTTCACACAGGTGAGATTAGAGAGGTCTATTTGGTTTGATCATAGAAAAGTGAACTGTGTTTTAGGGTTTTACCCCCCTACCTAGTGTCCCCATTTTATTTTCCATCCTTATTTGTGGCTTCTTCCCCCTCACCTGTAGGTTAAGTTTTTCAGTTAAAACTTGTACTGACTATTAATGAACTACACATTCATTTATATAGAATGTAAATAATGATTGTTCATTATGGTTGTCAGGACTTGTAGGGAATTTACTCTTCCATCTACAAATAATTTTTTGCCTCTGTCACCTCAATTTTAACAGGCTTGTCAAGATGATTCTAGATAAAGAACATTAAATAATTATCTAGTCTGGGTATGATTAATTGTATAAAACAGGCATGAGGTTTTTTTTTTTAACATCTTATCTATTAAGGATAAAAATCACATTTTCTGTTTTTATTTTGTTTTATTATATTATTGCACCTTTCCGATACTAGTTCTTTACCTTTTGGAAGCTGCAGATCTTGTTAAAATCAACTCTCTGGAAACCTGCAGGTATATCAACTGTTTCTGCATATGGTTATAGATGAGCCACCACTACTTCTAGTCTGTCCCTGGGGGATGTCTGGTTAGGGCCACTGAAAGACTTGAAGAAGATCTTATACTTTTTTGACCATAGGAAGAAGTACATTTTACTTTTATAATTTGGTATACATGTACATTTACAAAGAGAAGAAAGAATTTTTACCTTTCTTACTCAAGATGCCCTATATTCTGTTCTATGTACTTAAAAAAAAAAAACAGTAACGAGACTATTTAATATTTAAGTGTTTAACCTATGAACCAGGAGGTCCTGGTTCGATTTAGGGCAAAATACTGGTGTTGCAGGCTCCATCCCCAGAAGGGGGCGTGGAGGAGGCAGCCAATCAATGATTCTCTCTCATCACTGATGTTTCTATCTCTTTCTCTCTCTCTCTCTTCCTTCCTCTGAGAAATCACAAAAAAAAATTTTGATCACAAGTCACAAAATTATTTCTTGAACCACCTGTGGGTTGCAGATTGAAGCTTTAAAATGCTACTCTAAAATCAAGGTATTCTTCAATTTTATATCCTTCCTGAGAAAATCCTATAGGGTTAAAGTATTTATGTAGCTTTGCTCAGCAGGTGCAGAAGTCTGCAGTTTAATGGACAAGTAGACTTGGCATTTGTCCTGTGAGTTGTACTCACTGGGGGCAGTGTGATCTCCTCTGCAAGGAGGAATCTGAACTGGAGGTGTTGCCTGCAGTGCTGTAAGCAGTTAATGTGGATTTCAGCTTTGTCAGATACGGGTCAGTGACCCCCATAAAACTGTCTAGTTACTTCACTTCTCATAGCTTCAGTTTCTCTGTCTAAATTGATTCATAGACTTTACCTGCCATTCCAAGCGTTTGTAGGTGTAACAATAGCAGAAATGTAATCTAATAATGATACATTATAATGTAACTAGAAGCCTGGTGCACAAAATTCATGCATGGGGTGGGGGAGGGTCCCCTCAGCCTGCACCCTCTCCAATCTGGGACCCCTCAGGGGATGTCCGACTGCCGGTTTATGCCCAATATGGGGATCGGGCCTAAACCAGCAGTTGGACATCCCTCTCACAATCCTGGACCACTGACTCCTAATTGCTCACCTGCCTGCTTGCCTGGTTGCCCCTAACTGGCCCCCCGCCAGCCTGATCACCTCTCACTGCCTCTGCTTGCTGGCCTGATTGCCTCTAACTGCCCCCCCGTGCTGGCCTGGTCGCCCCTAACTGCCCCCTGCTGCTGGCCAGGTTGCCCCCAACTGCCCCCTCCCTGCCGACCTGGTTGCTCCTAACTGCCCCCCACCAGCCTGGTCACCCCTTACTGCTCCCCCTGCCAGCCTGGCCGTCCCCAACTGCCCTCTCTGCTGGCCTAGTCGCCCCTCACTACACCACCCCCCCGGCAGCCTAATTGCCTCCAACTGCACCTCCCCCCGCCGGCCTGGTTGCCCCTAACTGCTCCCCCGCAATGGGCCTGGTCACCCCACACAGTGTTCTGCTCAGTCATTTGGTCATCCCTCACTAACCCCCTTGCCGGCCTGGTTGTAGGCAGCCATCTTGTTAGGACGTGAGGGTTAATTTGCATATTACCTCTTTAGTATATAGGATACACAGTAATATAATACAGTGTACTATAAGCATGTCAAACTCAAAGGCTAACACAGACCAAATAAGCAAGGTTGAAGTTTATGTGGGCCACAAAAAAACAAAAGCTTCAATTTGCATAGAAACGTAGGTTTATTGTGATAGAGACATGCTGAATACAAAGGGCTGAAATAAATGAGTAATCGTTAACATGAAATAATAGAACAGTTTAATAAAAATTAATATCATTTCTTGAACATTAACTTACCAGACACGGGATAACTGCACAAATTAATAAGCGTAACGCAAAGAAACCTATTTTTCTTGATCTCTGAAAGCAAAATATTTCATGTTGCACATGCCAAACAAGTCAGTTCAAGACTAATGATGGGGCAATTGGCTGCTAAAATCTTCGCTGCTAGTATTAGTAGAGAGAAATGGTGCACCTGCAATTATAGTAATCAGTCATTAGCGAATGTTGTAGTTCATTATTAATAATTATGAATAACAGGATATTGTAAAAATTAAGTTACAAATTTTTTATTAAAAGGTTTCTTTTTTTAACTGAGAATTTTCTTCAAGAAAAATGATTTTAAATATAATAAAGTTACATGCAATAAACATTAATATTTCAAGAAAAATTATTTAAAATATATGCAATAAAATTAATATTTCAAGAAAAAACATTTTAAATATAATAATATTACCAAAACTGTACTAACATAGTATAATATCAAAAAAGTTGTAGGAAATATTGAAAATCTGAAAATAACAGGATTACTTCTATTCTAAAATATGTTTTTCTTGTTTTTCCCTCTGACTCTGTTTTGGTTCATCAATTATATTGTTCATTATATTCCACATATGAGTGAGATCATGTGATATTTATCTTTCTCCAACTGGCTTATTTTGCTTAGCATAATGTTCTCCAGACCCATCCATGCTGTTGCAAATGGTAAGAGTTCTTTCTTTTTTACAGCAGCATAATATTCCATTCTATAGATGTACCACAATTTTCTAATCCACTCATCTGCTGATGGGCACTTAGCTGTTTCCAAATCTTAGCTATGGTGAATTGTGCTGCTATGAACATAGGAGGGTGCATATACCCTTTCTGATTGGTGTTTCTGATTTCTTAGGATATAGTCCTAGAAGTGGGGTTACTGGGTCAAATGGGAGTTCCATTTTTAATTTTTTGATGAAACCCCATACTGTTTTCCACAGTGGCTGCACTACACTAGTCTGCATTCCCACCAGCTGTGCATGAAGGTTCCTTTTTCTCCACATCCTTTCAAGCACTTGTTCTGACAGGTGTGAGATGGTACCTCATTGTTGTTTTGATTTGCATCGCTCAGATGATTAGTGACTTTGAGCTTGTTTTCATATGTCTCTTGGCCTTCTGTAGTTCCTCTTTCGAAAAGTGTCTATTTAGGTCCTTTCCCATTTTTGATTGGATTATTTGTCTTCCTTTTGTTAAGTTGTATGAGTTCCCTGTAAATGTTGGAGATTAAACCTTTATCAGAGATAACATTGGAAAATATGTTCTCCCATGTAGTGGGCTTTCTTGTTGTTTTGTTGATGGTTTCTTTTGCTGTGCTAAGTGTTTTATTTTGATGTAGTCCCATTTGTTTATTTTCTCTTTGGTTTCCATTTCCTTAGTATCTATATCAGTAAAGATATTTCTTTGACATATGTTGATATTTTGCTGCTTATGGATTCTTCTAAGATTTTTATGTTTAAGTCCTTTATCAATTTTTAGTTTATTTTTGTGTATGGTATAAATTGGTGGTCAAGTTTCAATTTTTTGCATGTATCTGTCCAATTTTCCCAACACCATTTATTGAAGAGATTATCTTGACTCCATTGTATGCTCTTGCCTCCTTTGTCAAATATTAATTGAGCATAATGGCTTGGGTCAACTTCTGGGTTCTCTGTTCTGTTCCATTGGTCTGTATGTCTGTTCTTGTGCCAGTACCAGGCAGTTTTGAGAATAGTGGCTTTGTAATATAGCTTGATAGCTGGTATTGTGATTCCTCCAACTTTGTTCTTTCTCAGGATTGCTGTAGCTATTCAGGGTCTTTTTTTATTTCATATGAATTTTTGGAGAGTTTGTTCTAGGTCTGTGAAATATTCCATTGGTATTTTAAAGGGGATTTCAATGAATTTATAGATTGCTTTGGGTAGTAAAGACCTTTTAATTATGTTGATTATACCAATCCATGAACATGGTATGTTCTTCCGTTTATGTCTTCTTATCTATTTTTTCAATGTCCTGTAGTTTTCTGAGTACTGGTCTTTTACTTCCTTAGTTAAGTTTATTCGTAGGTATCTTAATTTTTTTATTGCATTGGTAAATGGTATAGTTTTTTAGTTTCTCTTTCTTTGAGTTCATTATTGATGTATAAAAAAGCCTTAGATTTCTGTGTGTTAATTTTGTATCCGGCTACATTGCCAAATTCATTTATTGTCTAATAGTTTTTTAATGGAATCTTTGGGGTTTTCTATGTACAATATCATGTCATCTGCGAATAATGAATTTTACTTCTTGTTTTCCAATTTGGATGCTTTTTATTTCTTCTTCTTGTCTGATCACTATGGTTGGCACTTCCAGTACTATGTGGAACAAGAGTGGTGAAAGTGGGCATCCCTGTCTCTTTCCTGTTCTTAGGGGAAATTGTTTTAGTTTTTGCCTTTTGAGTATGATGTTGGCTGTAGGTTTGTCATATATGGCCTTTATTATGTTGAGATATGCTCCCTCTATTCCCACTTTGCTGAGAGTTTTTTTTTAAAATAAATCTTTATTGTTCAGATTATTACAGGTGTTCCTCTTTTTTCCCCCCATAGTTCCCCTCCACCTGATTCCCCACCCCACCCTATGCCCTTACCCCCCGCCACTGTCTTCATCCATAGGAGTAAGATTTTTGTCCAATCTCTTCCCGTACCCCTCACACCTGCTTCCCCTGAGAATCATCAGTCCACTCCCTTTCTATGTCCCTGATTCTATTATATTCACCAGTGCATTCTGTTCTTCAGATTTTTTATTCACTTGATTTTTAGATTCACTTGTTGGTAGGTATGTATTTGATGTCATTTTGTTCATAATTTTTATCTTTACCTTTTTCTTCTTCTTCCTCTTCTTAAAGAATACCCTTCAGCATTTCATGTAATCCTGGTTTGGTGGTGATGAACTCCTTTAGCTTTTTCTTGTCTGTGAAGCTCTTTATCTGACCTTCAACTCTGAATGATAGCTTTGCTGGGTAGAGTAATCTTAGTTGTAGGTTCTTGCTGTTCATCACTTTGAATATTTCTTGCCACTCCCTTCTGGCCTGCATAGTTTCTGTTGAGAAATCAGCTGACAGTCGTATGGGTACTCCCTTGTAGGTAATTAACTGTTTTTCTCTTGCTGCTTTTAATATTCTCTCTTTGTCTTTTGCCCTTGGCATTTTAATTATGATGTGTCTTGGTGTGGTCCTCTTTGGATTCCTCTTGTATGGGGTTCTGTGCGCTTCCTGAACTTGTACGTCTATTTCTTTCACCAGGTAGGGAAAGTTTTCTGTCATTATTTCTTCTAATAGGTTTTCAATATTTTGCTCTCTCCCTTCTTCTGGCACCCCAAAAATTCGGATGTTGGTTTGCTTGAAGTTGTCCCAGAGGCTCCTTACACTATCTTCATATTTTTGGATTCTTTTTGTTTTTCTGGTTGGATGTTTTTTGTTTCCACATATTTCAGATCTTTGGTTTGATTCTTGGGGTACGTTGATCTACAATTGAGTTTCTGTATATTCTTTATTTTAGACAGTGTATGCTTCATTTCTGACTGGTCCTTTTCCATTTTTTTGGCATTCTCATTAAGGTCCTTGAAGGTCTCACTAAGCTCCTCAGAAGTGTCATCAAGTTTCTCAGCGGTTTTTAGAAGATTCTTGAGTAACCTTATACATGTGGTTCTGAACTCTATGTCATCCAGTAGTTTGCTTTCCTCCGTTTCTTTCATTCGTGACATGTTTCTTTGTTTCTGCATTTTGGCTGCTTCCCTGTGTTGATGGAGTGGCTTTGTGTGGTAGGTGAGCTATAGGGGGCAGTAGCTCAGCCTCCCCAATCACCTGATGTGGATGCTCTTGGTACACCCCTTTGTGGGCTGAGTGCAAAGTCTTGGTGTAGTTAAGCCTTGATTGCTGTTGGTATGCTGGGAGGAATTGACCTCCAGGCCAATTAGCTGTGAGCACTCACTGTGTCTATAATGGAAGAACTGCTGCGCTGAAGACACGCTTATGGGGCAGGACTTGTTTCAGTGGGGCTTTGGTGCTCACTGAGTCTGCCTCTTGAATGTGTCACTTATGGATGTGAGGAGTTGAAATCTGGTGTCTCACACTGACCACTAGGTACACTGGCTTCTGGATCTCCAATGGGGTGCAAGTCAGCTACTGTCTGAGGCTACCCAGCAGGAGCTACAGTGAGAGCTACAGTTTTCTCCTCTTTGCTTGGGGTTTGGAGGTTTTGGAGCTGTCTCACCCGGGCTGCAAGTTTGCTAGGTTAAACTGCGATAGGGCAGGCCTTTCTTATGCTAATGCTGCTGCTTGGAGCTTGGGTGGGTTTGTAGGTTGTGTAGGGTGGGGGTCTCAGGGTGTCACTAGGCTAGGGCGTGGCAAACAGCAATGGCTGCTAGTTTGCCAGCTCTGTGTCCCTGTCGGCATCCGCAAGTCCCGTGCCCCAGTGCAGTAAACAATTATTCCTGCGCGCAGCTCTGCAAGCAAGCCACCCTCACTGGCAGACAGTCCAGGTTCTCCCCGTAGGAGTTTGGGTCCCCCGTGTCTCCCCAGAAACTGTATTTCAGAGGAATCGGGGGCTTGTCTCCCTTTGGGTTGAAAAAAGCAACACCCGCCGCCAGCCCGGATCACGTGCCTCGGTACCTCAGCTTTTCAGCGCTCGTGCACGTCTCAATGCTCTTTTCTCTTTCCTTCTAGTTGTAGAACTTCCACTCAGCCAGCTTTCCCATGGTTCTGGGTGATAGACGTTTTATCTTTTAGCTGTATTTTTGAAATTGTTGCATGAGGCAGCAGTTTAGGTGTTTACCTATGCCGCCATCTTGGATTCTCTTCCTTTGCTGAGAGTTTTTATCAAAAATGGGTGTTGGATTTTGTTAAATGTTTTTTCTGCGTCTTTTGATATGATCATGTGATTTTTGTCTTTCAGTGTGTTTATGTGATGTATCACGTTTATTGATTTGCGAATATTGTATCAGCCTTGCATTCCTGGAATAAATCCCACTTGATTATGGTGCAGGATCTTTATAATATATTGCTGGATCAAATTTGCTAATATTTTGTTGAGCATTTTAGCATCTATGTTCATCAGGGATATTGTCCTGTAATTCTCTTTCTTTGTAGTGTCTTTATCTGGTTTTGGAATTAGGATAATACTGCCCTCATTAAAAAGAGTTTGAAAGTGTTCCTTCCTCTTGGATTTTCTGAAATAGTTTAAGGAGTATAGGTGTTAGTTCTTCGAATGTTTGGTAAAACTCCCCTGTAAATCTGTCAAGACCTGGGCTTTTGTTTGGTGGGAGTTTTTTTTTATTATTGCTTCTATTTCATCAGTTGTTATTGGCCTATTCAGGTTTTTTATTCTTACTGATTCAGTTTTGGGAGATTGTGTTTTTCTAGGAATATATCTATTTAATCTACCTTGTTCAGCCTCTTGGCATATAGTTGTTCATAGTATTTTCTTACAATCATTTGTATTTCTGTGGTGTCAGTTGTTTGTTACTCCTCCACTTTCGTTTCAGATTTTATTTATTTGGGTCCTCTCTCTCTTTGTTTCCTGATAAGTCTGGCTAATGATTTATCAATTTTGTTTATCCTTTCAAAGAACCAGTTCTTGGTTTCATTGATTTTTTGTATGTTTTTAAGTCTTTATGTTATTTATTTCTGTTCTAATCTTTATTATTTCCTTCCTTCTACTTACTCTGGGCTTTTCTTAGTGTTCTCTTTCTAGTTCTTTAAGTTGTAGGATTAAATAGCTTATTGCTGATTTTTCTTGCTTTTTGAGGTATGCCTGTAGTACTCTGAACTTCCCTCTCAGGACTGCTTTTACTGTATCCCAGAGATTTTTGGTTTTGTGTGTTCATTTTCATTTGTTTCCATGAAGTTTATGATTTCTTTCTTGATCTTATTGGTAACCCATTCATTGTTTAATAGCATGCTGTTTAGCCTCCATGTGTTTGAGTGTTTTGGGGTATTTTTACTGTAGTTGATTTCTAATTTCATTCCACTGTGATCTGAGAAGATACTTGATATGATATCAATCTTCTTGAAATTGTGGAGACTTGTTTTATGTCCTAACATGTGGTCTAGCTTTGTGACTGATCCATGTGCACATAAAAAGAATGTATATTCTGTTGCGTTAGGGTGAAATGTTCTAAAAATGTCAATTAAGTCCATCTGATCCAGTGTGTTCTTTAGAGTCTCTGTTTCCTGTTAAGTTTTTGTCTGGAAGATCTATCCAGTGAAGTCAGCAGGGCATTAAAGTCCCCTACTATGACCATATTATTGTTGATCTCTCTGTTAAAGTCCTCTAAAAGTTTTTTTTATATATTTAGGTGCTCCTATTTGGGCACATCTATGTTTACCAGGGTTATATCCTCTTGTTGTATCGATCCCTTTAGATTTATGTAGTAACCTTTGTTGTCTCTTGTGATGGCCTTCATTTTAAAGTCTATTTTGTCGCATATGAGTATTGCTACTCCAACTTTTTTTTCTTTTCCATTTGCATGGCAATTTTTTTTTCCATCCCTTCACTCTGATTCTGTGTGTGTCTCTTGTTTTTCAGTGGGTCTCTTTTAGACAGCATATAGTTGGGTCATGTTTTTGTATCCATTCAGCTACCCTATGCCTTTTGATTGGAGCATTTAGTCCATTTATATTTAGGGTTATTATTAATAGGTACTCATTTATTGCCATTGTACTTCTGTATGGCTAGGTTTCTCTATTTTTCTTCTCATTATAGCAATCCCTCTAGCATTTCTTGTAATGCTGGCTTGGTGGTGATGTACTCCTTTAGCCTTTTGTTTTGTTTGTTGTTTGTTTTTTTGTCTGAGAAGCTCTTTATATGACCATCTATTTTAAATGATAGCCTTAATGGATATAGTAATCTTGGTCTCAGGTCCTTGCTTTCCATTGCCTTGGGTACTTCATGCCATTCCCTTCTGGCCTGTAGGGTTTCTGATAAGAAATCAGGTATCAGCCTTATGGGAACTCCTTTGTAGATAACAGTTTTTTCTTCTCTTGCTGCCTTTAATATTCTCTCTTTGTCTTTAGTTTTTGGCATTTTAATTAGGATTTATCTGGGCATGGGCCTGTTTGGGTTCTTCTTGTTTGGGGTTCTCTGTGCCTCCTAGACTTGTGTGACTTTTTCCTTTACCAGGTTAGGGAAGTTTTCTGCCATTATTTCTTCAAACACCTTCTTTATGCCTTTTTGCCTTTCTGCCCCTTCTAGTACACCTGCTATTTTAATATTGTTACATTTAACATTGTCCCACAGCTCCTTTAAGCTGTCCTCCTATGTTTTCTTTTTTTGTTGTTGTTGTCTGATTGAGTGATATTTTCAACTCTGTCTTCTAATTCACTGATTTGATCCTCAGCTTCCCCTAATCTGCTGTGTATTCCTCCCAATGTGTTCTTCATTTGTGTTATGTCATTCTTTATTTTAGACTGTTCTTTTTTCATAGTTACTATATTTTTTCATGCTGTTGAGCATCTTTACCATCAGTACTCTGAACTCTGATTCATTTAAATTTCTTATTTCTGCTTCATTTATCTATTCTTCTGGAGAATTCTCTAGTTCTTTCACTTGGGGGTTGTTTTTTTGTCTCCTCATTTTACCTTTCTTTTTGGGTTTGTGACTATATATTAGGTAAATCCTCTACACCTCTCAATCTCTAGTGCAGGACAGTGTTAAAGGCTGTTTCTGACTAATTAGATCAGGCAAAGACTCAAAGCCTCTAGAGATTACCTCTGCCTACAGACTGATAGGATTCTGACTTCAATTGCCCCCCAGGCAATCATCCTCAGGTGTGGTGAGAGTTGTTTTCAACAGGGTGGGACAGTTGCTTCTGCCTGGAGGCTAATTGTTAATTTTAATCTCTTAGGTGGCCTCAGGGCAAGATGTTTTCCAATAGGGTGTGTTAACTGTCTTCTCCCCAGGAAAGGCAAATGTCCATGTGGAAAAGATGTCCTCTGCTACATGAGGGAATGACTCAGCCCAGGAAACTTGAGGTGTCTGCCTTTCAGCTCTATCCCCCAAGTCCCTAGTCATGGCTTCTGCCCTCACAGCTCCAGTCCACTTTATCCTCCCTCTGCTGGAGCACAAGGTGGGTGGCTCCATGGGGAATTTTGTGTGTTGGCCCTTTAAGAGGGTGCCTGAATTTTCAGCTGTTCCTCTCTGGCAGACAGCGCCCCGCTGCTTTTCACAGCCAGATGTTATGTGGGCACCTCCTCAGTTTTGGTGCTCTGCTGGGGGGACCCAGCTTGGGGATTAGATACCAGAGTTCTCAGTGGCAACCCCCACAGCTGAGATATCTCTCTGGAACTTTAGTTGCTGTCTCTGGGCGCCTGGCCAGCCATGTCGTACTTCAGCCCCTCCTACCAGTTTCTATGTGGTCTCCACTTTCAGTCCTTGGGTATCAGGGTTCTCTCCTGCGAGTTTTCTATTGATTATTCAGCATTTTTCTCCTGTATTTTAGTTGTAATACCAGTTTGTTCCTGGGAGCTTGTCTAGGCAGCATCCACTTACTCTGCCCCCATTTTTTAATCTCATATTAAAATGTTTCTTACATACCGTTATATTTGCAGGGCTGCAAAAGTTTGTTGTGGGCCTCAAGTTTGACATGCTTGATTTACTATATGATATATTGTATAATTATTACAGATAAGGCTGATAATGAGCATGTACAGTGCTTGTGACATAGTGCCAAACTATTATTTCATTTAGAAATAAAATGTAAGCCATCTAGCACAAGGTTTGACTGGCAATAGACATGAGTCATTGGTCATCATATCATTACCCCTACTGACTCCAAAGAACAGAGTCCTTTATTGCCTTGCTCTCTGGATGCAAAGTCATCTGTGGTTCACTTCCCAAGTTGGGAAGATCTTGTGTCTCCTCTCAATCTTAAGTCAGGTGACCTGACACTTCATCTTCTCAGAGCAGATCCTGAACTTGGGCATCCATCCTGGTATGCATAGGACCTTTCAAGATTGGCTGGACCTGCAAGGCTGCTATCACTATGGCAACTAAATCTGGGAAACACATCATGTGTAAAGCAGGAAGGGCTGGTCTCCCACCTGTTTCCTTAGCCTGAGTACATGTGAGGTTTTAGCTCAGCTCTGAAAAAAGGTAGTGGCTCATGAGTGGCAAAGTCAGGATAAACTGAAGCCGGTTCACCCCTACTCCATTCTGTCATGTAGCCTCTGAAATATACTGTAAGGGGCACTCTGATCTCCACCTGTAGTTTTTAGACTAAGAGAAAGCAAAGGTGATGAGGGGGCTCTGTGTGGCGATTGGGGGGAGGATTAGCTTGATTTGCTCTGTAGCATTCAGTCCTTCTGGTAAATAAAAATAGCATTTTAATATGAGTGTTACCTAATACTTTTCTTTTTTTAAAAATTTATTTATTTTTATTGTTTTAAGTATTACAAATAGTAGTACATATGTCTCCTTTTTTTCCCCCATTGACCTCCCCCGACCTCCCCTACCCCCCAGTACATGCCTTCACCTGCCCGCCCCCCGGCCCCCCCCCCCAGTGTCTTGTATCCATTGGTTGTGCTTATATGCATACGTACAAGTCCTTCGGTTGGTCTCTTACAGCCCCCCTCGCCCAACCTCCCCTGTCTTCCCAATGTAGTTTGATAGTCTGTTCAATGCTTCTTTGCCTTTTTCCCACCATTTCTTTTTCCCACCATTTCTTTCCTTTAAAAAGTTTTGCCTTTGCAGACTAGAAATAAACATATAATAACAAAACAAAGCAAAACAAAACAAAACAAAATGTTTGAGTCCCAATTTCAATGTCCAACAGTTCTGAATCCCCGTTTCAATGTCTAACAATTCCTTATGTGTACATATCAGCAATGATATCTGGATGGTGGGCACATGCAGGTCCAACCCTCTCTGGTTTGGTCCTAGGCAACCTGCAGCGATGCACAGCTGCTGACTGCTTGCGTGGCAAGGCGTTGTCAGCGTCTTCCTCTCTGGACTGTTTTTTCCTCTTTTCTTCGTGGTTGGAGCACACCTATCAATTCCTCTCTTTTCAGATTAATTTAAATAGGCTAATTGAAATAAGTGAATATTCAAGTAAGTTTAATTGTACTGGACAAAAAGCTGTTCTTAAAGTAATAACTAAAATTTCTATTGGTAATTCATCTCATGGTAAAATTCCTGAATATGCAATGAACCTAAAGCAGTCATATTTTTGGGCAAAAAAAATTTTTTAAATTTAAAGTTATTAAGACTGCATTAGAAAATTTATAAAAACCTCCATTAATAAAAAAAAAAGGGGGGGGATAGTAGGGTAATATCATGTAAGAAAAAATATCCTATAAGTAAATTACATCTAGAAAATTTTTACTTTACAAAATTAAGTTTCATTTGCAATGCTAACAGCAAGACGGCCATGAAAAACACACATGGCGTCTAAATAAGACAAAGGAAAATCATTTGGGCAAAAATAAAAAGGATCCCAAATCAATTATATAGAAAAGATTCCTTTATTAACTTGTGGTCAAGAATATGTTTGTATATTTCCAGAAAACAACTCCAAGACCATGTGGATTCCTGCAACCTACTCCTTTTCTTTAAAAATTTTTAAAAATTTTTCTATTAGATAATGGTTGTATAAAGGATTAGTTTGGAGTTTGAATTCATTCAGTCATTTAAATGTATGTTGTCTGCCTACTCTGTGCCAGCCACTAAAAGTGAGAAAAAGCAGAATCACCCCCTACCCTCATCAAACATTCTTTTGTTTGAGAGAGCACCTGGACAGACAGGCAATAAGAAGAAAAATGCCTGTGGTTCTTGTTCTTGAGTAAATCTTAATTTAATGACATCAGGAATTTACTTCTAGCTATATCTAATTTTAATGTATACTTTATTTTCATGGTTGACACATTCATACATACAGTGCCTTTACATTTGGGAATAGGTTGGCATCAATATTTTTATTTTCCCTTATTAGTTCCTTTGTTTCTTTCTGTATATGGCAGCTAACATTTTATCACTTGGTATTGGTTTCTTTTAAAATTTTGTTCCCCCAAGCCCCGCCCCCTTAGCTGTTACATAGTTTTGGTTCCACTACCTAGAAAGTGTTTCTATGCTGGTCATGTAGTTCCATTGCATATCCTGTTCTATGTAATATTTAAATACTATTTAAGGTGATTTTAGATAATTAAAAAAATAATTATACATTCATATAGTCAATATAACAATATGAGTAATATGCTATAGTTATTTTCAGTTGTGACTTCAAAAGCCTACAAGTGTCATGTGCACTTGGGAAAATCATTTCTTATCCTTATCTTCCAGGTTTCAACAGTTTCACCCTTTTCTTTGTGCAGCTGATTTTAAAAAGCTTGCTTCCTTGTATGGTAGCGATAAGTTTGATTTGCCCTATGGGATAAGGACATCAGGTCAGTAATGTTATTCTTACCTTGCCCTATTGAAAGTGAGTGGTGTTTGATGTGAACTGCATGCTTATATAAAAATAAGGCTGTTTCATCTTTCTGCTTCATAGTGATTTCTAAGGAATATAATTTTGGGGTGGGAAGAGGGAATCCATTTTAGTATATAACTCCTTTGGAGGCAGGATAGAATAAAAGGATTAAAAAGGCAGATTTTTATTGTTGTTGTTAAGACACTGCTTTATACTTTTGTACTGACACTGTATTGTTAATGAGTCCTGATACCTTACCTTATTCCAATTAGAATTAGCAGGATAACTCTGTGTGTTAACTTCCTCCCCATCTCCCATTTCACCCCTTTACTTGTGAGTTTTCTTTTATTTCATCAGCAAGTTCTAGCTCCTTTTGACCGAAGAGCTAGATTAAAAATTAAAAATTTGATTAATCAGTGGATGTTTTATTTTTGTTAAATTTAGAGAGAAATATTTCATCCGCTAATAATGAGACACTCTCCCCTCTGCCTGACACCTGATTGGCTTACATAACTTTATGTTCTCCATTTTGGGGAGACTCTAAAAGCCCAGAAGGTGACAAGCCTACAGTTTTCTGACTTAGATTTTGCTTATTGATCCTGTGTGTGTGTGTGTGTGTTTTAAAAGGGTATTGCAGAGAATTTGGTAATTCAATAAGGTTAAACTTGCTGCATATTGATTTCTATACTGATTTTAGTTTCAGAATTATCTGATTCTGCTAATTTGGGGATTACTTTTTATGATTGTTTTCCCATTAAGCCCCTTATTTTTCTGGGGTTTTTGGAACATGTCCTTAGAGCATTGACCATTGTGATGTGCCTATTAAGTAGTGCTGGCTAAATGCAGTTGTATCATGAATCTTCATCCCAGGAGAAATCAAATGTAGCCACACCAGTTGTAATGGCTTTGGGGGAAGAGTGGGAGTAAAGGTGGCTTCCTATGAACCAAGAAGCCACGATTCCTTTCACTCACAGTACTCCATTTGTTTTCTAGCGGAATATTTTCGACTTGCTCTTTCAAAACTGCAGAGCTGTGACCTCTTTGATGAGTTTGACAAGTGAGTTCATTTCCTTGCCTCTGACTTTTAGTTTTAGCTGAAGTGGTTCAAAGCATGCACCCCGATATAAAATGTCATCACTTGGGAAAATTCCACAGCATTGGTACAAAACTAAAACATCTAGAAGTTATTTCTTGAGTAAACAAACAACACTTGAAATAAACAAAGTACAAAAATAATTTAGAAGCTTTGTAATGTAATTGGCTGGCTCAAACCTTTGCAGAAGTCATATGATGGGTGATACCAGTGCAAAGTTGGGTGTTTTTAACCCACATTCATCTTTTCTAACTTGTTACTGAAGAATTAATTCTCACCCCCCTGTTAATCAGCTCACAGCCTCCCCCTGGGAGCTGTTTCCCACACCTTCCTGTACATTTTCTGAACTGTTCCTAAGGATCCTTTCTGTTTCATTTGAATATTGGATTTCAGAAGCAAGCAGCTCTCTTCCTTTTATTCAGAATTATATTTGAGCGAAGCAAACAGCTTGCTTTGATACACACTTTCTGACTACACATGGTAATTTAGCTTTTAGAAAATTTTGATGTCAAGTTTACCTCCTAGAAATTGAATTGTCAGTTGAATTTATAGAAGTAGACTTATTTCACAAAGTTTTAAGCTACAGAGGGATGATATGGATAGTCTATAATGGTCTGACCTCCATTAAAAAGTAGAATGCAGAATTTCCCTTCTTGCACAAGAGAACAGAGGTGCTATTGGGAGAAGGGGGCAGGGTTGGGAGGAGGGGGCGGTGCAGAAATGGGTTAGTGGACAGAGGTGTAAAAATGAAAATAGAGTTTACATAACAGAGAGGGAGGGAGGAACAGTGCTAGATTTTGACTGAGTTCATCTCACCTGCCTCTGTTGGGGGCCCAGATTATTGATGTGTGGAT
Organism: Corynorhinus townsendii; assembly: GCA_026230045.1. Taxonomy (NCBI): domain Eukaryota; kingdom Metazoa; phylum Chordata; class Mammalia; order Chiroptera; family Vespertilionidae; genus Corynorhinus; species Corynorhinus townsendii. Next base: position 79,367,021 of record JAPDVU010000002.1, read on the forward strand.
TATGTTCTATATGCTGGTTCATTTCAGTTTGTACTAATTATCATTTAAAACGATGCCATCAAACTATCTCAATTTCAGTTTTTGATTGTCTATCAACAACAGCCACATATATTCTCCTCTCACCTAAAGTTTAGATAGCTCTCATTTGTAGAATATTTTTTGTGTGCAGACCTTGGGCATCCGTCTGTACTTAATGTCAATTCTTGCTAAATTTTTACCACCACCCTGAAAAGTATCCTTGATGATCTCCATTTTAACTGGAGAAACTGAGGCTAGGCAGACAACTGTATGTGTTTGTTACACCTGCTAAATGTCCAAGCCAGGATGTGACCTAGATTGGTTTATCCAGTGCCTAGAGTTCTGATTTACAAGTGATAATGATCATTCCTCAGATATTTGGAGCAAGTATCTGTGGATATTTGAAAAGATTCTTGGCCCTGTAAATGTGACTCACTGACGGAAAACTTGAGGGTATGTGAATGAAAGTTTCCTTTCTGCTTTGTTTTTATCTTAGAACTAGACTGTGCTTTATTGAGTTGCTTTCAGAACCTCTCAGGCACAGGTGTTTATCATGTATGCACTGGCAGGCTGCTTCCTCTCTGCTGCTTTCTCTCTCTCCCCCGCTTTGTCACTGAGAGTGCTCCTCCCCCCTTGCACCTCCAACTCCGGTCAGGATCATAGCATCTCCAGTGTTGGGAGGGAGGTGGGTATGGTTGTTAAGGAGAGATTGGAAGTCATTCAGATTGCACAAAAGTCTTTCAGTCTGAAGTCGAATAAATGCAGTCAGAGACTCGTCAGGTAGAGAGCGAATGGAAAACTCCATTTTGGATCCCCACAGAGTGGCATAGCCATGCACTCAGATACTCAGCATTGCTGAGCTGCTTGCTTGACATGTGCACACCTGTTCCCTAGAGACAATGTTTGGAAATTTGATAATGTTGGCTGAGTCAGGGAATGCCCAAACCTGTAGAGAATTTTTATGAGCTTATTTTTGCCAAGCTGACAACAGATGCTGGAGAGCAAGATCTCAGCTGGTCTGGAGAATGGCACTCTTGCAATTTATTTTATACATTACAATCAAAGGAGATTTGTTCTGGCTGAGTAGTTCAGTTATAGTGTTGTCCCAATATACCAAGGTTGCAGGTTCGATCCCTGGTCAGGACACGTATAAGGATCAACCAATGAATGCATAGATGATCGGAACAATGGGTTGATGTTCCTCTCTCTCTCCCTCCATCCCTCTTTTTCTCTTTCTCTCTCTTCCTCCTCCTTCTCCCCCTTCTCCTTCTCCCACTTCTCCTCCTCTTCCTTCTCACTCTTTCCCTGCCTTCCTCTCTGTCTCTAAAAAAAATTAATAAAAAAATAATCAAAGGATATCTAAGGAAGGTGCATGAAATCCATTAGTAGTAGATTAAGGGGACAAGAGAAACACATACTTTTGCATTGGTGGGTGCAGGATAGTTAATAATGAACATTTACGGCACATACAGATGGTATGCAGGGAATAAGATAAAATGAGTGTTCTGTGGTCTGGCGCTCTGGTGCCAGTGGTTGTGTCTTTGAAGGGTAAGAAAAGAAAACTACTCTGACATTTCAAAGGTATGTTATCCCAGATGCATAAGAACAGTGGACAGAGCTCACTTGTGAGGATTGACCTTTGCTAAGGAAGCTGTAGGCCTGGGACGGGACTACCTGCTGTGACCTACCCAGTTAGGGATTTGGGATCAGACCATCCTGTGCAGTTACTTTTGGTCACTGGGCTTGTCAGGCCCGCCATGTGACCCCCTGAGCCTGTCAGGTTTATTGCAGAGCCTCCTTTTTGCCCACAATAAGAATATACCTGTGACATTATCTTCTCTTTGCATATTAACTTTTGAGAAGGGTTCACAAGTAATAAATTTTACCTAGCCCTGACTGGTTTGGCTCAGTGGATAGAGCGTCAGCCTATGGCCACAAGGGTCCCAGGTTCGATTCCGGTCAAGGGCATGTACCTTGGTTGCAGGCACATCCCTAGTAGGAGGTGTGCAGGAGGCAGCTGATCGATTTCTCTCTCTCATTGATGTTTCTAGCTCTCTATCCCTCTCCCTTCCTCTCTGTAAAAGATTAATAAAATATATATTTAAAAAAATAAATTTTACCTATAATTTAAGTAAGTCATTCAATGTTTGTCTGGATCCCACTGTACAATACAAAGGCAGTAACAGGCTAGCCTGGGCCTGAGCAACACATTTCAAATACATTCCAGAAAGGCAGGTGTGCTACCCTGCCTACTGCTGCCCAAGTCCATTCATACTGTCCCCTGAGTGACCTGCATGTACCATTTCTCCTCTAGACCTTGCAAAACTGCTCTGGAAGAAGGAGGTCTGAGAGCAGTCTCTCTTTCTCAGGCAGGGGTTTGGACTGCCCCTGGTGGGAGAGTCATCCCCTATGGCCAACTGTATGCGGAGGCTAGCCCCTGGGGTGTGAGGAGGCAGCCTTGTTGGCCTGGGATCGCTCACTCTTTGTGCTGGGTCTGCAGGCTGGAGAGGAGGGACTGGGGTGCGGAGAGGTGAGAGCCATCTTTTCTAGTCCCTTTCCCTTTGGCTGCTCTCCTCACCAATATGTGATTCTCCCTCCATCCCTTAGTCCCTTCCAGAAAGGTTCAGACATTTCTTTTTTGTTGTTGTTTCAAATCTGGATCCTTTGTGATCCCACCAGATATGACCCTAGCTTTGTTTAGTTACCTTATTTAACACGCATGATGCCCTCAGTTGTGGTAGGTTCCACTGGGAATGGGAACACTCCAAATCCCAGTTGCATTTACAAGATAGGAGTTTTGTTCTTTCTCACAGTTGTTGAGTAAATGAAGTTGGCAGAAGAGCATTCCAGGGCCAGCCCAGCAGCTGAGCATCAGAGACCAAGGCTTCTTCATTGTGACTCTGCATTTCTCTATACACAGTTTCCTCCTTAGGGTCTGTGTTCTGACCAGCAGGGAGGAGGGATGGGGAAGGGCATGCCCCACCCAGTAAGGCTGGCCTCCTTCCTTCAGGCTTTTTTCCAGAAATCACATATACTACTTACTTCATTGCATTCGTGTGAGAGCTGCAGGTCTTCCCAATGCCGCATTCTGTGCCATCAGGGTGGAAGCTTGAGATGATCCATGGTGGGATGATTTATGCCATGGTGATTGGCAAACACTACAAACACAAACACCCCAAACCCTGGCCTCTCTCATCACCCTTCTCCCTCACAAAGAGAACTGGTTGTTAAACATTTAGTAGCAACTGCTGATTATGTTCGGTTGGCTAGGAATATACTGACAAAGCCACACCTAGCTGTAAATATGACTGGGAATTGTAGCCTTTATTCCACCTGGCTGTGTGCCCACCTTAAAAAAACACACACAAAAGAAACCAGAGTTCTATTTTACTGGACAAAGGAAACATGATTATTGAAGGGCAACTACCAGCCTTCATCAGCATTCTCCACCATTGTCCTTGTCCCCACCTGTTTGTGCTTGGGAACGGTCAGGATTCTGAATCAGTTACCTGGTAACTGGAGAGCAACCTAGCCTAGTGCTGGAAGCAGCCAACTGTGGTTTATCTCTTGGAGAATTGATACACTGTGCAAACTGTGGAAACATACTGGGGTTGTAAACCATTTTGAGGTGGCATCTCTTATGAAGGTCTTACTTATGCCATCTTTGTAAGGTAATGTTAGTAAAGTAACCCTGAGGCAGAGAGCGCCTTTTTCTAAAGTTAAGACCATGAAGAACTTTGGGCCAGAAATAGAGCGAAGGGAACAGTAGTGTGTGTGTTTGGCCAAAAAGCTGTGTGAAAGAGCCTTGGAGCTATAACAATTCCATGCTTGTTCTTTGCTCTCACCTCCTCCCTTCCATAACCACTCCCCACTTCCCTCCAAAATAACCTCAACAAAAACTGCATGTGGTTTTTTTCCTCTCAAAGCTTTTTGTCACCTAGTAATAATTATAATAATTTGCCTCCTTTTAATAATCACCTCTATTAGAAAAACATTCACATTTTAGAAAATCGCCCCCCCCCCCCCAATTTTTGACTGGAGTTCTCTCTGTTCTTTGTGAAAAGATATACAATAGGACATGTGCATTACCCATTTTATTTTTTTATTTAATGAACCTTTTTGGTATGTCTTTGTACCAAAATAAATAAAATAAAATGGGTAATGCACATGTCCTATTGCATGTGAGGAGGATGCAATCTTAGGCCTTTTCCTTTATATTCTTTCTGAGTTTCTCTCCCAAGCAATAGCCCAGCAGGTTGGGGTAAGGTCAGTATTAAGGCTGCTGACTTGTTTCCTAACGAATTGCAGTTACCTAAGCTAACCTGCCCTCGATGTGTTGTGTGAACGAGCCAGACCCAAAAGCAAAGTGGTAACTCACGGAGAGGGTCCGAGGCAGGACAGATGGGATCATCTAGCTCAACCCCCGCATGTTAAAGATGAGAACTGAGGTCCAGAAAGGGGATATGGAAGTCTGAGGCAGAGGCCTCCAGCCTCCATGGAGCTCCAGTGCCCCCTTCACCTCCTAATAAGCAGAGAAAAGGCTCCACGATTGACTGTCTTAACCTGAGCACCATCCTGAGAGGGAAGGGGAAGAGAATTCTGGAATTGTTCAATCTTTTGGTCCTATTCTTTAGGATTTCCAGGGCTTTCCATTGCCCCATTCATACTTAATGTAGCTTATGCTTTCATCCTTAGCCTCAAACCATGTTTACCCAGATGGGTTAGCACTTTTACAGAGTTAAACTAAAACATCCCCAGAGTACCCGTGTCAGTTCATTGAAAACACAAATATGTTAAATAGGTTCTCTTTATTCCCTTGAAGATGCCTAATCTTGATAGACTCTTCTCTGAACAGATACCACAGAACCTGTTTTTTCCCCTCAGCTCTCACCCTGAAGATAAGATCACACGGGCAGAGTCAGTGTGCGAACTGGCCTCTGCGCCAGCTGATCCTGCCGAGTTTGGGAGAGAAAACAAGTCTCCCAGAAACGTTGACAAACCGCAGTTTTAATTGAAGTATAATTCACATAACATAAAATGAACCGTTTAAAGTGAACAATTCAGTGGCATTTAGTATATTCACAATGTTGTGCTTCCACCACCTAAATTATTTAAAAACAATTATTAGTGATTTTTTTTTCATGTTCCTTCTTTTATGGATATACTAGAGGTCTGATGCACGAAATTCATGCAAGGGGTTCGGCCCTCGCAGCCGCTGCCTTGGCCCGGCTGGCTTCGTCCGGAAGATCGTCCAGAAGTACTTCCGGAAGGTCTTCTGGCTGTCCGGTCTAATTAGCATATTACGTTTTCATTATTATAGATTAGCTGTCAGACCAAAACTTTGGCAGCAGGGGACGGATAACCTGCTAGAAAAGGATAGCTTGAAAAACAGGCTGTTTTTCTTATGGTAGGGGGTAAGGGTGAGGAGGTGGGGGGCATGGGGCCATCTAAGTAGAAGGGGTTGGTACTTGTGAGGGGTCGGGGGAGCACTCACTGCTCTGTGACCTGGGCAAGTTTTTGAGTTTCTGAATCTCGGTTTCATGTAAAAGAGGGAGGGCAAAACTATATGTGCATTATACCAATGCCAATTTCAATAGGAAATAGCCTGTGTAACCAGGGAAAGTGGGTGAAAGGTGTACAGGACTTCTCAGTACTATTTTGCAACTTTCTGTGAGTCTAGAATAATTTCAAAATAGAAAGCTTAAATTGAAGACGTATGAAAACATAAGACTTACACATCAATGTTCAAAGCAGTAGCATAATAGCCCCAAATGCCCAACAACTGCAGAGCAGGTAAATAAATGTATGCCCATTTAATGGCTATTGTTCAGTCGTGGAAAGGAATGAGGTACTGACTCCTACTGCGACCTGGGTAAACCTGGAAACATTATGAACAATGAAAGAAGCCAGTCACAAAAGTCCACATGTTATATAATTCCCTCTATGCAAAATAGCCAGAATAGACACAGCTATCGAGACAAAACATAGATTAGTGGTTGCCGGAGATGCGCACCTGCTACTGGCTCGGGTTTTCTCTGCAGGGCGATGACTGTCCTGTATTTGACAGTGGTGATTGTTACACAACTTTGTGAATATGCCAAAACCCACTGAATCTTATTTCCAATGGTGAATTTTATGCCATGTGAATTATATTTCCATGATAAAAAGCTTTGAAAAAAGAGGGTGGTGGTTGAGGTGACCTAGTTTCCTTTCTAGCTTCTACAGTACCTTGTTCAGAGGGCACCATGAGGCCTGCCTAGGACAAACCTTTTGGAGTGACACAACTCTAGTTCTCTTGACATTTTATCTGTATCCTGCTGCTGCAGATGATTTCTCAGGCCTCGGGTTCCTTTCTTTATTCTCTAAAGCACAGCTCACACAAGGTGGCCACGTTTTACAAACTTCACAAAAGCTCTGCCAGTGTGGCTCAGTTGGTTGGGCATCATCCAGTGCCAGTTTGATTCCCAGTCAGGGAACATGCCTGGGTTGTGGGCTCCATCACTCTCTCCTTTTCTCTTCCTCTCTCTCTAAAAATCAATAAAAATATTGTTTTAAAAAACTTAACTAGCCGAAACCGGTTTGGCTCAGTGGATAGAGCATCGGCCTGCGGACTGAAAGGTCCCAGGTTCGATTCTGGTCAAGGGCATGTACCTGGGTTGCGGGCACATCCCCAGTAGGGGGCGTGCAGGAGGCAGGTGATCGATGTTCCTCTCTCATCGATGTTTCTAACTATCTCTCTCCCTTCCTCTCTGTAAAAAATCAATAAAATATATTTAAAAAAAATAAATAAAAAACTTAACTAATGATTGGGAATACCTTAAGGGAACCGCACCATAGAAAAGCAATTCTTAAAATGTGCCCATGTTTCAAGGTCCTGACACTTCCCGGCTGTCTATGTAGCTTCTAAGCACCAGCTTGCACCCTGGTCCCCAGGACTGCTGCTTTCTCCTCAGTGGGAGTACATTCTCCCACAACCAGAGCAGCAGCAACCCCAAATCACAAAATCTCAGCTCCCACTTAAAAGGCAGGAACTCGCTCCCCAACCCCAGACGCCAGCATCCCATTCTGGAAGCATGCCAGGTTCGTCCTGGAAGATTGCTTGAGTCCTGCCTAGGTGGTTACAGAGCAACTAGATACAAACATCTTACCTAACGGAAGCACCTGTGCTAAATGAGCAGGGTTTTGTGATCGCTTCCAGGTTGCTCACCAGGCAGAATCCATGATGTCAGTGTCAGCAGAGACTGGTTAGATTGGTAACCAGCCAGGGCGAGCACATGGCCTTGTGGACAACTTAAAAAGAAGAAACAATTTATTGGGTATTGATTAAAAAGAGCTGGACTCTGTTAGAGGTATCCACACCTGCATCAAACTCTGGACACCCTGCTGGTGTTTGCAGGGTTTCTTTTCATGGCAGCACTTTCAACCAGGAGAGGAGTGTGAGAGGAGGGAAGGCTGTGATTCTCTAGCAACAGAGTGAGTCATGTGTGCTGAAGGGCGCAGCAATGACGCAGTCAGCTGTTGTAGAACTATAGCCACCCCGCACACATGCTGGAGAAAATGGTCCTGTGCAACAGAATAACAACATTGAAGACCTCAGTGACTCACAAAAGGGCAGACTGCGGTGAAAGGTGTGGTAACTAGGCCACGGTCCCAGAGATGCTTTAAGGGGTGGCACAACTAGCAGTCAGGGCTCCACCCACAGTGCATTGCACAGTGTTTTGGGATCTTTGGGCTGCAAGTGACTATCTTCCTGAGTAAACGTGAGGTAAACGAAGCAGACCTTTAACTCCCACATCGCATAGTTATGTGGTTCCTGGATCTGCAGGCTTGTGGTTCCTCTGGTGCGGGGAGGGGCTGGGCGAGGCGGAGGGGGAGTGCCCTGCTTATGGCTGCACAGACTGGGTTGCAGTTTTCTGGGAGTACCAGTTCACACAGGCAGTGCCTGAATGGTGTGTTGTACAGCTGGACTGTGGACAGCCTGTACCTCTATGGAGCAGCTGTGGGTGTAGGCACTCCTTTAGACATATAATGGATATCTGTTGGGAAGTGGCAGCATCTCTGGCACTTCCTGCCTTTCCCTGTTCGTTGCAAGAAACAGCAGCTGCTCTAACTTGATGTCATTACACAGCGTTATCTGAGCAGAAAGGAAGGGGTGGATAAAAGGAAAGGGTTCTGCTCAGTCATTCTCTTTCTGGGACAAAAATCTTTTCTAGAGCATCCAATAGACTTCCTTATATCTTACTGCCCAGGGATGGGTCACAGGGCCACCTTGAGACCAACTGTTGGCAGGCTCATGAAAGCAGGGCTTGGTATGGTAGCAAGGCACGAGGGAATAGGACCAGTGGGAACTGCCAAAGGTTGTTGAAGATGGAGTGATGTATGTGAATGCATATGATGCTGCTGAAGGGGAAAATGAATACCAGGAAGCAGTCAGAAAAAAAAAGGCCACAGATCATGTGAAATGGGCAATTCAAGTTCGCTTTCTCTACGTGAAGGCGTTGCTGTCTCCCTCTGCGTGAGGTAGTGCCTCTCCTGGATCGGCCTGACCCGATGAGGAACATGCCTCTCACCTGGGGGAGTGTAGCCTCTGACCATTGCACTTTCAGCAGCTTTCCGGGTTTCCCATTAGCAGGGCCAGGCCCCCTGGAATGAGTTTGTTTTCCAGATGAGCAGTTTGGGGCCTGTGCTTTTCCCTCCCTGCTTCCAGGATGGGGAAAGGAGGAACCACTATCTGCTTCTCCAGACTCAAAAGTCAGACAGTGACCACCACACTAAATGTAACAACCAAACCGATTTCTAAACGCACAGCCTGTGAGTCGGATGGAGAATACAGAAACAGAAGTGACACCATTCTGGCCCCTAGAGACTCACGTTCACTGCAGCTATTTGTGCATGAAGGCTGTGCTAATTAAATATGGTGAAGTTACACAGTCACCCCAGGGCACTGCAAGCTATGGCTTCACACCTCAGGAACTAGGAAGAATGGGAGCCTGGACCAACTGGATGAAACCAAGGAGAGGACGAATCACTCCTTTAGTCGTATGTGGGTATCTGCTGGGGAGAGGGAAGCAGTGAGCTGCAAGGTGTGTGATTCAGACCATGCATGGGTATATCACATATTTCCGAGTCTTGGTGGCACTGTGAACACCAGCTGTAGATAAGTTATTAATGCCAGCCCTGGTCGGTGGCTCAGTTGGCTGGAGCACCATCCTGTATCACAAAAGGTCCTCGGGTTTGTTTCCAGGTCAGGGCACATATCTACATTGGGGGTTCGATCCCTGGTCAGGCACATACAGGAGACAACTGATCAATGTTTCTTTCTCTCCCCCCCCCAACCCCCTTCTCCTCCCTCTCTCTCTAAAATCAATTTTTAAAAGATATTGCCAAAGGGTAGTCCCAGTGGTACCCCAAACCATTCCTAGTGTTATATATGATCCCTAGGAACATGTGTGGGTCTTTGCAATATCCCTTACCTGGAGGAAAAGTGAAAGATTTGCCTGCAGCCCTCCACTCCCCCATTTTGTCTTGGCTGGAAGGTGTGGTGTGGGAGGAGCGGCAGGGCCTTGAGTGGGGACCAGGGGTGGGACATATTAGTATGACAGGTAGCAGTATTCATTACGTGGGGCTCTCTTGGCCGCACATGCTCCCGGGCTCTATGACCAGCTGTAACCCAGTCTAAGACGACAGGTAACACAGAAGGGACTCCAGTGAACACGGAAGCTCAGCTGGCCTGTTCGCTGCTGAGCAGTGATTATGTGACTGGCTGTGTCTAGGACTGAGCTGAGTTACCTTGCTACTGGTGTCAGCTTCAGAGACTAACTAGGTTTGTGGGTGGGAGTCCTTTGTTGAGACTCCAGGATAAAACTCTGAGGCCTGGAGTGCTTGTCCTGGCATGTTTGGTATGGAGTCGGGCAGCCTGGGGTCAGGCTGGGGTCCCCATGCCAGGATGGAAGCTGTCGCCCTGGGGCCACCTGGCCTTAGGTGGCCTTTGACAGGGAAGTGGCCTCCAGCCTCCATTCAAAGGACAGAACTAGTCTAGCTACCATAATTGTAGAGAAGCCTTCTCACCCCACTGGACGTTATCTGTCAGGAACAGAGCTGTTATTTCCATCCTGTCCATTCCTAGCCACTTCCTCCCCATTGCCCCATCTGCTCAGCATTCCACTGGGGTGGTGGAGCCAGCTTTAAATTTTGGCCTCCAATTTAAGCTGACTTGGAAGTTATGGAAGGAAAGGCCAGATAAGTGTATGGGAACTGCCTCTGCTACAGAGCATTCAGGGGGTGGACCTGGGGAGGACGACAGCCATATGCCTGGAGAGGGAAGCGCTCCGTTTACCGGGGCTCCCAGCTCCTCCACCTGCTGCACATGAGGTTGCCTTCCTAGAATTAGGATGAATGTCAAGCATGCATAGAAAAGCACCTCGAGATGTTACTTTCACAGTTAAAGACAGACATTTTTAGCAGAAACATCTCTAGAACGCATTGTGACATGCCCACGATGGAGGTTTGGGGCAGGTCCTCAAGCCTGTTGGACATGCCCACCAGACCCTCCCAGCTGTGAAACTCTGCAATACTTGTTTTTATGACAATGTAGACACTGATTTGGACAAGACTCTTTAACTTTGGGAGCTAAGAGTTTCAAATTAAACCATGTAAAAATAGTCTTAAAATATGGAGTGTTAAAAACATAAACTAGATGAGCTAAATAAATTCTCAGTCAAAAAGGTAATCTCATGCATATAGGAATGTGTACATTGTTTCTTCTGAACCTGACAGGGCCAATGCTTGGCTCTTTGCAGTGCTTCCTGTACTTCTGCATTCTCTGTTAACTACTCTAAGCATTTGTGCAATTTTGCTACTCATCAATTTCCTAAGGGCCTGACAGATCCCAGTTCATCTGGTCTGCTGATTTCCTAGTTCTTAGAGGAAATTTTTTCTTTATACTTCCATGTCATGAGGGCATTCTCACCAGTCTTCCCCTCCGTAGTTTTGTCCCCCAGAGGAGAAGGACTCGATCTGTTTTGTCATTTCTCCAGGTCTGTCTGGGTGGAGTGGGAGCCTGGAGAAAGATGGGCCAGGCTGTTTGCTGAAAGCTGACGGTACTCAATACATGGTCCTCGGCTGATCCCAGCCAGCAACAGAAGTCCCACTTCATGTCCTGCTTTACAGCCCTTCACCAGGAACAGAGAGTGAATTTTTAGTTTGTATTGTTTAAGCTCCAAGGACCAGTTTATGTCTGGAATTTAAGTGAGCATGGGCAGGTACAAGGAAGCTGCACTGTCCTCATCTGATTCCGTCTGTCTGTCTCCACATTTACAAGATATAGCAGTAATCAGAGCTAGAATCTCAGTAGAATGGGTAATGCTGGTAAAAAGTAGTGCCCATCAGCAGATGAGTGGATTAGAAAACTGTGGTACATCTAAACAATGGAATACTACGGTGCTGTAAAAAGGAAGGAACTCCTACCATTTGCAACAGCATGGATGGACCTGGAGAGCATTATGCTAAGTGAAATAAGCCAGTTAGACAAAGATAAATATCACATGATCTCACTCATGGAATATAATGAACAACATAAACTGATGAACAAAAACAGATCCAGAGACAGGGAACCCATCAATCAGACTGTCAAACCTCACAGGGAAGATGGGGGGAAAGGGGAGAGATCAACCAAAGGACTTGTATGTATGCATATACGCCTAACCAATGGACACGGACACCAGGGGGGTGAGGGCATCAGTGGCGGGGGGGGGGGGGGCAATGGGGGAATAAGGACACATATGTAATACCTTAATCAATAAAAAAAAAAACTCCAAGGACACAGAAAAAAAATTAAAAAATAAAGGACATAAAACATATATATGGATAACACAAATACACTTGCATCAGTATTAACATGCAAAATCCTGTGTCAAAGGGGGTTTTTGTAGTTCAAAGATCTGTATCCAAATTCCATCCAAAGTTCTCTTATCTCTTTGGAATATGACTTGGATGTGTTAGATTTCTGAACCTCTTTATTTGTTAGCTGGAACTTTCAAGGCTTACTTATCTCTGTGGGTGGTTATGAGATTCAAATGAGGGAATGTGTATGGGCTGATAAGGGTTAATAGCTGCTAATGATGATACAATTCCTAGGCAATGTTCTTCTAGAGTCTTGTATCTTTCTGTTACATCCTTAGACCTATATATGTCACAATCGGCTCTTTTTCTACTTGTGCAACAAGTAAAATGTGGCTTTGGGTTTCTGAAAGTATGAATGGGTGTGGGAATCATTCATTCTGTCATAGATGGCTCAGTCTCTCACTTGTCTGTTTGCCCAACAGTGTGCCATGTAAAAGGTGCGTGGTGGTTGGTAATGGAGGAGTTTTGAAGAACAAGACATTAGGAGAAAGAATTGACTCCTATGATGTAATAATAAGGTAAATATATTTTTCATTTGCTAAACTGGAATTGTTTCAAAACGTGGCTTCCTACTTTAGAACAGCTGTGTTTTGAAAGGCGGAGGAGCTGCTTTGATATTTTTAAGTACATTACACAACCTTGTCTCTCAGTTGTTGGCTCAAGACTTCAGGTCATTCACTTAGCACATGCTTATTAAGTCCCCTTCATATGCCAGGCAGTCCTGGCCCCAGGGGATACAGCAGTAAATAAACAAGGCTCTCCTTCTGTGGAGCATACATTCTAATGAGGGGAAGAAAAAAAGTAATTGAATAAGGAAATATAATAATAAATGCCATACATACAATTAAAAATAGATGATAGAGAATATTGAGTGGCTACTTTAAGATGGATGAGCACCTTGAGGAGGAGACATCTAAGCTGGACTGAGTGAACAGTCAACGCCAGTCACATGAAGCTCAGGGAAAGGCAATGCAGGCAGAGAGAATGTTTACTGCAGGCCCTCGGGAGGATATGATCCTGGGTTTGAGAGAAGTAGCAAGAAAACCAGTGAGGTGGAAGGGCAGCGGGCTGGGGAAGAGGGGTGCAATTGGAAGCTCAACAGATGGGGAAGGAGCAGGCTATGTAAGCTGGGATTAGATTTTGTAAACTAGGATGAGAGCTTAGATTTTACTTTTAAGTACGACAAGAAACATTTGAAGATTTTTTAAGCAATTTGACTTGGTTATCTTTAAGAGTCTGGCAAAGGCCTGAACAATGGAATGTGAGGGACAAGGGTGGAAATGAAGAGGCCAGGTAGGTTGCTGTATTCAGGTAGATGATGGGGACTTGGATCAGGGTGGTCTTGGCAGAGGAGGTAAGAAGTTGGATAGATTGAAATATGTTTTAGAGGTAGTGTTATCAGGATTTGTTAATGTATTAGATATGAGCAGAGTTGGGAATAAAGGAACCAGGGATACCTCCTTCTAGGTTTTCTTTTCACCTTAAGAGACTGGCTGGATAATGGTACCATTTAGTGAGTTGGGGAAGACTAGGGTAGGAACAGGCTTAGAGGAGAGTCAAGCTTTCTGTATGAACATGTTAGGTTTGAGGTGCTTATTAGATTTGCAGCAGGTAAATCCAGTAGGCAGTTGGCTAAACAGTTTAAGTCTTGATGAGCTGATAAGCTGTACTGAAACCATGGAGTCCGTGAGATTTCTCAGGGAGAGACTGAGAGAAAAGAGGGCCCAGCACTGAGCCTTACAGTACTCAACAGTTAAGAGGTTGTACAAAGAAAAAGAGTGAGTAGAAGAGACGGAGAAGATCCACCAGTGAGGTAGGAAGAGTCAGGAGATCACAGAAGCCGAATGAGTACAATGTTTTAAGACAGAGGGAGGGCCCACCATGTCCAAAGCTGGTGAAAGGCCAAGCAAAATAACAGTTCATCCCGGACAGGCAGCCTCAAGCTCACTGACATTCTTGACAAAGCAGATTGAAGTGGGGAGAAGCCCAATGGGAATGGGTTGAGGAGAAAATGGCAGTGGGAAAGTAGAGAAACGACTATAGGCAACGCTTGAGGACTTTTGCTCTGAAGTTGAAAAATGAAGTAGCTAGAGATGGTTATGGAATCAAAGGAGGATTTCCTGTGTGGTTTTCTTTGATAAAGATAGGAGATTCTACAGCATGCTGGTATGCTGATGGAAATGAAGAGGTTGGTGTGGGAAAGAAAGAGGGGAATGGGGTCCAAAGCACAGGTGGTGTTAGTCATTCATAATGGAAAGGACGATTGGGATTGTGGTTTACAGCTACCCAGAGTCCCATTGAGGGAGTGGTGGGAAAAGCAGGACATTTTTGTTTCCCTCATGGAAAGGTCAATGGAAGGTCATCACCCTGGAGAGAGTAAGTTTGGGTGTGTTGGGATGGCTGTGAATAGTCTTTTGAAGAGTGGAACGCTTCTCATGGGCAGTGCATTGGGATGGCCTGGCAGTGCCTGGGGGTTTTGCTGGGTCACAGTCTGCCGAAGGCTTTTGCAAGTGATGCCACCTTATTTTCTGTTTCTTTTCCATTTTGAGGAAGCTGTGAAAAGTTACCCACAAAACAATTTTGAAACACACATTTCTTTATCTATAATTGTCTAAAACTTGATCACCTAGAACTACAGCAAGCCCTTGTGGGAAAATGCCATGGGCACAACATTCTGAAGTCATTTCAGGTGTGAAGACTGTCTTCTTATTACACAGACAGTAGCAAAGAGTAAAATAGTATTAATTCTCCTAGGGCACACTGTTTAGGAAACAAAGCATTCCTCTTAATAGCATGCCTTCGTAGTGTCTGCATAAATAGTGCATGTCTAACCTTGGCTTTGAGCACACACAAACCCAACTGATTCTTTGTGGTTCTTTATTTCATTCTAGCAATAGACATTCATTTGGTTGTGGTTGGGTATAATACAGCAATTTTATATTGTTACTTTATTTCAGAGCATAACAGTTTCGATGGATCTTCACCTTAAATGTGATTCTTGTTGACTATCATTCACTTAGACACATACCCACATGCTACATGAGTGTCACCTCGGGCAAGTAACTTTCTCTGCACCTCAGGTCTCTTATCTGGGTATCCAAGGTGTTTTGTGGGGATGTCTTTCACGTTCTCTTTTAACCCTACTATTGTGGTTCTTAGGTTCCCATGTTTTATTTGCCTTCAATTTCCCTGGAGATAAGACTGAATTACCAGTAACACCACAACAAATTTTCAAATACAAATGCAAGTTTCTGTTTTGATCAAGCAGCTGTTTCATGAAAGGGAATTATTTCCTTGGCCCTTATGTGTGAAAGACTGATTGATTGCCTTGTGCCATAAGAGCACTGGCCACATGGCAGATGTTTGTCGGACAGACATCTCTGGGAACTGGTGGAAACGGCTCATGCTGCTCTTGCTCTACATATCTTGTGTTTTTCTCTCCACAGGATGAATAATGGTCCTGTTTTAGGACATGAAGAGGAAGTTGGGAGGAGGACAACCTTCCGACTTTTTTATCCAGAATCTGTTTTTTCAGATCCCAAACACAATGATCCTAACACCACAGCGATTCTCACTGCTTTTAAGCCACACGACTTAAAGTGGCTGTGGGAATTGTTGACGGGTGGCAAAATAGTAAGTTGGCAAAACTGATCTCCCTTCTGATTACCTTAATATTTTTTTCTGTAACAAAAGACAACCACAATGTTTTATTTTCTGTATTCTTGCTTTATTTCAGAACACAAATGGTTTTTGGAAAAAACCAGCCTTAAACCTGATCTATAAACCATATCAAATCAGAATCTTAGATCCTTTCATTATCAGAACAGCAGCTTATGAACTGCTTAATTTCCCAAAAGTGTTTCCCAAAAATCAGGTATGTATTTTTCTTGGTACTTTCAAACTAAGGATCCGGCTGGAGTAGAATAGGGGAATCTTAGGGGTCTCGTCTGCGTTAGTGAAATTAGGTACCTGTGGATATTATCTTCATGTTTTTCAGTTTGCAAGAACAAGAATCTTTAGTGAAGGTTTCTTTCTGCCCTTGCAGGGGCCTTTCTGGGGTCTCCATCTGCATGCCCAGGTGGCTCATCTCTTGCAACTCTCCCGTGTTCTACAAGGGGAGGGGGGGCGGGCTGAGGGGCAGGCTGTGTTCTGAGCAGCAGGACTAGTTTCAGGACAATGCATGGCTTTCAGCTAAAAGGAGTGGTTTCAAGCAATCTGCCATAGAAATCCCACAGGGAAACCAGAGGAAAGGCGAGGACAGTAAGGCAGCCCAGAAATATTTCTGCAGTCACAGAGGAGACACGGGCACTGAATTCTCAGCAAATGGTAGTTACAGCAATATTGACAGTTCTTAAAACGCCCAATTCTTTAGTTAAGAGAAATCTCACTGACTGTGACTTTTGCAGACCTGTTTGTCTGTAACACCTAGAAAACAATAAAGACTAGATCCGTCCAGTAGCAGAGGTGTTTTCCATTTGAAGCTTGAGTAACTTGTGTACATGCTTTTTGTAATCAGGGAAAGGGTATAATACAGCAATTTTATAAGAAACACACCTCATGTACCTTTTCTTTAAGCATGATAAAAACAACTCTAAAGTATTACAGGCTAAAAATGAAATAACTTACAAAGAAATATTTTTAAAAGGACATACTTCTCCTTCCTCAATAACTCACATTATCTCCCAAGAATTTTTGATTTATATCCTTCTAGACTTTCCTATGCATTTGAAAACACATAACATTTTGTCTGTTCACTAGATAATGTTCTGCTATTTCCCCCTCCACCTAATTAATAATTCTCCTGTTTAGAGACATTTAGGTTTGTATCCAGCTTTTTCTTCCATAAGTAACATAAAAATGTGCTTTTTTAGGGATTTTCTGCACACTTGTATGATTTTTGTAGGACAGATACCTAAAAGTGAAATTCCCAAGTCAAAAAACATAAATGTCTTATGTTTAAACCCTACTTCGGTATTGAGAGAAAAGCACAGATTCTTAGTAATTCTGAAGTGAAAAGGTAAGAGAGAATTTTCCTAAGAGAGGTACGATCAGGTTTAACCTTTTTTTTTTTAAAAAAAAAGAAAGGTTTTTTAAAAATTATTTAAAGATTTTTAGAGAGAAAGGGAGATGGAGAAACATTGGTGTGAGAGCAAAACTTTGATTGGGTGCCTCCTGCACACCCCCTAATGGGGGTCAAACCCGTAACCCACGTATGTGCCCTGACTGGGACTCGAACCAGCAACCTTTTGATGCACAGGACACCACCGAGCCACACGGGCTAGGGCATTACCTCTTTTATTTTAGGTGGCCTCCTAACTCCAAAAGCAGAGGAAGACCTTGGTTTTACTTAGAGATGGCACTGGAGCTAGTTGTAACTACATTAAAGTTCTGGTGGGACATGGTGTCCCAGAAGCCAAAGGAGGACATGGCTGCGTTTTAAAGGTCACCCATGTCAGATGCCGTTCCAAGCTTGAGCACAAACAATAAACCCTGGTTCTGGAAACATGGAGGTCATATGAAGAAAGGAAGAATAAGAAAGGAAGAAAACCTGTTTGAAATGGATTGAAGAAAACCTGTTTGAAATGGATTGAAGAAAACATGGGACACGACAACAGAGGCAAATCTGTTATAGGGTTTTGCTAGAAAAGGAAGCAGAAAAATGACGGGACAGAAGATCAAGGATAATTTTTGTTTGATTTTTAAGATGTTTTCATGGTGAAGGAAATGGTTCAGTAAAAGAAAATACTGATGATGAGGGCAGAAAATGGGTAACTGTAGAAGCAAACTAGTTGAGAGATGTGGTATGGTGCCCTCATGGAGAAGTGGGCTGTAGGTAGAAACAGGACATCTGATCCCTGTAAGAGAAGTGAATCCTGAAAATCTGGGTAAAGATGAAGGTAGATATGGAGTTGGGAAGATGATGTAGTTTTTGTGCGATTGCTCGTTTTCTTAGAAAAATGAGGATTCGATTGTTGAAGTAGGAAGGAGGCTAGGGCTGTTGCAGCATAGAGAGGTATACAATTGTCATCTTGGAGAGTAGGAATGGAAATTTACTCGGGGAAACTTTGGTCATAAATGTAACATGCAACCAGGCAAGTATGTTTTGCAACCAGGCAAGTATGATGTTTTCTCTTGCCCTTTCTGCTGCTTGGGTGTGGCTTTATCCAGGATTAGGAATGTCAGGAGATAATGTAGGTTTTGTGGGTGTTAGGTGCAGGAGAATTGTCTGTCCCCATAAGGAAATGATTATAACCAGGAAGTACTCTGAGGAGTGGTGAAAGGGAGTACGTGGCATTAAGAGGTACAAGAGCCCCAAACAGTGATGGATCAGTGAGTTGGGGGACTCCTAGGTTTTAACCCAACCATTAACTTCCTTTTTAAGCATCTGATGTTCACAATAGTGCCCGGGGCAAAGAAAAACAGACAAAAGTTGGTCAGGCTTCCTTTGCCTTCTTCGGTTTACTTGATTTTACCGTTTGTTTTCTTTTCCTCAAAATCATAATTAATCACATATAATGTCCGGAGGATCTGTGAAAAATATTTAACCAAAAGGAAATCTTGAATTGTTGATAAAACGTTGATATATTTTGTTTATTCCTTTGAAGGCCATCCTACTGAGTATAACAACTTTGAAGGCCAAGACCCTCCTGTCAAACAGCTGTGACAGCACTCCTCTTAGTAGCTGCACATGTGAAGGGGATGTAGAATTTCTGTCTGTGAATAATAGGGATCCAGTTGAGACTGTGATGACACTCTGTATATTTGGAATCCTTGTTTTCTAGTCAGGTACTTGCTAGTGTAGTTTATCACTGCAGTTATTTGGTTAAAGTTAGCCTTTTCCTAGAACTAGTTGAATGATAAGATATGTAAGATTAGGCCTCCCATATATGCCTTGGGAACAAATACCTCATTTGGATTTTTAAAGAAAAATTTTCCGTCTTTGCCCAGAAACCCAAACACCCGACGACAGGAATTATTGCCATCACCTTGGCCTTTCACATATGTCACGAAGTCCACCTTGCTGGCTTTAGATACAACTTTTCTGACCTCAAGAGTCCTTTGCACTATTATGGGAATGCCACCATGTCCTTGATGAACAAGGTAATACAGATACTTTGTTACAATTATTGATTTTCTCTCTTCTCACCCTATCCTTTTACCTGGCGAAGAACTTTTGAGAGATTGAGGGGCTTGATAGGGGTTACAGAGCTACCAAATGCCAAAATCAAGTCCAGTGTTCTCTACTACAGCAATTCCCAATTTGTAGGCCTCAGACCCTTGGGAGAATCTCAGTTATTGTCAAGTACTGACAACCCATAGAGGGATCAAGCCTTATCTTAGATACTGTATCCTATTTGCACAATTTAAATATACACATAGCCTATTGTTGGAGATATTACATATTCACCTAAAAGCATTGCCATGTCATAGTAATAATTTTCATGTATTTTTTTTTTTCAGTTAAGTAGACAAGGTCTATAACATTTTAACCCCATGAAATAATCTTTATGGTCAGAAAGGTTGTCATCTTTGACACTAGCTCATGCTTCTCTTGAATTAGGGTTCAGTGGCCGTAGATTGGATCCTTCAGATTTTTATTTCAATTGACTGGGAAGGAGTTTTCTATTTTCCGAATTCTAAGATTAGTGGCACAGCACAAGTGATAGGATTAAAACATTATCTGTACATTTTTAATATTGAAATATGATTTGTTATAATGTATATGGCTATATTCCATGAAATCCCAAGTCCCCTGAAATCATCATCTCCCAATGCTATGTCAGGATAGATCATGATACTGACTTGTGTCTTCCCCACAACATGTGACAGAGACTTGAGTAGTTGCAAAGTTAGTTGCTGGGGACAGACTTCAGGCTCTCTTCCCTTCAGCCCTAATCTCTCCTGCAGCACATTTGGCATTTCTAGTAATCTAAAAAACAACACACTAAAACACCTTCCTAAAATTAGGATGCCCAACAACAGAATAGAACAATTTTTTAAAACCTGAGTTCCAGGTGATGCATTTATAACAATGATCAACCCGTTTGGATTTACAATTTTGGTTTCTAGACTTTCACCACGATTCAGCAGACCAGGAGATGATGTGACGGAGCCTTTTACCTATGTGCTGGGTTGAGTGGAAAGAGTGGGTTTTAGGGAAAGCTCTGGCACAAAAATGAGCAAAGACAAATAAATTAGAAAGGTGAACGCCAAGTTCATGACACTTGTTATACTTGAAGTTTTCATTCAGAAGCTTTTTAGATACAGCACATTCTATTGCTGTTGTTGAGATTGGGATAAACGGTGATGTTAGTTTATTTTTATCTTTTAGAATGCATATCACAACGTGACTGCAGAGCAGCTCTTTTTGAAGGACATTATAGAAAAGAACTTTGTAATCAATTTGACTCAAGATTGACCCTACAGACGGAGAAGATAATGCTAAAACAGTATTAGTTTTATTTTTATACTGGCAATTTATAGTTTATTTTAAAAAACGTTGGATGTACTTGTCAAGAAATTATGTATATTAAGCCTGTCGCTGCCTGGTGATTTCATAACCACCAGCTTAATTTCTGTAGATATATTTAATTTATGAAAACCAAGATATACTAAGTTACCATGTCAGGGTAAAGTTGTAATTGTATTGTGTTTTTAAAGATATTTTTAGTTTTTTCATTTTAGACTTTTGAAAGTATGTGACTTCCTAATAAGGGGATTTAAGTTGACTGCAACGAATTTGAATGTAAGATGACATATGTGGCTACTATAAAATGGTGGGGAATTGGCATGTGGTTGAGCCTTGATTTGGCAAACTGGAAGCATGCCAGGTCTATATCCGGCTGACTTTAGTGTCTTTTTGTTCTAATTAAGGAACCTGATTTGAAGTTTAAACCAGCTCTGAATACAGCAGCATGGATGGTTATAGAAATCTGAAGTCATACTGGTATAATTAGACTCCCCCCTTGCAATTAACTAAACCACGATTATGATGAGTAATTAGGTAGAATGAAGATGGTATTTTTGTTTTTAAATTTATCTAGATGAGTAAATAACCAAAGAGTGTAATTACTAAAGTCTGATGACTGCATTATGTTGAAGAAATTTTTTAAAAAGTTTATGTGAAGAAAGCTGAGTAAGACATGCTCAAGGAGAAAATTCTTCAAGTTTATGTTTTGCCTGGTTTAATTCATTAACTTTTAAAACTTTACTATTTGAAGTAAATTAGGAAAGATGAAAAAGACACACGTAAGTAAATCCTTAAGAGTGTCAAGGTGTTCTTGGATTTAGATGGTATTTTCATCTCTCATCTTCACATGGAAAGCTCACCTGACAATCTAGGGTACTCCAGTGAAGAATTCTACGGATGCAAACAAGCCCGTCCCTACAACTGTGGTGAGCTGGTTTCCCTTTCCAGTTTAATGAATATAACTAACGGCTATGGTGGGGTAGAGTAAGTGGTGAAGGATAAAGGAAGAGAACAGAAGATATAAGAATGATGGAATAAAAAGTATCAGAAGAGGTATGAGTTGAAGAATTAGTACCTTTCTAAAAAATATATTTTTAATGATTTCAGAGAGGAAGGGAAAGGGAGATAGAAACATCAATAATGAGACAGAATCATCAATTGGTGCCCTCCTATTGGGACCTCAGCCTGCAACCTGGGCCTGTGTCCTGGCAGGGAATTGAACCTTTGAGCTCCTGGTTCATAGGTCGATGCTCAACCACTGAGCTACGCTGGCTGGGCAAGAATTACTATCTTTGGATAATTATCATGGGAGGCATGGATGTCACTGACAACAACCTGTCTCTCTAAAGAAAGTGTAGAAAGGGTGGAATAGTAGACCAGAAACAGGAATAAACAAGGTACTTGGAAAGCAGGCTAATAGTCGATTTAATCCAGATCTAGATATTAATTATGGATGATGTCCTCCTAATAGCATACGTTTGCGCAGGGCCAATTTCATCTGATTCTTCTAATAACGTTGAAGTGGAGCCAGGCTGAAGTCTCCCTGTTCAGTGCCCTTTCCCTCCCACTGCACAGCCAGAGACTGCAGCAGGGCTGCTGGAGTTGTTTGATGGAAAGTAACTCCGGTTTCAAAAAGGGTACTGTGGCTACAGAAACGATCAAAGTCAAAACCAATGGTGGCATTCCTAATGTTACTGTGAATAGTATAACATTGGCCATTAAATATTCTGACTGATGTTCAAATTCAGGAATCTGGCAGTTTGTGTAGTATAAGAAAAGGCTATAAACCTCCAGGTGGGTTTAGTTAAGCCAAAAAAAAAAAAATCTGAGCAAGACACATATATACAATTTATTAAAAACACATGAACACATCAAAATCTCACTGTTTATACAATCTAAATTCTAGCAACATATACAAATACTGAGTGACTACAGTACATGCCGAGGTAAGAAAAGTACATTCTGGGAGAATTTCACTGACACTTAAGCCATTTTTGTTTCCACTATGTATTTCAATATGTGTTTTGTTTCCACCCTTCCCAGTGCCAAAAAAAAAAAAAAAAAAAAAAAAGAGACAGGGAGAGAGAGATGAAGAAACTAGTCACGAGTTGGTGTGACTAAATGAGAACTGGTGCCACACTTGACCTAAAAAGTACTGTAATAACCATCCAACTCTTTAGATTTTGCAGTTTAGGGACTTCAAGTTCAGAACTGAAAGGCAAAGCTAATAGGTAATTTGTTCATTAATTTCTCTTAAAAACGTCTGGAAAGCACAATCTGTTAGTTCTTTTTAATCATATCACCTGGCATGTGTTTATAGCTGTCCTGCTCTCCAGGTGACAATGAGGAGCCAAGGCAAGTACCTTAAAGCTCTATCACTTTCCATACAATTAGAGCTGCATTCATATTTAGATGAGCTCATTTTCTGCTCCCTGCTGTGGGAGGAAGGGCAAGTACATACACAAGGTCATAATTTCAATTACTGTATAAATTCTCTACTCGAACCTTTAAATCAGCAAACTAAACCCATTGTTCAATGCAAAGTGCAAATAGTGAAATATGAACTTAAATAACTGGACTAGACCCTGCATACAATAAGATCTATTTAGATTTACAGCTTTTAATAAAATATAAGTCAGCATTCACAATATCTTACCTCTAACTGTGCTGGTTCCTAAGATCAAGTAACAGCGAAGTCAGTGTAATTTTACAAAACATGTAATAGCTACACTGGCTGCACCACGGTCTGACTCTATTTTTATACTTGTATTAATAGGAAAAAAATTTAAACCAATAAACCACAGTGATTTAAGTCTTTTACATATTTCAAGCAAAGAATAAAAATTCAAGGACATTTTATAAAAAATGGTTACTTTCACATTTTCAGTTGTTACTTGATTGTCTCCAAAGCTGTATATATATATATAGACATATAAATGTAGTAAAAAAACCCAAACAAAACCCAAACTAAAAAACTACTATGAAAACAAACTAAAAGAAAAAGTACAAAACCAGAACAACCCTTTGTATCAGGCTCAGCTCTTCATTTTGAAAGTAAAATAACTAAAAATCATTGGCAATTCAAGGACAGCACAGTGGCATTTTGAATCAAGTCTTAAAACATGCATCATTTGAGAAAACATTTGCTTCTCAAAAAAAAAAAAAAAAGTTCCATGGGAAAAGGAGGTGCACACAGTTACACAAAAATAGCAAGCATCTTTGGGAAAACAAAATAGTTATTGAAAACATTTCTCTTAAAGCTTCAAACAGGTATATGATTTTTAGGAAAGGTATATTCTCTCTATACTAAGGATGAATAAAAAAATAAAGCGATTGGTTTACTCTCTTCCCACCTGAAAGGGGATGGCTGCATTAATACATGTGCTTTACACATTCATATGTTCTAATAAAAGTTCAACACCTGTGCTTTTTGTTTCAAATATTTTGAAACAAAATATGTATTGGGTTTTCAATGAATAAAATTATGCCTCATAGTATGTATGAGGAAAAGGAAAAGCAAATGAAAAGAAAACCAACAAAATCATACAAGTAGAGGGTGGGAAGCTGTAGAAATAAACAGTTCTATTTGGAAGCAATGTTTTAGATTACTGATATACTTGTGGAAGCAACAAAATGAAGACTGTTCACCTTCAAATTTAGCAAGTTCTGGCAACATCATAATCTGGTGGTCCAGGCCAACAGAAATGAGTAGGACCTGATGGAAAAGTACATTTCTATTAAGACTACAAATTAAAGTATACAGAAGGGATTTCAATTTTTAATCAAATGGGCAGCTTATGTCGTGTTGCCAGCCTGAAGACTTTTAAGCATGGTTTTTACATTCTAGGCCAGTGGTCGGCAAACTGCGGCTCGCGAGCCGCAGCTTGCCGCTCTGTTGACTAATGAGTTTGCTGACCACTGTTCTAGGTTGATAAACTACAGATGATTTTTATTTCACCCATCTAAACTTAGCTCTGTTCTGGGTAAAGGGTAACAAGGTGCCCAGGGGAATAAAAAAAGACACATGAAGAGTCACGTGTGAGGATGCTGTAACATCTCTTCCCTAAGTATGAGATAAAGAACCACTCACCCTCTCACAGGCGGATGAGGCACAAACACGCGGAGCTAAAGAATGCACACTGAGTTTATAGTTTGCTTTGGGAAACTAAAACACTAAAAAGAAAAACATACCTTGAGATTAAAAGAAAAAAATCTATCCACCTATTTAAAAGGAAGCAAATTCTTTTCTAAAGGTAATTTACAGGGCTTCTGAGAATGCTTTTGCCTTTGCTGTGATAAATGTAAGTGGGGCATGCTTACAGCTTCCACTTGGAAGTCCACTTTTCACAGCCCTCCTAGGAAAAATCCCATTGCAAATAAAGTTGGAGGGGAGGAGTCTCTCTTTCATAGCTTTTTTTAGAGAGGATCTCTTTTATAGTTTTTTTAAATTGCAAAGTTCCTATTTCCACAGTGAGAAGTAAACTTAAACACATTAGAGGATCTGAATTCATAAAGTTTGACAGAGCAAGTATAACCCACTGAAAAAACTCAAAACATTTTACAAGCACAAGAACAGGGCTGGCCATCAAGGCCCCAGGTGAAAAGAGAGACCAGGCCAAGTCATGTACCATGGGTGTCAAAGCACCTGAGTGTCAAAAAGTGACAATCACCCTGCTCATTAAGTTTCTCACCTGTACTCTTCCTAAGGAAAAATGGGTAAGTGTGTAGGACTGCAATCAAAACAATGACTATGTATCACTAATTATTATTTTTTTTAAATCCAGAAAGGAATACAGGAATAGAAGAGGAGGAAATCATGATAGTACCCACCTTCACACAAAGCAGAATTTCAAGCCATTAGACATTTCAAGAACAGTACCATGCATTATTGCCAGTCAGGCTTACAAAGCCTTATCGAGTTCATCAAATGTACCTGCAGCATTGGTAATAAATACTTACTCTCAGTGATTTTTAATTTCTTTGAAGTGCATAGTAGGGAGCTTTTTCTGTATTAAAAATAGTGTTTTACAGTAGTAACAAACAGGATGTTCGAAATTTAATAGGCAAGCGACAACACTTCTAAAGCAAGATGGCAAGATTAGTAGTTTCCTGTACCTCGGTCATCACACTTCCCCCACTACATCCGTGACAGATATGTAATACATTCTATATATTACTACCACTAATAGAAAAAAAAGCCATGTGCTTTAAAACGATGCTTTGTAAAAAGCAGCATCACCTTCAAAGGATTTCTTTAAAAACATCACTGTCTCCATCCCTCCCTGTTCCTGATACTTCCTGTGTGCTCTGTGGCACCTGGTACACCAATGCCTCTGGCGCATTTGGACCTGGCTTCCCGCCTTTTGGGGTATCATACTGGGCCCGGGCTGAGGAGCAGCTGTCAGTCCTAGCGAGAAGAGTGTTGTATGTTCCCACTAGAGGAGAAGGCTGGTTCCCGGTAGCTTTGAAAGTAGACGTTGAGGGTAGACCAACTGAAGCTGGGGTGTGCCCCGATATATCCATGACAATGGGGGTTGCATACTCGGGCCCCGTAATTGGGAGTGGTTCAGCGTAGGCGTGATACACTTCTTGCACTGGGGAGTTGTAAGGATCTAGGTCAGCATAGCCTGTTTCTTTTCCTTCTTCTGGTTTGAAGGTAGACCTCTGATGAAGTGTGCCAACAATTCCTCCCACAAGCGGCTGGGCATACTCTGCGGGTATCACAAAGGACAACAGAAATGTTACCTCTTTGATACAGGCCTCATATAATTTAGGGTGCAAACTACAGACTTACACCAAAGCAAAAACTTCTCCATGGAACTTTTGTTGCTATCAACACAGACCCTGTAAGGACCAACTTCAAAAATGAAAGATATTATCTTGTGTATCATGGTAATAATATGCCAGAAAACTTCATTGTTCATGTAATTTTGCATAAAGAGTGTTTGTATGTGTTCTTCAGATACAGTCTTTCAATAGAAAAGAAATTTTCCATTGTTGGAATAGTATTAGAATATAATTTCAGAGTTGTTTTTTCCCCCCAAATATGAGGAAATGTTTACAATAAATACAGGCCAGCTTAATGTGATAAGTACTGTAAGTTTCATTATGTCTTTTCTGCTCTTTTCTTTTACAAATAATTCCATTATTTATTTATTTTGAATAAAAAGTTGGCCAGGATAACAACACTAGTGGCTCTGCATACAAAACACAACATATTTGAGGTTATTTCATCACATTTTTACAAAACTGCTGTTACGTACTACACTTGATATTCACAGAAACTTTATTAGACTCTAAGAACCAGAATCAGATGAGGAACAGGAGAATCCAAAATGGAGAAAAGCTAAAAACCAGTGGTGTTTCCTTAGCTAGAGAGTTGGCCGGCAGCTGACTGGTAAAGACAGAGGGTCTGTTACACCTTCTTTAGTAATAACAGGGCTACAGCTTGACAAACACCCTCTGAGATTTCTATTACATTTTCTCTATAACCTGCCCCACTTCAAACTTTCCCAGAAATCTCTGCCCTAATATGAGATAAAAGCTCAGTTCGCTGGTGCATTAAGTTCGGGAAAGGAAGGCTGAATGGTGCTGAGGATATGGCACAGTGGGCTTCAACCCAAGAAGCTCAGTTCAAACCCAAGAAAGAAGTTGACAATCATCTGGTCATGAGGTTCCTTGCAGCTTTGAACACTCTGGGAAAAGTGAACCATGCTCCATCCTAAAGGTGGCAGGAAGTTCCTCATTCACTCTACATATCATGAGCACCTTCCTGTGCAAGACACTTGCCCTTCGGTGCTGCTGGAAGTACCAAGACGAAACAGACAGTTCCTGCCCTTGAGGAGCTTACCATCTAATAAGGAACACTATGTACATATGTGCAATTGAGAAAAGCAGCTGTTTTTCTGGATGGCGGGATATTCCAAGCAAAATGTGTTGTTGTTCTTTTTTTAAAATATATTTTTATTAATTTCAGAGAAGAAGGGAAAGGGAGAGAGAGAGAAATATCAAGGATGAGAGAGAATCATTGATTGGTTGCCTACTGCACACCCCTACTGGGAATTGAGCCTGCAACTTGGGCACGTGCCCTTGACCGGAATCGAACCTGGGATCCTTCCACTAAGGCCAATGATCTATCCACTAAGCCAAAACAGCTGGTGCTGTGTTATTCTTAAAGTTATCTTTAAACACGAAGACTTAACACACTACCTAATCAAATGACAAAATTTTTAAAAATCTTTTTTTTTACAATCTTAAGTTTTTAGATGCCTGTTCTTTTTATTTCAAAAAATGTCATATGTAAACATACAAAAATTCAAAGTGGAACACAAAGATGCACATGCATTGGGTAAACAAAGTACTTATCAATACACACAACACAGACTTATTTTTCTAGACAGTGTTATTTTTGTATAAACAAGTTTGATATTCCCTTTCATACATTAAAGTACAAATCTAAGTCTTGAAAAGATTTAACTGATTTTTGCATTTCTATCTAATACCAAAACCAAAACCAAATATCCTAAACCCTCCCAGTCTGTTAGCCAAGTGACAAACTGATGAAGTCTGAAATGCCTCAAGGCCACCACAGCCTCTTACATCCTCTAATGCCACCACTTTGCAGGATCTTCCCGTGAAAATAACAGGATTTCATGATGGCAAAGTAAGCAATTTTTTACCTTATAAATACACATAAAATTCAGAGGTAACTCTCCCAACCCATTTACAGTATTTCAACCAGAAGGCCTACAATTCTGCTTTGTTGGCATGAGAGTTCCACTTGTCCCTTTTCAAGCCTGGAATGAACGGACAGATACCATGTTGGCATCCCCATAGTACTGCTCTAACTAAGCTCACTCCCTAGGACCTCAGATGGTGTGTTAAGTCTCCCCACCAGAGTACAGTTATAACTCAAAGAAAAGGCAAGCTACAAAAAGCTGAGCCACCCAACTGGAGAAAAATTGGGGGAGAAATATTCATACACCAAAAGGAGTAACTTCTTCACAGGACACCTTTAAGCCATTTCCCTGTTAAATTTGTTAATTTCACACCAAGTTTTCAGAAACAGCCCTGTCTTAAACCATATCTGCACGTGGGAGGCCGCAGCCCATTGACCAGCTAACAGTCCTCACACTGATGGACCTCAGTGCCCTGGGAACAAGCTCACAATCTACCGAGCACTCGGCTGTTTCATTGGGTGCTGAGGCTATAGTACTTGAGATCACTGGAAGCAACTCTACATCTGTAAATCTGACTTCATTAAAGAACAGTCAAATTTCATGTGCTTTAGAATCAGTCTGAATAGCAGAGATCATGTTAGCAGACATGAAGATCTTAACTCCAAAAGCCCTTTTTAGCTTCAAGAAAGAACAAATAAAGTTTAAAACTCTGAGACTTGAAACATAGTCTAAAACCGTGGTTAAAGCTACCAATGGATACTTCCACTAAAAACTAAAACCACTTGAGTGGGTTAGACCCTTGAGGGGAAGGTAACTGGACATACTGCATTGCTAATCCACCAATACACTGAAGGGCGGCTTAAGCGCTTAAAGATACATTCAACAACGAATGACCAAGCCAGGCAGAGGCTCGAAGCTGCTCATGCTGGGTTCATTTATTTGTGTTACTGTTTGTGCTGCCAAATCTCTAACAAGAAAAAAGGGCAGAGTGTAGCTTTCCTTTAAAAAATTTAGGCTGCCTGCCCTGGCCAGTGTGGCTCAGTTGGTTTAGTGTTGTCCCATAGACCAAAAGGTTGATGGTTTGATTCCCAGTCAGAACACATGCCCCAGTTGTGAGTTTGATCCCGAGAGGGGGGGTGTGAGAAAGGCAACCGATCGTCTCTCTCTTTCTTTCTAAAAAAATGACTCTGAATATAACCCATTCAGTTTAACTTTAACCACAATTTTTGCTTGTCAAGAATAACATTTGGGCCCTGGCCGGGTGGCTCAGTTGATTGGCGCATCATCCCATACACCAAAACATTACACGTTTGATTCCCTCCTGCTCTTCTTTTAATACTCTTATATCCTCAATAAAACCAAATAGATTTCCAGTTAAAGAGACAAAAAATGCCTGTAGTTTTTACAAACGAATGGCTCAGTTTTATAGATAAAACTTCTGAGGCACAGAAATTACTCTCTCAAGGTAATCTTTTGAAGAAGCGGTCTACTTTGGAAAATAGCTCATCTCTCACACATGAAAAAGATAAAAGATACTGTAAATCCCAAAGCACCTCCCAGCAAGCAGAGCAGCTCCTCCCTCTACCTGGGGCTGAAGGTTCCACGAGTTACCTGCAGAGTCCGTTTGCAGCATTGTGGTGACCTCTCTCGCACTCAGGTGATTGACTTCACTGCTGCTGTAGCGAACGGGGGTTTCCTCATGCTCCACAGATTTGGCCGGGAGAAATTGCTTCATTCCTTTCCACCAGCCTTCATTGTGGCGGTAAGCAAAAGAGACCATTAAAGAAAAACCTGTGTCTGAAATCGTAACAGTGAATTAACAGAAATCCTGTTGTATTTAACATGTCTATAACAATATCTATACAAACTAGCCTTTATGTTCAAGCATCTTTTTTTTATATTGTGGTAAAATACAAAATTTGTTATCTTCACCACTTTTAAGTATACAGCTCAGTGGTATTAAATACATTCACACTGTTGTGCAACCATTACCACCATCCATTTCTGTGTCTTGTACAACTGGAACTCCATACCTATTCAACAGTAACTCCCTAAGCCTCCCCACCCTTGGATACTGGCAACCACCATTTTATTTCCTGTGTTGATGATTTTAACTATTCTAAGTACCTCATACGAGTGGAATCATATAGTATTTGTTTTTCTGTGTGTGACTGGCTTATTTCTCTTAGCATAAGGTCTTTAAGGTTCATCCATGTTGTAGCATAATACAGAATTTCCTTTTTAAGGATGAATAATATTCCACTGCACATATATATGTTACAGATCCATTCATCAGTCGATGTTTTTACATTTTAACTGTTGTGAATAACACTGCTGATGAATATGGGTATAGGAAATATTTCTTCAAGACCCTGCTTTTAATTATTTTGG
Source organism: Corynorhinus townsendii (assembly GCA_026230045.1). Lineage (NCBI taxonomy): Eukaryota > Metazoa > Chordata > Mammalia > Chiroptera > Vespertilionidae > Corynorhinus > Corynorhinus townsendii. Next base: position 79,397,480 of record JAPDVU010000002.1, read on the forward strand.
GTGTATACCCAGAAATAGAATTGCTGAATCATATGGTAATTCTAGTGTTACTATTTTGAGGAACTACCATATTGTTTTCCACAGCAGCTGTAATATTTTACATTCCCACCAACAGTGCACAAGGTTTCCAATTTCTCCACATCTTCACCAACACTTGTTTTCTTTGATAGGCACCTTCTTAATGGATGTGAGGTGGTAACTCACCATAGTTTTGATTTTCATTTCCCTACAGATTAGTGATGAGCATCTGTTCACGTGCTTATTGGCCAATTGTAGATATTCTTTGAAAAAATGCACATTCAAGTCATTTGCCCATTTTTTAATCGAGCTGTTTATATGTTGTTGAATTTTAGAAATATCCTACATATTCTAAATATTAATTTCTCATTAGATATATGATTTGCAAATATTTTCTCCCATACCATGGGTTGCCTTTTTACTCTGTGGATAGTGTCTTTTAATACACAAAATTTTAAATTTTTCATGAAGTTCAATTTGTCTAGTTTTCCTTTTATCTGGGCATTTTGTGTCATATCAAAGAAATCACTGCCAAATCCAATGTCATGAAGCTTTTGTCTTAGGTTTTCTTCTAATAAGAATTTTATTGTTTTTAGGTCTGATATTTTAGTCCTTGATCATTTTGAGTTGATTTTAGTAAATGGTGTTAGGTTAGGGTGCAACTTCATTCTTTTACATGTGGATATCCAGTTTTCCCAGCACCATTTGTTGAAAAGACTGTCTCCTTTCTCCGATGAATAGTTTTACACCCTTGTCAAAATCATTTGTCCGTATTTGTAAGGCCTTATTTCTGGGTTTTCTATTATATTCCATTGGTCTATATGTCTCTCTTTATGCCTACACCACACTATTTTGATTGCCTTGTAATTAAGTTTTGGAATCAGAAAGTGTGAGTCTTCCAGTTTTGTTCTTTTCCAAGACTATTTTGTCTACTAGGTGTCCCTAAATTTTAGGATGGATTTTTCTATTTCTGCAGAAAATATCAGAGATTTTGATGGAGATTCCTAATGAATTTGTAAATTGCTTTGGGTAGTCCTACATACTAATAATATTAAGTCTTCCAACCCCTGAACATAGGATGTTTCCTTGTCTGCCTTTAAAATTTCTTTTGGCAATGTTTTCATTGTATAAGTCTTTTACTTCCTTGGTTAATTCCTAAGTATTTTACTCTTTTTGAAGCTATTATAAATGGAATTGTTTTTATAATTTCCTTTTCAGATTATTTATTATTCGTGTATAGAAATGCAACTGATTTTTGTGTTGACTTTGTATCCTACCACTTTGCTGAATGTACTTATTAGTTGTAACAGTTATTTCTGTGTGTGGAATCTTTAAGGTTTAGCTCTTCTTCAAATGTTTGGTAGAATTTACCAATGAAGCCATCAGGTCCAGGACTTCTGTCTGTTGGGAAATTTTTTATTACTAACTCAATCCCTTTACTAGTTATAGGTCTATTCAGATTTTCTATTTCTTCATGATTTAGTCTTAGTAAGTTTTGTGTCTCTAAGAATTTATCCATTTCATCTAGATTATTCAATTTTTTGGTGAACAATTGTTCATAGTATTAATTTACCATACTTTGCATTTTCATAGAATTGATAATGTCCCCACTTTCATTTCTGATTTTAGTAATTTCAATTTTCTCTCCTTTTTTCTAAGTCAACTATCTAAAGCTTTGTCACTTTTGTTGATATTCTTGAAGAACCAACTTTTGATTTCATTGATTTTTCTCTATTGTCTTTCTATTCTCTATTTTGTTTATCTCTGCTCTAATCTTTATATTTCCTTTCTTATGGTAGCTTTGGGTTTAGTTTATTCTTCTTTTTCTAGTTCCTTAAGTTTTTTCAAGATTATTTTTTGCTTTGATAGGACATACAGTATAAAGCAGAATATGGTAGGAATCTCTATCAAAAGCATATACAGAAGCAGATCACTAGTCAGATATAGTTTGTCTGTGATAGGGGTGTTTTAAAATGTTGCGGTTGTTTTTTAAATACTTTCCAAGATCTACCCTAGCAGCACCTGATTAGCTCACACCACTGCTCTTGTCTACCCTGGTCACAGTGGTGAACCCTTTTGGCTCCTAACAGCTGTTCTGGTAGTGAGACAGGGAGGTGGGGGGACCCACAGAGGGTCCCTGGTATAACTTGCAGCAATCTGCCACCTACCATACGTAGCTGGAATTCAGAAGATGACAACTTATCACAGCAGACATGGCGGACTTCAGGATTCCTAAACTGCTGGACACCACTTAAATACCCAGAGCAGAGTGACAAACACATACTTTTACTAGAACCAAAACACTCTGCCTCTTACAGTGTTCACACAGGCCTCCAAGAGAGCTGTTCTCCTCAATATGAATAGATAATGGTAAAAACCAGACAAGTTTTCCAGAAGAAAAAGAATTCCTTTCCATTTCGCTACTTATTGACTAGAAGAGATTTGACAGAAGAGTAAAAATGGTCAGAAGAGAGAAGGAATGCCACCTTCCTAACAGTGCTGGGAAATTTCAGTGGGCCTGAAAACACTTCTTCCCCTGCTGACATCTAGAGGGGAGGGACTTCCCGCTGATGGAAATAGATGCAAAGTCATGAGTTACCTGCCCGGTCCCAGTAAGGTAAATCATAGGTGCCTTCCGTTTTTTTCTTTCTGGAAAAATACAGGAAAAGAAAGTTAGCAAATAGAATGAATTCACTAGTAAGACAGCTCTGAAACTGCAGGATAAACACCAAAGTTAATAATTAGTCAAGAGTACACATTCCCACTTGCTGATCTACCCAAGGAAGGCCTCTATTTCATTTGACTTTGTCGAGGCTCATAAATTCTGGATTCTCAATAAACATTAACTGCCTCCTGGGACAGTTATCTGGCTACCCAAATATTTCAAAATAAATAAATAAACAAAAAAAAGGCTTAGTCTGTAGATAAAAAGTCTGAATTAAATCAAAGACCCAGACATGACGTGTGGGTTTTTATGGGAAAGCATGTCAGGTTTGATTTGGTTTTAAAAACCAACTTCACAGAACAACAATAAAAAAAAAATCCAACATTTTTTCTTGCATTGTTATATTTTCAATTTCTCTGTTTTTCTATGGTCCTTTGTCCCAGAGAAGTTCCAAGAGTCACATACCCTTCATTGTATAGTCTGAATTCCCCCAACTGTCCCAGGATAAGTCAATCTGTCACAAAGTGACAAATGGCCGAGGGAAGAAAAGGTTTCTCCAGGCCTGGGAGGTGAGAGCCACGGGTACAAAGAGAGAAGATTCTGCTGAGTCCACTCTCAGAACTCTGACATATCCTCCCCAGGAGAAGTCTCTCATCCCTCAGCTAAGAATTACTATCTACCAAGAAACTTTTACAAAGGACAGTTTCTGACTCAAGCATGTAAATCTAATATTATGCTTTGCAAGCTAGAGAGAAAGTAGACATGTTCTAGTGCATAAAAGAGGACAAGGTGGTTATGTGATTGCTCAAGATCACAAATGGTGCTTTATCCAAGAGCCCAAGCTACATCTACATGCATTTCCTACTTGGAAACATTCTTCTCCAGGATTAGATTATATTTTTATCATCGATATTAAAAACTTCTCTATAATTAGTTATTTATCCTTGAAAATCCTCTCCCATGAGACTTCTAAATAAAAGGAAATCAATAACCTTTCCTAAATGGAAGTTAGATGCCCTATACAGCTAGGACAATTAATTGAATGTTATAATTATTACCCAGGGCTGTACTATAAGACTTTGTAGACTCTCAAGTGACAAAGCTTCAGGTTATTTATTCATTACATATCAAGTGCTTAGAACAGTGCTTGGCACTAGTTAAGGTTTCAATAAATTGCAGCTGTTTTTATTATTCTCCCCTCACTATTTTCCACAACCCTTAAGTGGTATCTCCGCCTTTACTCCTTGTCGTGAAGCTGGTCATCAGCAATTTCAATGACCACGCTTAGAAGTGACTTCAGTTCTGCAGCTCAGACCTTTGGTCCTGAACAGATGTGTATTCCATCTGCTTCTTGGGAGTCTGAATGTCTACAGGGTTCTATAAACACCATCCTGAACTGATTCTAGACTTGCTTCCTACCTCCCTCTCAACGATTCTACTCTTCCATCCTCACTCCCACATAGCTGTGCTCTGACCACAGAGGATTAGACTTTATTGATGGTGCGTTCAGAGGCAGCAGTGGTTAGGAGTGTGGACTCTGCAGCCAGATCCAAAACTCCACTCTGCCATGTGCTGGCCAGGTGAACCTGGGCAAGTTACTTATGCTCCCTTCTCACTTTCTTCTGTAAAATGGGGTTAATAACAGTGCCCTTTCCATAGGATGTCTTGAGGCTTGGTTAAAACATGTAAAGCATTGAGTAATGCTTAAAATAGTTTAATTTTCTATAAAATTAGCTGTTGCTGTTATTCTCATCATTACTACTGTTGCTGTCCAGTTCCCTGAAAACAACATGAATTTCCTTTCCTAGGTGTCCCTAAAGTCCTTTCCCCTCCTCCTTTCCCTGCTGCCCTCATACTAACTTAGTGGGTCTCTGCTCAGACAACCTCCCCAACACCATGAATCTGGGATCCACTGGGATCCATGCTGGTACCATAGCTGCAAGTTTGCTGCACTGTATCCTCTCCCATTCTGTAAACTTTGGAGTTCCTCACCGACCTCGTACCACAAGGCTCAATACTTAGCACAGGGTAGAAACTCAAATATTGACTGACGGAACAAAAGAAGTCATGCCCTTGCTCCACCAAACCCGTCTCTCCTGCTATTACCTCATCTCATGGAATCCCTACTGATCTAACTACACGAGCCAGAAAATTCGGATCATCCTAGATCCCTCCTACTTTCTCACCATGACAGCCAGTCATGCATCCCCCTCAATGCCACTGGGACATCTCTCCCTCTCATGTCTTTTTTTTTCTAGAATTGCTATGTTCCTGCCAGGCCTCAGCAATTTCCTACTTCATCTTTCTGCCTCTTCCAGTCTCTCCCCTTCAATCCACTCTGCAAAACAACTGCCACTACCTTTGTCTACTCATCTGCTTAATACACTCCAATGACTTCCCCATCTAGAGAATGCAATCTAGATTTCTCTCTCCCTGATCCTGGTCCAGGCTACACTTCTAGGTTCTTTCTCAGTGCCCTCCCAGGCCAACCCACGTGCAATGACTCACTATGCTGCCCGCATCCCACATCTCCGTGCCCTTGCTCAAGCAGTTCTCTCAGTCTGGGCGGTCTCTACCTTCCACAATCTAGCCAAATCCAAGTCTTTTTTTTTTAGTAAAACATGCTAATCTTAAGGATTTCAGAAAACTCTCATGATCCTTGCATTTGTGTCTTCTGGCACTTCCTAAGTAACTCATCAAACTGCATTATAGTTCCTCATTTTGTGCCAGTCCATTCTTCCTAACACCTTGAAGATAGTAATCATGTTTCATTCTTTCAGTAAATATTACTAAGCACCTATGTGTTAGACATTTTTCTTATTAATCTGTATATTCCAGTGTGCATTGCAAAATTTGATACAATAAAGACACTCAGTAACTGACTGTAACTGACCATACTCATTTTTTATGGGAATATGGAAGAAACATGTATTTTTATTTTAATGACTGTCTTAACTCTTCCTTCTCTAAAAGACAAATTACAGTTCATCTTCTGTATTTTTTCTATTTCACATTTGAAAACACCCCCTTCTAGGACCAATTAGGTGAATTGCTTATATACTAACCTGTTTCTCCAATGCCAAGCACACACTAATATGAGAATGAGAGTGGTGAGTACCATGACCAGCACAGGGACAAGCACTGCAGCCAAGGCTACATCTGAAATAGGCCAAAGCAGAAATTATGACTGGAAACAGAATGAGCCATATTAGCATTCAAAGGTTTCTATCTCAAGAAATACTATAAACATTATTTATGAAATGAGACTAGGCATGAGTTGGTAACCTCAGGAGCTTTCATGGATGTGTGAAAGTTTATCACATTATTTGATCCACCTTTATATTATGTTATAAAAATTTCATAGTAACTTTGGATTTTTATAGAGATAGAAAGGGAAAGGGAGAAAGAAAAACATGGATGTGAAAGCAGAAATTGATCAGCTGCCTGCTGCATGCCCCTATTGGGAACTGAGCCTGCAGTCTGGGCATATGCCCTGACAGGGAATCGAACCTTTGACCTCTTGGTTCATGGGTCAATGTTCAACAACCTAGCCACACTGGCCAGGCCATAGTAACTTCTTAAATCACCAAGACAATGACTGAAAGCCAAATGATAAATTAAAACAATATGTTCTGCATATTGATAAAGGGTCACATCTATAATTAAGATGTGACAGGATATACAAATCAAAAACAAAGAACAGAAAAGTTGGTGGGGATGAATGAACAATACATTTAAAAGATCAAGTGACCATTCAACATGTTAGCCTCACTAGTAATCAGAGAAATGGAAGTTAAAACAAGAATAATATCATATTTCTGCTTATCAAATTGGCAATTATTTAAAACTAGAGGCCCAGTGCATGAATTTGTGCATGGGTGGGGTGCAGTTGGCCTGGCCCCAATCAGGGTAGACTGGGGCTGGGCCTGTCAAGAGGAGGAGATAGTGGGAGGTTGGCACCCTGATCAGGACAATCAGGCCCAAGCCAGCTAGGGGGAGGGGACGCAGACGATTGGCCAGTGGGCCCCACCCAATTGGGATATGGGGGGCGATCAGGAGTCAGTGGCTGGGAGGAGCTGTGGGAGGTTGGCTGGCCAGTCCCACTCCCAATTGGTATTTGTGTGGGGGTGATCGGGGGCAGAACTGGCTGGAAGAAGGAGCCTTGGGCCAATCAGGGTGGTGGGGGCTGATCTGGGGTGGGGCTGGGTGGGGGAAGGGGCTGCAGGAGGTTGGCTGGCCGGCCCTGCCCAATATTGGGGTAGGGGGCAATCAGGGGCGGGGCCGGCTGGGGGGTGGGGGGAAGCACAGGCAGTTGGCCATTCAGCTCTGCCCGACTGAGGTGGGGGGACCCATCTGGAGTGGAGCTGGGTGGGGGGAGGGGTTGCAGGAGGTTCGCTGGCTGGCCCCACCCCCTATTATCATAGGGGGGCGATCAGGGGTGGGCCAGCTAGGGGGAGGGGCTGGGGCTGACTGGAGTGTGAGAGGCCGATCAGGGATGGGGCAGCTGGGGGGAGGGGCCGTGAGAAGTTGGCTGGCCGGCCCCACCCCCAGATTTGGCTGGTTCATTGGCCGCAGTGGGCATCACAGTGACCAGTCATTCTGGTCATTACAGCATTACGGTCACTGGCTTTTTATATATATACATATATATAAAATATATATATATATATATATATAACTAATTGTTGAAGAGGATATTAGGAAAAAGGTATTTTTATAGGAATATAAAATAATACTTTCTGTATCATTTTGGGGCAATATGTATAAACAACAATTACTTAGCAATTCCACATCTAGAATTTATTCTTAGGAAAAAATAAAGATGACATTCAAGGATGTGTCTTTAAAGAGGTTTGCTTCTGGAAACAATCCAAATACCCAACAATGGAAAGGAGTAAGGACATCCTTACAGGAAAATATTCCCAGCAAATGGAAATGATGTTGCAGCACAAGGGCACAAGGTTTATAGATACAGAAAGGTGACAATGTCAGTTAAGTATAGAAACCCAATGGGTGTATCATCAGGGCAGGAACTGACACAGTGCTGGATCCTACAGGGAGGAGGAGCTCATTTAATCCCCTTATCTCACTCCACAGATAAAGAATCCTGGGCCCAGATCCAGAAAATGGGCTGCCTAAAGTCATTTGCAACATTAGTTTCTTCCTTCATCTGTCAACCCCTCCTGGCATGAGGATGGCACAGCTGCTGATGTCCACTGGGGCTGAGTGCCAGACGCTGTGCCACGCCTTATGCATTTATAATTGAATCCAAGACAGAAAGAGGCTGACGATAACAGCACAGGGAGAGGATGATCAATAACAGGGGCTTCTGAGAAGCTGGATGAATGGGGCCAGGGCAAAGGTGAAGTCACCAGTCTTGGGTAGTATGAGGAATCCCCTCTTTTTTACTGAAGTGGACAGAGGTACAGGTGAGTTTGTAGGTTCCACAAAAAGGGAGTTTCCTTCTAATGGCTTCTGCTTTCTTTGTGAAGTTGAAGAGGTTACTGGGAGTGAGTGAATATCTTTGGGTCACACGTTTGAAAAATACGGAGGCAACTGTTGAGAACTGTCAGAAGAGGTAACATGGAAAACAGAGGCCCTCTGGAGGAGGAGCGGGAAGCTGTCGTGGCACAAACCTATGAGCTGCTTTCCTCGGTCATCACTTGCATCTGAGTGTGAAAATGGAGAAGGCGTGCATAGAACAAACCCTGTCAGGTTAGACAGCATTAAACCTTCGGAAAGTAAATATGCATTTTTATTTCTAAAATTTGTGAAATTGGAGAGAGAAGAATGAGGTTCATATGGATACAGTTTGATTTAATCAGAGGCTCTAAACCACCTGCTTAGATTTGGATCTATACATCACTTTTCCAGAGAAAAGGAGACACGAGCTCTTCAGTTAAAAAGACCTGCACATTCTTTGCTTTCTTTGTAATCTTACAGGGATCCTAGTTATGGAAGATAATGCTTTAAGGACACTTTTAGTTTGAGATTTTAAGGTTCTATAATCAGATTTTGAACAATAAAATGTTCATTCCTCCCTCCCGGTATGTGGCCTGAGATTCTTGCATGCCTTCTGCAAGCTATAAGCAGCACTCTATGGATGCTAAGATCTCTTGGCTCTGAGAATTCTCATTCCCTCTAGATTTTCCTGTGGCATGGGAAAGAAATCAGTCTGTTTGGAAGATAGGAAAGAAACTGACACTTGGAAAGTTGGAGAAAGTTATATGAATCCAGACAAATTTTCAGAAAATGAGAATGATTCAAGTTCTATATGGCATAAGTTACTACGGATGAATTGCTTTTTCTCTGCCCTGTCTTGAAAATAAGTGTGCTTTATTTGTCTGCCAACACTGAAACTAATTCCTCCAGAACACCGAGGCTTTGTTTTCTGTATTCAACTGAAATTTTGTTTCTTCACAAGCTAGAAAATCAAAGAGCTACTATGCTTTGTATATGTTAATACCTTACTTATCATTAATAAAATTTGAAAGTAAATTCTACTAATATATTTATATTGATAATCTAAAAAATTATAATAGTAAACATTTTAAGAACAGAGACCACTTTTTTATGAATGTTAAATCAGAATATTTTTAAAAAGTTATTACCCTAACCCTAACCGAAAGTTTCACCAAAACTTGTTTTTTAATCTTCCCTTTTTTTTTTTGCCACTAAGTTCCCTATCCAGCAAATTAATATATAATAAAGAAAAAAAAGGTTTTCTGCTATGCTTTTAGTTATTTCTAGAAATATTTCTAGGCACGAGACTCCATGTGTTTTGCTGTATAGGGACAAAAATTGCAAGAGGAGGCCTAGAATACAGCAGCCATCTGTAAATATTTAAAGAGCAATTCTACATGGCTCGAGAGAATAGAACTTTGAGCAAAGCAGTCAGCTTTTTCCCAAGGAAGGGAATCAGTTTTTTTGCTATACTTAAAATACGCAAGTCCGAGAAAAAGGTTTAAAAACTAGAAATGTTCTTGAAAACTTAAGTTGCAAACAGTAAAACACGACTACAGAGCAGGTGTGAACGTTGGGCTCGCCCACCTTTGGTGACATCTGGAGTTACGGTAGTGTTTTTGATATCAGGAGTGGCAGTTGTTTGGTCTGTCTGTGCAGGAAATTCATTGCGACTGCGAGGTTGTAGTGGTTGAGTAAATTTGGGGCCATGACCTTTAAAAAAAGATTTAAAAACTTTATTCTTTTATCTACATAAACTTGATTAAAATTAAGTTATTTTAAAATGCTTTTTAACATATTTATGGAAAAATTATATCATAAACCGAGGGAATATGAACATTTCACATTCAAAGGAGGCCTACCTTTGGCTATTTTTGGAGGGGCTGTAGTGTTTTTGAGGTCATTGCTGTTCCGAGGAGGTGGAGGTTGAGTAAGTTTTGGAGGACGACCTTGAAAAATGGTTTAGAAAAGTTTACACATGCTTTGCTTGTAAAAACCATGGTTAAAAGTAGTAATTGAAATGTCTTTACCATTTCCTAGAATACTTACTACTGCACAGTAATTTTAAATCTCAGAGAAATGTCAGAAGGATAAATATATTCTGTATTAAAAGCACATAAATACTGAGATTTCTCAGTTTTTAAACAAATTGTCTGAGAGTAATCTTCTTAAGAAGGAAAATAATGGGAAGGCAAATGATGTTGAACTCTAAAGCTATAAAAATTTCATTTGCATTTTGATAGACTACCCATCAATTCATTTGAGAAATATTTATGGAGGGCCCACTATATGTTAGGCACTGTGGTAGTTCTTAAGAGATACAACAGTAAACAAAGTATTAAGACATTATATAATATTGAAGGAAGTTACTCCCACTTTTAATTTATTCAAAGTAAAAGTCACTTAGACTGAGGTACTATTATAATCAATCATTAGTGTTTATGTGATATGAATATTATATTACAGGAGACCTGACTAAAAATTAAGATTGAGAACAGATTTGGAAAGCAATCTCATTATATCATCTCATGAATGATGCCCTCTATCCAACTTGTAATTTGAAAATAATCTTGATGTCTAACTTTTTAAGAGGATAACTATTTCTTTTTTAAAATTCCTTTAAGAAGATAATATAATTTAGAGGTTAAACACATTGTTATTAACTACCTTCTTTGAGAACAGCACTTAATTAGCATTTTTAATTAATGCAGTGAAAATAACCTGTCTGAAATATACTGTAGCTTTACCTTTAAGAATAAACTGGCATCCCAGCAGCTCCACTTTCATGGCAATTTTCTGCTGCCATTGGGTAGGATTCACTCTAATAAAACGTGCAATAATTGGTGGCAAAAAGTTATTACGCACATCCTGGTGATAATCTTTGTTTCCTTGAAATATCTTTAAAAAACAACAAAAAATTGGTACTTTACATCAACAGAGGCCAGGGCTAAATTGCTCCACTGAAACATGTTTTTGTTTTGGGCCTTAAATGAGATCTGCAAAGTATGACAAGAATTAATTTTTAAGAAAATAAATGAATCACAATTTTGAAAACTATTAAGATGTTGCACATTCTTTCTTTTTTTAAAAAAGAATTGAATTTAATTTTTCCCATTACCATTTACCCCCTCTGTGCCCTCTTCCACTTCCACCTATTTCCCCCTCCCCCCCATCCCCCCAATCACCACACTGTTGTTCATGTCCATGAGCTCTCTCCTTTTCACTGGATTCCCCTCCACACCACTCCTTGGAACTGTCTGCCTGCTCTCTATATAGAGTCTGTCTCTATTTTAAGAAGCTGCACATTTTTCATCAAAAATTTATAAAATAAAAATATGAAATATAAAAATGATTTTAAGATGATGCAAACATACCAAGAATGATAACTTGGCAATCTGAGAAGAGAGCTTCAACTGCAATAATATGGTATATTGTTATTAATAAATTACTAACTCCAATCCTATGGGATTACCAACTATTTCATATTTGTTTAAATATGTTGACTTTATTTTCAAAATAAAGCCTAACTGAACATATGAGATCTTAGAGAAAATGCTTTACTGTTAACTTTTCATAATTTTCTCCCAATAAATAGACTGAAAGTGAGCATACACTAACACAACAGATATATACCTCCACCTAGTGGATAAACTATATAAACACAGTTCCCATATTCTGTTTTCTTGTTGCTATTTGAGCCAGGAAAGTGACAGTTATTTGCCTAATTTAACGATCATCACTAAACAGCAACAAATGCATTATATAACCCTTAGGTAAAAATATGATTTCAAGTAACATCTCATTCCCTCAAGCAAATGACAGTACCTTACATTGGAAAAGCTCTTAATTATAAAGCATTCCATAGGATTAACTCAGTTGCTCTTCCTGACCCTATGATCAGGCAGAACCCAGGAAACTGAAGCTCAGAATGGGATCTCACGGCCAGTCAGTGACAGAGCAGTGACTTGAATCCTGGTCTTCTGATTTATGCTCAGGGCTCTACTAAGCAAAAAAGAGCCCTCCTGTTCCTTCAGGCCAAATCATCTATAGTTAGTTTCTAAAGACCATCAATAAGTGAGCACCTGTCTAAAATCAGAGTGGTTTATTTTTACTAGTTAAGGTAAGAGCAAGTAAATGTTTACTTCCTCAATCAAGCCATTTCCAAATATTATAGCTATTTTGTTTTTCCTGGCTGATTCACATGACATTAGATTGCAAATTTCTAGGATGTATTAATAGCCTTCATTTTCTGAGAGGTTTATTTTGAAATTACAATAATCTCCACACTAGTAAGCTTCCATTATTTCCTCAAATATTACTTTGAAATAAAATAAAGGCAATATTATATACAGTTTATTGAATTAGTGGAATAATAAACATAAAAACTATATCCCTGAGATTTTACTCCAGACTGCAGTCTCATTTTTATAAAAAATTTAAAGGAGACAGATTTTATAAAAACTAAGAAAGCCCTAGCTGGTTTGGCACAGTGGATAACAGTGGATAGAGTGTCGGCCAGAGGACCAAAGGATCCCGGGTTCGATTCTGGTCAAAGGCACATACCTCAGTTGCAGGCTCCTCCCTGGCCCAGGCCCTGGTCAGGGCTTGTGCAGGAGGCAACCAATTGATGTGTTTCTCTCACATCGATGTTTCTCTCTGTCTTTCCCTTTCTCTTCCACTCTCCTCTCTCTCTAAAAACAAAAAGGAAGTAAAATAGATTTTCTATAGCCTGGTCAGCATGGCTCAGTGGTTGAGCATTGACCTATGAACCAGAAGGTCATGGTTCAATTCCTGGTCAGGGCACATGCCTGGGTTGGGGGCTTGGTTCCAGGAGGGGGGCATGCAGGAGGCAGCTGATCAATGACTTTCTCATCATTAATGTTTCTATCTCTTTTCCTCTCTGAAATCAATTAAAAAAAAAGATTTACTATCGTTAACCTATGAACATCTATTATAAATTCCTATGTAGAGGGAGGTTTTCAAAGTATCATGAGGGAAAAATGAAAATGGAAGTCAAAGTTCCCATTCTCAGGGAACTTAAATTTATTGGTTGTTAGCACACACAAACATGGCCTACTATTAAAAGCAACATATTATAAAACAAGTTGTACACACATTCCCATTTCAAAACAAAAAATTCGCTCAATCTGCATGTATGTGCTCATGCACATCTGCATGCTTTGTGTGAAAATGAATACACCAATTACCCTTGAGTTGGGGGCAGGTGAGGGAGCTGATGGGCTAACATAAGTGAGGTAAAAGACTGTTATTTCGTATAGTTCCATGCCAGGACTTCCATTTCTATCAATGATTGGATTTAACCTTTTTCTTTAAATTTCTGAAAAATCAAATAAAATATATGAAATCAAATAAAAATGGTTTTCAGACACTGGACAACAGGCAGCATAGGGCGATAATCCCTGAGAAAAGGGAAACAAGTGAGGTGAGCCCTTCTCATGTCTCAATATTGCTTAGAGAGAGCCTAGTGTTTCACTGAATCAAGGAGACAGAGCTCAGAGATGAGAGGCCAAGGCAGCTAGAATTTGCAGAGTACAGTATAGGAGGGAAGAAGACTGCAGAAAGACTTCTAAGATCTGTAGGAAGATTCCCCTTAAATCTTTAGCTGATAATGAAGAAACTGTCTGAGGACCTGTGAAAATCTACCAGAAAGGAGCCAGTAGAACAATTCTGAGAGCCACGGAGAGCTGGGAACAGCTCACACTGCCAACAGCCAGAGTGAAGAAACAGATGGGATGTTGGATTGAATATTTAGAACACTATTTCCTCAGTAGTAAGGAAAAATTAGAAAAGGCTGCTCAAGGATCCTGCCTAATAAAGCAAAAAATGCAAGCCTTGAAAAGATAAAGATTTTCAAGTAATCCGTGTCCCAGAGTGAAGTTCAAACAAAATTAAAGGAATAATACAAAATGAAATCTAGCACCAAACAATGTAGTTTACGATCTCTACAATGTAAGTAAAGTTTACCAGTCAAAAATTATCAGACATGTAAAATATGACCCATACTATCAATCAACATAAAAAGATCTAGGACATGTTAGTAGATAGAATTAGTAGGCAAGGGCATTGAGTTATTATATATTCCACAGGTTTCAGAGGTAATGTATAAAGCATGAGCATGTTAATGAGAGACATGGGAGAAAATTTAAAGCCCCAACCTGAAAATCTAGAGATGAAAATACAATATTGAAGATAAATACACAGGATAGGATTAATAGCAGATCAGACATTCCAGACTAGATTACTGAATTTGAAGACAAAACAATAGAAATTTTTGAAGCTAGAACATAGAGAAAGATGAAAACAATGAAGCATCAGTGAACTGTAAGACATATTCAGAAGTCATAATATTCATGTAATCAGAACTGAAGAGGAGACATATTTGGGGGTAAAAAAGGCCTACAATTTTCCAAATTTGATGCAAATTATAACCCACAGATCCAAGAAGCTCAAAAACCAAGAATAAATAATAAGACAACTACACAAAGCACATCATAATCAAATTACTTGAAACAAATGATAAAAAGAAAATCTTAAAAGTAGCCAAGAAAAAAGACACATTATATATTAAGCAACAATGATTAAGAATGTAGCAGAATTCTCGCTGAAAACAATGCAAATCAGAAAACAATGTAAGCATAATTAAAGTATTGAAACCAAAAACTGTCAACCTAGAAATCTCAACTCAGTGAAATTATCTTTCGAAATGAAACCAAAAAAAATCATTTTTAGAAATATAATTCAATGTTCTTAGATGTTTTTACAATATGAATATGGACAATTTTTACAATTTCAAAAAATTCACTATACCTCATAAATATAAGTATTATACAAATAAATGTGGGTATGCTAAGAATAAAAGGTAGTCAGTCAAGTTTGGGGGCATTAAAAGATAGAAATGGAGACAATATTGTTATTTGCTTCAATGGGCTGAGGCTCACCAAATATGAAGTTCATGTGATACCAAGTAGGAGAGAGGAAAGAAGGCCTTGAATAACAGCAGAAGAGTTTAGATCCATATGAAAGACTATAGGGAGCCCCTGCAGTTTCTGAACAGATGAGAAAAGTGGTAAATGAAGATATATTAATATCTATATATATATAAAAACCTAAACAACTGTTAAGACCAAAACAACCAGTAGCTATTGCACTGACCACCAGGGAGCAGATGCTCCACATAGGAGCTGCCTCCTGGTGGTCAGTGCACTCCCACAGCCAACCTTTTACAGCCAGCCAACCTCCTACAGCCAGCCAACCTCCCCCGGTCCCTCCCCCTGGCTGGCAAACCTCCCATGCTACCCTCCCTGCATCCCGCAGGCCCCATCCGGCAGGTGGCAGGAGGCCCTGGCCAGCCTGGCCCCAATTGGGACTGGGAGAGACAGCCCCGATAGGCCCAGATCACTGGCCAGGCCTAGGGACCCCACCCATGCATGAATTTCGTGTACTGGGCCTCTAGTATCATATATCTGATAGAGAACTGATAGTATCATATAACTAAAACAAAATTCACAGAGAACTGACAGTATTGTGTAACTATCAAAACTCATTAAAAATATGTGTTCATCTATCAATTCTAGATGAGAGGACTCTTCCTTCCTCGGGACATGGACTCTTGCAATTATAAGATCCTTGTGGTAGATCAAGGGCCAGGAGCCACATTAATGTGATAAACATCTAGATGGGAGCCACCTGTGCCTACTCTCAACCCTTCTCAACCCCTTCACCTGGTGTAGCATGTTTCAGCACTGTCATGTTTGTTAATTTATGTACCAGAGTAGAAATGTGGAAACAAATTAGGCTTTTCCATCATCCTGTGTATTGAAATGAAAAGCTTTGCCCTAACCGGTTTGGCTCAGTGGATAGAGCGTTGGCCTGCAGACTGAAAGGTCCCAGGTTCGATTCCGGTCAAGGGCATGTACCTTGGTTGTGGGCACATCCCCAGTAGAAGGTGTGCAGGAGGCAGCTGAATCGATGTTTCTCTATCATTGATGTTTTTAACTCTCTATCCCTCTCCCTTCCTCTCTGTAAAAAATCAATAAAATATATTAAAAAAAGAAAAAGAAATGAAAAGCTTTTTAAAGATAAGAAATTATAAGTTCCCTTTTAGAATTTCCTGATAAAGTATCTAAAAATTGAATTAAAATGTAGTGAAAAAAGAATCAGTAAAGTATTTAACCCTCACAATCATCAAAAGTGACCCAGGACCACTGAGAATTTCCTAACCATACTAAAATGACCAGAAGAGGGCAGAGGAAGACCAAACGATACTTAACTTTTAGATCACACAGGAGCTCCTGTGACTTCTGGCAAAGGCTCATTTAAAAAATGTTTTTAAAAATACCTTGTTCATCATTTTACCTTATCCTGCTCCACACCAGGCTCTCTGTACACAGTCCACCTCTGCCCATCATCACTGTATAGAATTCTGTAGGCTGACACATAGTAGTTATGCTCCACCATGGTGGAGCCAGTGGTCACAATGCCTGCGGAATGGAGAGTTGCTTTCATTAATGCACATGGTCTGGTCTTTGACATTTATTCACCATTGAAACATAAACACTGTTCAAACATTTTTGCCCATGACACATTACCACATCTAAGTGCAAGGTTTCATTATAATAGTACCGAAATCCTTGGCTTTGTTCCCTGGTAGAGACTGGGAGAATTATGAGCACACGTAAGGAAAGAACCATTCTATTTTAGCAGCCCATGTTCATAGCCTGTGTTCATATCATTGTAAAATATTTTGCACCTACGGAGTAAAAATGACTTCCTAGGAATGAACAGATTAAAGATGATTGCTAGTATTATTTTCGGTACCAAAGCAAAATAAATCTTTAACAAAACCTACCCCAACCAATTACGCTAGATTGCTCTAAATAATTAAATTCATGCCCAGCACATGTGGAATATTATTTATAGCACTTAAGAGTACACTCCTTGAACAGAAATTTCTTTTAATGACTATAATAGATGGTTATTTCAGATGTCTCCGGATCCCTTTACTGAAACACTACCTTAAAAGAATCTTATTACAATAAGAAAAGCTAATAAGACTCAAATACCAACTCCTTTCCTCTGTCACGCTTCTTATAAAACCATCTTTAGTAACATTAACACCAGTAAAAAAACAAAAACTTAAAACCACATAATTAAATTTGCAGTGACTTAAGTTTCTATAAAAATCTTAGATGTCAGCAGGTTTTACAACAAAATCATAAGTTGTTCTAAAAAAACCATAAATTGTTATAAAAAATTACATCTCTTAACCTGTTATCTTCTTCTCCTTGTTGAGATCTATTTGTAACCACTGATACTCATCAGTGGCAAAAGCAGCCCAGGGAGGCCCCGGTTTCCTCAGCCTAGCCTTTTCGGGTCTCCAGCTGTTCTCCTGCCCCGTGTGGTCCGTCCACTCCAACACAGATGAAGCTGTTATCTGAGGATCGGCAATCACACCAGATTCCATGCCCAGAGTTCCATAACAACCTGAAACAAAAAAGGAAGTCACATAACAACCTGAAACAAAAAAGGAAGTCACTGCTTTCCCAGCTATAAATTAAAATCTATACAAACTTGCTCACTGCAAACTCTCTATTTTATCTTTATACACTAAAGCAAATACTACACTGTAATAAATTTCAAAACTAGGCACATGTTTTTTGGTTCTGTTTTTTGTGTCTTGTCAGGAACTGTGTATATTTATTCATGAGCAATCATTAGTTTAAAGGTGATATATTACCCTCTCCCCAGAACAGACTCCCAGGTCAATGGGTGACTCACACTCCTTCGGGTGTTTGCTCAAATGTTCCATTCTCCCTGAGGCTTGCCCTGATCCCATCAATCCCTCCATCATTGCCTATCCTTTCTCCTTCATTTTCTACATATTTTATAATATTATAAACAATACATAAATACTAGTAATAACTGACTTATTCACTGTTTATTGTCAATCTCTCACTATCAGAATGTAAGCTCCAGGAAAGCAAAATTTTGTTGATTCTGCTCACTGTTTTCTTCCTAGACCAGAATAGTACATGACAAATAAAGGAAAGCACTCAAATATTTTCAGTCAAATGAAGGAATTACTTCTTCAAACAAGTTCAAAAATCACCTTTCCTAGAAATTTTCCTTGCTTCCATGATCATTTTCCTATTAACATAGAACTTCATTTCATTCATTATGTTATTAAATGCCCTTCTAAACTCATAGGTGCTACTGTGGCAACTAAATAAGAAAGTACAACCAACAGCAACTAGCACAATGCCTGGCATCCAGTGTTCAAAAAAATCAGCTATTATACAAATTACTAGAGGCTCAGTACACAAAATTCATGCACGGGAGAGGGGGTGTGTGTCCCTCAGCCCAGCCTGCACACTCTCCAATCTGGGACCCTTTGAGGCCGGTAGGATCGGGCCTAAATGGGCAGTCAGACATCCCTCTCACAATCCAGGACTGCTGGCTCCCAAATGCTCACCTGCCTGCTTCTAACCACTTCTGCCTGCCAGCCTGATCACCCCCTAACCACTCCCCTGCCAGCCTAATTGATGCCTAACTGCTCCCCTGACAGCCTGATTGCCCCTAATTGCCCTCCCCTGCAGGCCTGGTCACCCCTACCTGCTCTCCCCTGCAGGCCTGGTCACCCCTACCTGCTCTCCCCTGAAGGCCTGGTCCCCCCCAACAGCTCTCCCCTGCAGGCCTGGGTCCCCCCCAACTGCTCTTCCCTGCAGGCCCAGTTGCCCCCAACTTCCCTCCTCTGCCGGCGTGGTCACCTCTAACTGCCCTCCCCTGCAGGCCTGATCACCCCCAACTGCCCTCCCTTGCAGGCCTGGTCCCTCCCAACTGCCCTCCCCTGCTGGCCATCTTGTGTCCACATGGGGGCATCCATCTTTGAGCACATGGGGGCAGCCATCTTGTGTGTTAGAGTGATCATCAATCTGCATATTACTCTTTTATTAGAAAGGATAGTAAGTTATAAAGTCCATGAAAGGCTTACCACTTGTCTTAAATGTGAAAAGACTTGTAGATAAGTGTCCCCTGAAAGAGAGAAAATTTTTTGTGTGTGACATATCATGGAACACATGACTTCCCCATATTTGTCTTAGTAAACCTTCTTGTGTTTTTATTTTACTGTATAAAGAACTGAGTATTCTCTGGCTATAAGGATACACTCCTAGTTAAAATAAAAAGTCTAATTTCTAAGCAGAACTTCTGACATCAGCATAAATAACTTTCTCTACAAGTACCTAGTTCCTAGTTTCATATATGATTGTGCAAATGTGTCCTCATAACCTTGAGTATATATTTCTATTTTATCTCTTTTTCATGAAATAGACTCCTAAGCCTTTCCTGTGGCAACTGCTTCTGGTGAAGGTGCACTGAAAGGGGTAAGTCTCAGACAAGGAAGTTCCAATTTCCTGGAGTAAACAGGCTACTGCAGAGAGACTGCATTTGTTACAGGAATTATTCTAGAACAAGTTATGGTGCTGCAGGGCAGCACTGCAGTTCGATTTCAAAGTATGTGGCTCCTGCCTTAAGTATAACATCCAGGTCATTACAAGTGGATGCAACTTGTCCTTATTTAAGTACTAGAGGCATGGTGCACAAAATTCACGCACGGGGCCGGGGGTGGGGGGGGTGGTCCCTCAGCCTGGCCTGCACCCGCTCCAATCCAGGACCGCTCAGGGGAATGACCAGGACCGCTGGCTCCTAACTGCTCACCTGCCTGCCTGCCTGCTCGCCCCTAACTGCCTCTGTTGCCAGCCTGATTGCCCCCTAACTGGTCCTGCTGGCCTGGTCGACCCCTAACTGTTTGGAAGGAAGTTGGACATCTAGAAGATGTCCAGTTGACCAGGTCTAGTTATCACTTTATCCTTTTATTAGTATAGAGGAGAAAGAGAATTCATAAAAAACTCTGTCTAAAGGTAGAACATGAGAAAGAATGAAAGGATCTGCATAAAAACATCTAGAAGAAATCAAAAGAAGGGAGCTGACTGCATACTAGTGATGGGCCGATAGCCCAGGCATGCTTGTTCTGTGTGGCCTATGAGCAAAGCATGGTTTTTACATGGTTAGAGGGTTGTAAATGAAACAAAAAAGGGATAAGTGACAGAGCCATGTGGCTCAGAAAGGCCTAAAATATTTGCTAGCTGGCTCTTTACAGAAAAACTCTGCTGACTCCTGCTTTCTACTGCTGAGGGTGCGGTCCACTCTTGTCTTCTGCATGGAAACTGGCTGAGGGCCTCTGAAGAGAAGCTGGTTTCAGACAGACTTAGTACTGTGTGTAGGACTGAGCATACCCAGGAGTTAGGATTCACAGACACAGATGAGGAGTACTGCATTTCTATTTAATGTCTGAACTTCTGCTTATTTATGCCTAGTCTAAGATTTGTAAAATAGTGGAATGTCATGGGAACCATGAAAATACATTCTGAAAATATTCTCTGAGGATGAGAGGGAGATTCATAATAATACCAATTCTTATTAGCGTCAAAATTTAAATCACATTTGAAGTGTTTCAATTATTCTCAATTTATCCTGGGTCACACAGGCTATAAGGAACACAGTAGTTAGTGTTCTGGTCTTAAAAATGAAGTATGGATCTGACAAAATACTTCTAGACTCTTATTCTATGTTTTTTCAACACTTAGAAGAAACAAACCAATCAAGGTTGCAAATGACTACCTTTGGACAGAGAACAAGCCAAGTAGTACGACCTTGCCACCAGTACATTCAGACACTGAGCACACAAAAATGTAAGAGCTAAGTGCACAAATGGTATTTCCTGAACACGACTAATTGTTACATTGATGAGGCCTTACCAGTCCCTTCCCACCCCTGCCCAGCATGCTTATTATAAACAGCATATATACTTACACCACAGACGTGACGTTGTTAGCCAAAGAACTTTCATAGTATGGGATACCTTTACTAATTACAACACTGATCTGGCCACCCAGGGTGTTTGACACCACTCCTGCATGCACACCAGCCATGCACAATGGCGAGGACTTGAGGAAGGGGAAAAAAAAGTCAGTTTTGTTCTTTTCTTTTGGTAATTCATAAATAAGACTTAACTTCCTCAAGAAATTAGTTTATCTGGGACAGATTATTGATGCCATAACATGGATTTTTAGAAGAAAACTAATAAGACATTACTTATTACCAAAAACAAATAATTCCTAGAAAAATATCAAAACAAAAATATACAATAGGTACACATTTACCTATTCTGAAATTTAAAAACATAAAGTCCTATTACAACTTTAACATAGTCTATAGGCAACTTACATCTCTATATCCATGAGGGACTGTGCCAGATATCTCAGCAAAAGGAAGCAGACAACCAGCTGGGCAGTACTTACTGTGAAATGAAAACAAGTTAAATGGCACATACCACGGTGCTTTTTTTGGGGGAAAAAAACAAAAGCATCACATATCCATTTTCAGTTCAATGTGAGTATCACCATCTCACCACTCTGAGAACCAGCACTCCCAAAAAACCCTTTCAGACTTTCTCCGATCCACCCACACACATCTTTACCCACAAATTTCCAACAATTGTCTCTTATTTACATACAGTTTTGATTATTTCATTTCATAATGAATACAGACATGTTTCTACTGTAAAGTCTATTCACCATATTTAATAGCTACATGATATTCTATTCTGTGGATAAAACATATTTATTTTACCCATCCCCTATTGATCAAATTTATGTTGATCTAAAAAAATGTTTTGTATTCTTTCATTCATTCATTCACTCACTCACTCACTCACTCACCCACCTAGGCACTCAACACGTTTACTTGACTGTGTATTTTGGTCTAAGTGCGGGGCTGTGCTGGCACAGGGTTTACAAATGTCAACCAAACAAACATGGCTCCTGGCCTCACTGTGTTTACCTTCCAGTGGTGGGGAAGACATTAAAGTGACACACAGATAGTTAATTAGATTATGATTCCGCTATGAAGAAAAGGAACTTTATGAAGTAATTGGGAGGAATTTAACTTAATAAAAGTAATACACATTTTGAATAGACTTACTATGTGCTAGGCAGCATTCTAAGTGCTTCTGCTAATCCACATAAGAACCCTACGTGGTAGGTTCTATTATTATCCTCATTTTACAGATGAGGACACTGAGGAACTGTTGGGTCATGTGACTAGTAGGTGGCAGATGCCTCCAGGGTCTGCTCACAACAGGCTCTGCACTGCCTGGGTCAGGGCGTCAGGGAATGGGCTGTGAAGAAGTACAATGCACCCCCATTGAAAGGCACTGCATGTCCTTGAGGCAGGATGGCTGTGTGCGGGGAACTGAGGATGACCAGTCAGCAAGGGGGTTAGTGTGAGAGGAGGCTAAAGTGGGGGAGGGGCCACATAATGCAAAGGCCTTGTGGGCTATGGTGAGGAGTCTGGAATACAATTCTAAGTCAAAATAGAACGTCAATAAAGTCTTTTGACAGTATCTGTACATAATCTGGTTCATATTTTTAAAAGAGTACTGGGGCCACTGGGAAGGAAACATAAGTGGACGCTGGGACAGTTAGGCAGACAGTGCAGTAGTCTAGGCGAGAGAGGATGGCAGCTCACATGTGGGCAGTGACAACAAAGCTAGAGAGTGGAGGGCACAAGATAGCGCACCCTCTGCAGGGCTGTGTGCCATACACGGATGCCAGAGCTACCTCTGCAGACGAGGATCCCCCACAAGTGCTAAAGAGTGACCCATCCCATGGAGACAGAACCATTTCTGAAGACAAAGCGAAGGTTCTTTGTGAAGAGGTAGCGAGTTGCAGGGAGGTTAGTGAGATGGTCTCAGAAGATGAGAATGACTTTGCCAAGCAGAGAGGTGTAAAGTGATCCCAGGCGAAAATTCTGAGAGCTCAGAGCAGTGAAAGCAATCCACAGCCATTTCAAAATGAATGCATGAGACGAGATTAGAAAAATGGCCCAAGATCCTGGGACAGGATCCTGAACACCAAGCTAAGGAATCTGGATGACTTTTGTCTTAATTAGGAGCACCTGCAGATTTGTAAGCTGGGGAATGATGAAATATGTACTTTAGAAAATAACTTGGCAGCAACCTCAATAGCAGCATAAGGCCAGCAAAGGTTAAAAATGGAAGGAAAAATCAATTAGAGGTTCATTCTAGTCTAAGCATGAGACTAGAGGGCATAAAGCACAGAAATCATAGTAGAAATGCTACTTGGGTAAGAACACTGAAATTCCATAATAGCCTAAAAACCATTCTCTTGTTCTTTGATAGAAAAGACTAGAGGCCTGGTGCACAGGTGGGGTCCGGCTGGCCCTGCCCCGATTGGGGTGCGGGGAGCCAATGGGGGCCAGGGGGAAGGAGGGGCCATTGGAGGTTGGCCGTCTGGCCCGCCCCCCGCAGTGCACATCATAGTGACCTATTGCTTAGGGTTTAATATATATAGATAAACTAAAGGCCCGGTGCATAAAATTCATGCATGGGTGGGGTCCCTAGGCCTGGCTGGAGATCAGGGCCTATTGGGGCCATCTCACCCAGTCCCAATTGGGGTTGGGCAGGCCGGGGCCTGCGGGCTGCTGGACGAGGCCAGAGGGACAGGGGGAGGGGACCGGGGGAGATTTGCCAGTTGGGGGAGGGACTGAGGGAAGTTGGCTGGCTATGGAAGGTTGGCTGTGGGAGCACACTGACCATGAGAAGGCAGCTCCTGGGTTGAGCCTCTGCCCCCCTGGTGGTCAGTGCGCGACACAGTGACTGGTCGACTGGTCATTCAGACATAATGGTCATTTAGGCTTTTATATATATATATCTATATATCTATATCTATATCTATCTATCTATCGATATATATCTATAGATATCTATAGATATATATCGATAGATAGATAGATATAGATATATAGATAATGCTTTTACTTTTATTAGCAGTTTTGCCAGATTTTGAAGAGCAACTAGTTTTACTTTGAAAGTACATTACAATTACATTTTCATTGTGGAGAGGATGCAAATGCTACAATTAATGGAAAATTTAAACATGGTAACTCAATGGCTTTAAATAAACTCTGGTTTATTGAGTGAGGTCTTAGAACAATGTCTATGTCACCATGTACATTAAACTTAAGTATATAAAGAATGAGGATGAAGTAGATAAAGATAGATTTAAGGGGGGGATAAAAGGGCACAGATATGATCATACCTGAACTCAGGCTCCAAAAAGTTGGATGCAGTGTCTAAACAAGTAATTAGATCTAGAAAAACAAAAATAAAAAAAGTGTTTAGTAATAGATTTACTCTTGCTGAAACACTGTTTCCAAATCCCAAATCATATTGTTCTAAATTTCAAAATTCTCAAGAGCTGTCAAAATAGTACTAATAACGTTTTACAAATTTTTGTTAATTAAGATTTCTTTCTCTTTTAAGATCTTGATTTCTGGGCTATGCATCCCCAATGCTGTTTACTACATCACCTCAATCACATATATACAGAATAGGACAAAAGTAGGATTCTAATTGCAAGTACGTGAAACAGTTTATTCTTATATTATTTTCCAAACAAACAACTGTAAGGCCACTTTTACTCCACCCTGTATATGGAAGGTACACAGATAAGTATAATTTATAGCCTTTAAATGGCATCTATAAAATGTAGCTCCCCCCCAAAAATATTTAATTATTGTATGACTAAACATGATCCTTTGCTGATTACAACAGGAAAATGATGACAAAAGAGAGGTGAGTTAATTCTGAATAACTGCAACTCAAATCTGGTCCATGGATGGACCAGCAGCATCAGCATTTTCTGGGAACTTATTAAAAATTCATACAAAGAGCATGGAAGTGTGCCGTGTGCCTTCCTCTTGAATTTTTTGGAATAGCCTGGGGAGGATAGGTTTTAGTTCTTCTTTGAACATTTAGTAAAACTCCACTGTGAAACCATCCGGACCAGGGGTTTATTTACTGAAAGTTTTTTGATTACTGCTTCAATTTCATAGGTAGTTATCGGCCTATTCAAGTTTTTTTATTCTTCCTGATTGAGTTTTGGAAGATTGAATTTTTCTAGGAATATGTCTATTTCGTCTAGGTCAGTGGTCGGCAAACTCATTAGTCAACAGAGCGGTAAACCGCGGTTTGCGAGCCGCAAGTGGCTGGTGAGGTGTAGTTTGCCGACCACTGGTCTAGGTTGTCCAGTTAGTTGGAGTAGAGTTGGTCATAGTGTTTTTAAACAATCCTTTGTATTTCTGTGGGGTCTGTTGTTATTTCTCTTTCATTTCTGATTTTGTTTATTTGGGTCCTCTCTGTTTCTTGGTAAGGTAAGCCTGGCTAGAGGTGCATCAATCTTGTTTATTCTTTCAAAGAACTAGCTCTTGATTTTTATTGATCTTTTGTATTTTTTTTTCTCTATGTCATTTATTTGTGCTCTGATATTTATTATTTCCTTCCTTCTGCTCACTCTGGGTTTTTCTTGTTGCTCTCTAATTCTTTGAGTTGCAGGGTTAGATAATTACAAGTTTTTCTTGTTTTTTGAGGTAGGCCTATACAGCTATGAATTTCCCTCTCAAGACTGCTTTCACTGTGTCCCATAGATTTTGGATTGTTGTGTTTTGTCATTTGTTTCCAGTATGTTTTTTCTTTCTTCTTTGATCTCTTTGGTAACCCAATCATTGTTTAATAGCATGCTATTCAGCCTCCAAGTGTTTGATTTTTTTCACTGTTTTAATTGTAGTTTATTTCTAATTTTATGCCATTGTGATCTGAGAAGATACTTGATATGATTTCCATCTTCTTGAATTTGAAGAGACTTTGCCTGTATCCCAATATGTGTTCTATCTTTGAAAATGTCCTATGTGCACTTGAGAAGAATGTATATTCCGTAGCTTTGGGGTGAAATGTTCTGAAGATGTCAATTAATTTCATCTGATCTAATGAGTCATTTAGGATTGCTGTTTCTTTGCTGATATTACTGATTTTTTGGTTAGAAGACTTATACAGTGGTGTCAATGAAGTATTAAAGACCGCTACTATGATTGTATGAACCCTCATGCACTGCTAGTGGGAATGCAGACTGGTGCAGCCACTATGGAAAAAAGTATGGGGTTTCATAAAAAAAAGTAAAAATGGAACTTCCATTTGACCCAGTAATCCCACTTCTAGGAATATATCCCAAGAAATCAGAAACACCAGCCAGGAAGGATATATGCACCCCTATGTTCATAGCAGCACAATTTATAATAGCTAAGATTTGGAAACAGCCTAAGTGCCCATCAGCAGATGAGTGGAATAAAAAACTGTGGTACATCTACACAATAGA
This sequence comes from Corynorhinus townsendii, assembly GCA_026230045.1. Lineage (NCBI taxonomy): Eukaryota > Metazoa > Chordata > Mammalia > Chiroptera > Vespertilionidae > Corynorhinus > Corynorhinus townsendii. Next base: position 79,423,937 of record JAPDVU010000002.1, read on the forward strand.
ATACTATGCTGTGGTAAAAAAGAAGGAACTTTTACCATTTATAACAGTATGGATGGACCTGGAGAGCATTATGCTAAGTGAAATAAGCCAGTCGGAGAAAGATATATATCACATGATCTCACTCATTTGTGGAATATAATGAACAACATGAACTGATGAACAAAAATAGATCAAGAGACATAGGAAGCATCAAACAGACCATCCAACCGCCGAGGGTAGGCAGGGGAGGGGGGTAGTAAGAGATCAATCAAAAGACTTGTATGCATACATGTAAGCACAACCCATAGACAAAGACAGTAGGGGGGTGAGGGCATGTGCTGAGGGGGTGGGAATGGCCAGGGAGAGGTCAACGGGGGGAAAGGGAGACATATGTAATACTTTAAAGAATACTTTAAATTTTTTTTAAACAAAGGAAATTCAAATTCCTGAACACCATCCAGACTTACAGAATCTCTGGGAATGGAACCCAAAAATCTGTTTAGGATTGCTGTTTCTTTGCTGATATTGCTGTGATAGTCATGTGACAGGTAAATTTTAAACACACTACCGAAAAGCACCTGTCTAAATACAACAAAACTTTAAAAGCTTAACAATTTCTATTTAGAAATCAACATGTCTGAGTAAGAGCTAAGCTGCCTAATAGGGACCAAGCTCACAGGCTATGTAAAGGTGGCTTTTGGCTGGAGCATTTCAATGGCTTCTTTCTACTCTGAGGACATAGGACAAATCTTCAACATGACCCACAAGGTCTGGAAGTGCCTGGTCCTGTTTCAGTCTCATCTTGTATCCCCCACGGCTTCTGGCCACACTAGTCTTCTCTGGACCATGCTGTTCTCTTGGTCTGGGAGTCTTTTCAAGTACCCTTAGGTAAGCTGACTCCCGTCTAAGGTCTCAGCTTCACTGCCACTTCCTAAAGGAGCTCCCCTTGACCTTGGCCAGTTAAACACCTTTAGCACATAGTAGGCACCTAGGCTTGCTTTGTCTGTTTTAATGAAATGATGACTATCACATACTTTTGTAGTAGCATGTGTTATATATGAATGATTTGTTGATGCATTACAGTGTTAGAAGCAGCATCCTATATAACAAAAGCCCAGTGACAGAAATGGCAGAATGACCAGAACGACCAGAGAGCAGAACTACCGGCCCCTAGCCCAGGCCAGCCCCGCCACCCCATGGAGACACCCACCTCGATCAGGGGCATGGCCAGCCTGCAAACCCCCGATAGCCCCTTGCCCAGGCCAGCCCCGCCCCCCAGCAGGAACCCCCACCCTAATTGGGGGCATGGCCCCTCATCCAGGCCCTCCCCGCCCCCCAGCAAAGACCCACCCTGTTCGGGGGTGTGGCCGGCCTGCAAACCACCCCGCGGCCCCTTGTCCCAGCCGTCTCCACCCCCCAGCAGGACCCCCACCCCAATCTGGGGCCCCCATCAGGGCAGGCCAGCTGGCCCCCACCCATGCACCAGGCCTCTATCTTATATAATAAAAGGGTAATATGCAAATTGACCCTAATGGCAGAACGACCGCTGGAGCAGTCACTATGAGGCGCACTGACCACCTCTCGGTCCCTTTCCCTGGCCAGCAGGCTGCCATCCAGGCGAACAGGAACTGGGGTTGGATGGCAGGGGTCGCAGGTGGCGCCAGGCCAAGGCCCCCACACCGCCGGTCACCTCACACACAGACAGCGACCCATGGCGGTGCAGGGCCAGCGAGCAGGTGGGAACAGCCAACCTCTCAGTCCCTTCCCTCGGCTGTCAGCAACGATCACCTAATGGTGAATGGGGAACCGGAGGTGGCGGGGGGCAGGGTCGGCTGTGGGTGGGCAGCTGGGGAAGATGGCCCTGATAGCAGGCTAGGCCTAGGGACCATAGGTGTGCAGGCCTCTGGCCATTAGATAATGCCAGGTCTACACTCAGAGATTGAGGCACATGGCACAACAGGAAGCTTTTAATTACCATTTATTAAATACACGGATGAGTATGTGATTGTTAGCATGTTTGGCCAAGTCCAAGCATGTGCTAACGGGTAGGGAGAAAAGCCTGGAAGAAAGCCCTAAGGCAACCACGAAGGTAAGTGACTTCACATAGAAACTCTTAGCGAAACAACTTTGCTAAGGGAGACAGTACCTCACATGCGTCCCAGAGTACTGATGGTACTCAAATATTCATTAAATTAATGGCAACCACAGCAATGATAGGGTAGCTGATGATGCTTTTCCACAATTCTGAAGAAACCATGTTAGCCAAATGAAAAGTGTCTTGAAAGAACTAGAGCTAACAATTGTTATACCAACGGAAAAGTGGTATTCTGAGAGCAATTATATGGGTTATCTATATACCACAGGCATATGAATGATGTTAGGTTAAATCTGTGTTTTAGGAGTTGAAGAGGATACATGCCTGGAGAGGGGTTCACTACTACCAGGTTTATGACTGGGAAAAGCAAACTGAATTACCTATACTCTAGTTATTCCTGGCAATCTTTTCATTGCATTAGTAAGAATTAATTTTCCACTTTCCTGCATTACCAAAAGAGTTTCCAGTTTCTAAGATTAAAAACTGAACTTTTAAGATTAATAGCCTGAGATAAAAAGGTACCTGTGTGGTCCAACATGGTATTTAAGCCACAAGAAGAGTGCCAGCTGGCCCCTTTACCTTCAGGCCACGAGCCAGAATGCTGCTCGACTCCGGATATACTTGATCAGAACAGGGCTTTATTACAAGTCTATGCAGGGCTGAAACTCCAGGTTATGCCAGGCAAATGTATGCAACTCACTTGACCTTGCTCTCAAATTCTTTGGGAGCTCAACTGGGAGAGGCCGTGCTGCCACCGTCTGAACTAGCATGTCCCGACATGAAGGTGTCAGCTGTGGTACATGTTTAAAAGGAAATGTTCAAGGCTGCAAATATGTATTTAATTTGCTACAATTACAATCTTTGTGTCTTGTTATGAAAGTGGTGTAACAATGAATACAACAGACCACCCAATGCAGTCCACACTAACAAAGGTAGGTTTTGATTTGTACTATGGTGGGGAAGCGTTCTCTATAGAGCAGGCACAGCCTTACCTGTCCCTATTGTGGGAAAATGGGTTATATGGAACATGCAGAAGTGATTTGTCCTCTATGTACAGCATTACCTGGAGGCAGTCCTACTCATGTCACAGATGACTCTGCAGTTCATCTTACACTTGAGCACAGAGCCCCTAGAGATTTAGGTGAGTCGAGGAGTGTTCCACATGTATGCAAAATGTTTCACCCTGGTGGAGGATCAGGAAGTCCTTGTGCTCGTAGATCAAACATGCACTTTATTAGTGTGGATGTTTTCTTCTCAGAGTTCATATTCTCCAAGCAATAGGGAAGCCATGGGTCCTGTAGCTGAGATTTTACCTCAGTTATCAGGAGTGAGACATTCTGCAAGAGGGACAGTTTAATTCTTCCAGCCCTCCTGCTGCTCAGAACAGATGCAGCTGCAGCTGCAGCTGCAGCTAGAAGGGCAGCATGCCCTGGCAGCGCAACAGCAGCCCGCACATGGCAAGCCAGTGCACGGACACAAGGAGTGTCACCACTACAATCACATTATCCACTGCACCAACCAACATGGCTAACATAGAAAGCAGTCAGCAAACTCTCCAGGATTCCCAATTTCTTTTAACAAGGTTGAAGGATCCTAAAATGTCTGACACAAAGCACCAAACCATGCAAAGTGGGCATGCAGACCACAGCCTGTGCGTTCAGGAGCTCCTGCTGTCCACTCAGTGTGGAGAGAGTTCCCCTTAGACGAGGACAAATGGGGAGGAGGGGTGGCAGATTTTGGTGCTATGGGCTGTGAGATGTTACGCCTTTAGATGTTGCTTCAGAAAACCTAAATTTAAAAGACAGTGATAAAGGAAACCTCCACCACCTCCTCTTTGATGTCTCAATTTGCAGACAATGCCCTCTGTGCTGTATTTGCCAAGGAAAGTGGACAACAACTATCTTGGGTTTGTTTGGTGATTGCAATTTCAGGTCTGTCACTCTTGTTACATAGTGTAGTCAAAAGGAAGAGAGAAAATATGTACAATAATCACTTCCACTTAACGAATGTTTACTTCTATCAGGTAAATGCAGGTAGCAGTAGACGCAGGGGTGGTCTCGGCTTCCTATACCCAGACATGAAAAAGGCTCTCCTAGTACTCCACATGCAAACTGAAGAGGAAAATGGAAATCTCTAATGAATATTAATGAATAAAAACTACTTTTATGGTTTACCTTAAAAAAAATTCCATGTGACTCAAAAGAGCTCCCTAGGAGGAAAATAGGAATTGAAAATTGACAACTATAAGGAGAGTCAAGATGACTCAAGACAGAAAAAGTAAGTCATAATTATAGATTTTGACCTTTACAACTCCAGGTTAAGCTGGGAATTATAGAAGCCTTAAAATATGTCTTTCTTGAAATCTTTTCCCAAGTAAACAGCCTGCCTGAGGAGCACTGTTACTACAAGGCTCCCAGCTAACAAGAAACATTCTACGGGAGATAAATACAGCTCAAAGCAAACCATCTGCTCAGAGACTTCTGATGGTAACGTATATAAAATGAATGGAACAGAACTGAGAGCCCAGAGATAAATCCTCAATTTGCAGTGAATTGATTTTAATAAGGGTCTCAACACAATACAATGGGGTGTGTCTGGGGGGAGAGAATAGCCTTGTTAACAAATGGTGTTTGAGCAAGCACACAAAAATATTTACATTTCATTAAAATTTTTAAAAATTATATGCTTCAAACGTTCTATTATGAAAAGGTAACCCACAGAATGGAAGAGAATATTTGTAAATTATTTGTATGATAAGGATCTGCTAGTATCCAGAATAGATAAAGAATTATTACATCTTGACATGAAAAATATAAATAACCCAAGTAAAAATGAGCAAAGGATCTGAATAGATATTCCTCCAGAAAAGATAGACAAATGGCCAATAAGCACATAAAAAGATGCTCAAGATCATTAAAACCACAATGAGATACCACTTTATACCCAGTAGGATGGCCTAAGATGGCAAGAACAAAAAAGATAAGGATTCCTGAGTGCCTGTATTTATTCTAAATTAAGGAAGCATATAAAGTACAACTAAGTTACTCTATTCATTTACCAGAAAGGAGAAACCAGGCAGAAGCAAGATAATGTTTCTTACACATTCTTCTCCTTTATTTGCTCTAAAAATTTTTAAATAACAATTTTCCCAGAGCCTGAAGGGAGAGAGAAAGAGAAAGAAACAGCATCCTCTAACACTTAACAGGGTCACTTAACAGGTCAGCTGTCTATACACTACAGTGCAAGATTCCTGACAAGGTTTGAATTTGGAAATAAGAAAGAGAAAGAAACATCAATGATGAGAGAGAATCATTGATCTGCTGCTCCTGCATGCCCCCCACTGGGGATTGAGCCCAGAACCCAGGCATTTGCTCTGACCTGGAATCAAATCATGACCTCCTAGTTCATAGGTCAATGCTCAACCACTGAGCCACGCTGCCGGTCAGGATCTTTCTTTATGGACTATGGGTCATTATGTTGGCAATTTATCTGCAGTTTGAAGATTGTGGTTTTATGGCAAACTTTCAATTAAATTGATGTAAAATCTGTCTGGTAGGAACTCAATACAGGTTTGTAGGAATGATTTATTCATTCAATTATTCATTTATATGTTCAATAAATATTTACTAAATGTCTAATCAGCGAATTGAATGCATTGTTAAATTTAACAGTAGGTTACATCTTTTTTTCAAGTTACGTAAATATGGTTTTCTTTGTCTTTTTCTTTCAGTTTTTGTTTAAGTTTGGTATTTGCCTGTTTTTTTTTCTAATTTAAGCAGTAAATAGCAATATACTCTTGGATAAGTTACTTAACCTCTGGAAATACGTTTCCTATTTTTTATTGTAGAGATGGTAATAGTGCCAACCTCCTGGGGTTCTTTTAAGGAATAGATGACAAAATGCCCTTAGATCACATAATACATGCAATCATATAGTAATGGCTCAATAAATGCCAGTTATCATTATCTTTATTACTAGAGGCCCAGCGCACAAAATTCATGCACGGGTACAGTCCCTAGGCCTGGCCTGCGATCAGAGCCATCTTCCCTGGCTGCCCACTGCTAGCCTTGCCCCCCCACAACCGCCACCCATCCCCGGTTCCCTGTTCGCCATTGGGCAATCAGAGCCAGAAGACTGGGGGAAGGGACCAGAGGTCAGCTGTTCCCATCTGCTCGCCAGTCCCACCCCCACCGCAGGTCGCACGCTGTGTGTGGGGCAACTGGCGGGGCGGGGGCCTTGGCCTGGCACCGCCCACGTCCCTGGCCACCCACCCCTGTTTCCCATTTGCCATTGGGTGATGGGAGCCTGCTGGCCAGGGAAAGAGACCTAGAGGAGGTCAGTGGGCCTCACAGTAACTGGTCAAGTGGTCATTCTGGTAGTTCAGCTGTTAGGGTCAATTTGCATATTACCCTTTTATTATGCAGGACTAGAGGCCCGGTGCATGAAAATTCATGCACTTGGTGGGGGGGAGGGTCCCTCAACCCAGACTGCCCTTTCTCACAATCCAGGAGCCCTCAGGGGATGTCTTACTGATGCCTTACGCCCACTCCCCCCACAGTCTGGCCTCCCTCTGTGGGAAGCGCCCACGCCACTGCCTGTGGCTGCCTCTGTGGAAGGAGCAGCATTGGGACCAGAACCACACAGCCCTCTCTACCACTGCCTCTGCGAAACAGGCTGTGGCGCTGGACCGGCCAGCACCAAGGCCTCTCCCACGCCACCTCTGTGAAAGGGGTGGCGGTGGCAGTGGTGCCTTCTCTCCTGCGCTGCGCTGCCTCTCCCGCGCTGCCCCCCTATCCTGTGCCGCCTCACCCCGCCTCTCCCATGCCCCTCAGCCCTCGTAGCAGCTGTGGCTTTGTCTGGGTAATTAGCATATTACCCTTTTATTAGTATAGATGGAGAAATTAAACCCCTTCAACACCTAAATGCTATATACTAAAAAGTGAATTAAAGACAGTAAAAGATGACACAATTCTTTTGTGACCTACACAGCATCTAGGCCACTAATATATCTACTGGATAGCACATACACATACCCAGTCCCATCACAGAATTCCTAATATAGTAAAAATAAAAATGAAATATAGAAAACACTAAAATCATTAAGGTGTTCTCAGGTTATCTGTCAGTGTGAAATAAACTCTATCTAGGTTGAACTGCCTCTTTGAGTTAACACTGTCTTAGCAGATTTTGTTTATAAATGTTTTCTCTGCAAAACTGGTAACACTTTGCTCATTAGCACCCTTGTTGTACAAAGTGACACCAAAATACAGATATTTTTCTACGTGTGTACTGTATTATGTTTACAAACATGATACATATTCATTTTTGTGTAAACAAGGATAAATATAAAGATATGCATGTAAACTGATGCATTAATAAAATCTTACTAGACAGCTTAAAAGTTTTAAAATTTTTGCCTCAAATAATGTAACAAAAATTAGGAACACAATAGAAAAACTAAATATAGAAACCTAGCTAGGTATAGTACTCAAAACAGAAAGGATTCTATAAAATTACTGTATGATTAAGGTAGTAAAAAATCTAAGGAATTCACACTCTATTTTCAAAACCAAAAACATTCCATGAAGAAAAGACAATTACAGAAATCTGGACTCTATTACAAAGAAATTCTCTGTTTCGCCCTATGTTTCATTTATAAGTTGATATAATCTGATATAAGATGGAAGAAATGGAAAATATTTGCAAAAAGTGTAGTTAAAGAATATGGCAATCAGAAAATTGTTAACACTCTAATAATAATCTAACATATAGCAACAATAACTGTCAAATGGAAACATTTCCCAGGCTCAGCTGTTCACAAGTCTTAAGCACATTGTCTTCAAGGGTCAGAGGGGAGTGAGTGAACAAGTGTTTATGAGTTCCAATTAGGAAGTACAGTAATATCTACACTGGTCATTTTATTTCAACTGAAATTTTAAACCATTTATGATTTCTCCTCAAAAAAATAAAGGCAACCTTTAGACTGACCACTACAAAATTCTGGATTAATGAAATCTAAAGTGATGAGGTTTAAAATTACCTTTAAAGTTATGATTTCATGTTCCACAAAAGAAACATCAGGCTACTACTTTTCAACTGTGCACACATACACCACCCAATTTATGGAAAATAGAAGCTGCCTTGAAGGACTTGAAGCTTTCAATGAAAATGCATATATGTCAGCTAAGCTCTCTGTCCTAAAACTAACTTGAAAAAAATCATTGCCCAGAATCATTCTAGAAATGCTGAGCTTTTCCTAGGAACTGACCAATGTTGAACAGATTCAAAACTAGAAACTGAGATCACTCACCTATAAAATTTATTTTAGTTTTCAAGACCAGGGGTAAGTGCTATGTTTTTACGTTTACATTTTAGAATGGAAATGTCAGTAGCATTTATTAGCATCCTATATAATAAAAGGCTAATATGCAAATCGACCGAACAGTGGAACAACTGGTTACTATGATGTACACTGACCACCAGGGGGCAAACACTCAACACAGGAGCTGGCCCCTAGTGGTCAGTACACTCCCACAGGGGGAGCGCCACTCAGCCAGAAGCCGGGCTCACAGCTGGCGAGCACAGCAGCGGTCGCAGGAGCCTCTCACACCTCCGCGGCAGTCGGACATCCCCCAAGGGCTCCTGGACTGCGAGAGGGCACAGGCTGGGCTGAGGGACCCCCCCCACCTCCGCAAGTACACAAGTTTCATGCACTGGGCCTCTAGTACTAGATTAAATGATCTGAGTTACTAGGTCTGGACCTCTGAGTATCTGCCTCTCTCAGTAAGATTGGCAGTAACTTAGAAGTGTCTCTCTACAGAACTTCTAAATAGTGGTTGTTAATATGATGTCCAGACTATTTCTAAGGTCCACATACATTTTTAATTTTCAGGTGAAAATTTCAATTTCAGAGTCTAGTTGGAATTTGATAGTATTATACCAATTCCAAGTAGAAATCCCAGTTTTCTCATAATTACTAGAAGTGCTGATTCATACTTATATGAATCTGCCTGGTACTTAATGGGGCAATGGGAAAACTTATCCTTTCAATGGTAGATACAATCTTTCAAAATGAGGTTTACAGGTGAAAATTTTAAAAATAGCAGTTAATATAAAATGCTGGAAACTACTGCTCGAAGATAATTAAAAATAAGAGAATAAAACCATAAAAGTTATTAAAATCATAAATCCAGTCAAGCTTCAACCTCTACATTTTCTACAAAGTCCTGAATAATATGACCTACTCACCATGCAGTCATTTCACCCCAGATGTGCTGGCTTCTTTTCTACTTCTTCCAGAACTCCTTCCTACTACGAGGCCTTTATACCTGCTGTTCTCTCCCCTAGAATGTTCTTCATTCCCTGTCTGGAACTTTCCATTAATCCTTCAGTTCTCAGCTTAAAGGTGACTTCTTCAGGAGAGCTTTGCTCTTTATCAGTTTTCAACTCCCCACTCTCCTCTGGCCTCTTATCTGTTGAATGTATCCTGCATTATACTTACTGGACTTAATTGTACATTGTTTCATCACTACAATTAAGTAACCATGTGTTTGATATCTTTTTTCCAACTCTGTACAGAAAACCCTATGAAGGTATGATTGTGTCTGTATTATTTGCTGCTATTTCCTAAATGTCAAGCATATAGCAGGAAACAAGACATTAAAAGAAATATAATTTTGCAATGTGCTCTTGCACAAAGAAATGAAAATTAATCTATCTCATACAAAATCAAGTTTCTAGAACACATTTGTGAGAGTTCAACAATTAAAGAAGCTATTGAAGCAAGATTTTTCACAATCTTCATTCCCAAATGCTCTAAATCTTCAACTCGGTTGCTAAGCTGGGGACATGGAGTGATGTTCCTTGAAAATATTCATGGAATTCAGTGTGGCAGCTAAGTTTCCAGGATGGAAATAAAATGAGGCTCTTAACCAAAGCCAACCAGCCTTCAAATGAATGAGTCATAAGAAATTATTACTAAAAGGCCACCCAAGAAGAGTATGTAATAAGAAATTCAACCTATGTTCATTTGAATTTTGACAATTCTCTCAACTTCAAATAAAACAAATACTTGATGAATGAGACAAAGATGTGTGCTTTTTTTTGTTTTTTTTTTTTTAAGGTATAAACTCAGGAGAAATCTCTGAAATGAGGATTTCCCAAGATGATTATGAATTTTGAAAGTATTATTATAAAAACTTCAAGATTTTGTGGACCAATTTTTAAAAAACTTTGAAAGTTGTAAAATAAAGTCATAGCTATTTGAAATTTGTCAGTTCTCAAGAAACTTTACTGCAGGACGCCTATGGATCAAGAAGCTCTATAATTTAAATATTATCATGATGCAAGAACATTTTTTTTTTTAAGAGAGAATACTCACTTTCCAAAAACCTTCAATTCAATAACAAAGAGAGAAGGGTAACATATGAAGCAAAACAAATAATTAAATCTTATATTAAGACCAAGAAACTTAAGAATAAGAAGCAAACTGCTTACTTTCTATCCTCTCACCTGTCAGCCCATGGTTCTCAGGAAATAAAGCTGAAAAGATGGAAATCTATCATCATCTCTTTCTCTGTTACCTTACTGCTTTGATGGTAGGGGGTGTGGGAACATGAGTATATGTGTACAGTGGTGAAAGGGGCAAAACTAACATTTGTTTGTGCCTACTATGTTGTGTGCCTACAGACACTACACATGTATTATTAGACTTACTAGAGGCCCAGTGCACAAATTCATGCACCAGTGGGGTCTCTCAGCCAGACCTGTGGGATTGGGCTGAAATCGCTCTCTGACATCCCCCGAGGGGTCCCGGATTGCGAGAGCATGCAGGCCAGGCCGAGGGACCTCACCAGTGCATGATTGTGATTGGGGAGAAATGTGGGAGGTTGGCCAGCCGGGGAGGGACCACAGGAGGGCTCCAGAGCATGTCTGGCCTGTCTTGCTCAGTCCAAATCAGCCGGACCCCAGCAGCAAGCTAACCTACTTGTTGGAGCGTCTTCCCCCTGGTGGTCAGTGCATGTCATAGTGTCTGATCAACCAGTCGACTGCCCCCTGGCGATCCATGCACATCATAGCAAGCAGTTGAGCGACCTTAGCATATCATTAGCATATTATGTTTTGATTGGTGGAACGGACGACCGGACAACCAGACACTTAGCACATTAGCTTTTATTATATAGGATTCCTCACAACTAATCTACTTGCCGATTAAGTTCAACTGACCAGCTAGGGGTCACCTTGTTTCCATTCCAGGGCTACCTAAGTCCCCCTTCTAAACACTACATTGCCTTAGTTTTCCTGGTTGTGTAAAAATTTTTAATTGCTCATTAGCATAATTTTCCAGTTTTCTTCTTTCCATTATTCCATCCAATGATTGTTCTTTCTTATTCTCTCTGAGATTAGCCTTCACACCCTGATCCATCGCATCCATCGCTTAGAAACTAAGGGAAGCAAACTCCTCTCACCTGGGAGGTTTTTGACAATTTTCTTATTTATACAATTTAAAAACCCAATTTTTAATTTTTAATGGTGAACCTAGATAAATTGTTGAATAATGAAATAATTTAAATGATTATTTTGATATATCCTTGTACTAGCAACATATCTTAATTTTTCTCACCATAGTACTCCTAATAGCACAGGGGAATAAATACATACCAAACAGTCAAAAACATGAGAGATTTCATTCGAGTCTTGCATTGTATCTTAGTGATTCAGATAAAGTGTACATTTTATTCCACTTAACAGCCTTGATTTTAGTCGCCCTCCCCCCTTTAGATTCTAAACATTAACAATCTGGAAAATATCGCATGTTTATTTTACAGTGTCTCAGATAGCACTCATGGTACTCCTGGTGGTATGAGATTCTATTCTCTGAGAAAAAAATGGTAATATGGTCTTTAGCACAGTGCTATGAAATGGTAAAATGTGGATAAAAAGCTTTAAATCAATATACTACATTTCAATAATTGACAGATTTTTTAAAGTAATTATTGTGTTCCAATATTATAAAAGTGAAAAATCAGTTTTTGCTCTACTAAAGAAAGGGAAATATATGGGCTTTATATAAAAGTTAATACATTTTAAATTATTGGAATCTAATACTGATCTAAATTTACTTGTCAAATTTATGTAAGTGTTCTTAATGGTTCAGTCCTTCTATCCTATCCTAAGCTTATGGAACAGGTATTTAAAGAAAAATTTCATTTTTGCTTTTAGGAAATATAAAATGTAGGAGCCATGGTATAAAGTGAAAATTACCTTGTTTATCTATAACTGAGTATGAAGCCAAAAATCCTCGTCCAGAAACATGGATTCCACTCATGAACAGCACTGTAATTTCATTGCTTTTTGATTCAATTGAATGGTTCATCTGCAATCCCAGACCACAGTATTTGCCTAGGAATGAAGAAAAGCAGATCTTTGTTGTGACTCTTATGAAGTCAATAATATTTACCATATAGATAATAGAATCAGAATAATATACCAAACTCCATATTAAATAGTGTAAAATGATAAGTAGGACGTTTAGTGATTAAAAATCCCATTACTCTGGAGGGAAAAAGAAAAAAGTCAAATAATAACTGTTCAAATGATTCAAAAGAAAAAAACAGTACAAGCATCACTGACCTTTTGAAGAGTCAATTTCCTGTGAAATACATGTGTATACTCTCTAAAAGAATAACCAGGAATTTTTAAAAAATGAAAGCATTGCAGGCAGGCAGGTGGCCCACAAATAAATTGACAGTCAATCAGTAACCCCACAGGATGCCCCTAGATTCCTGGCCTCAGGATACCTTTCAAACCTTTTATGAACCTTCTCAATTTTTCTGCCAAAGTCTGTTGAACTTCTGGTCAACCCCTTTAGGTGATCATTTATATTAAATTTTAAAAACTCAATTCAGTCTATAACTTTTCAATTTATTTAGCATTTAATAAGTTAATATCAAACATCAAGGTAAACATGCATTTTTCTTAGATGCTATGGTTTTCAATATAAACTATATGTCTTGTTCATCTGTACAAAAAACACACACACACCCCATCTTCTATTTCTAAATATGGAATGTAATTTTAGCTATCCATATTTTTAACATTTAAGCAAAATAACACATTATCAAATAACACTACAAGTTATATGAACATATAAGAAGGTGATAAAATCTTCAGACTTGTTTTTTAATACCAAGTAACTCAGAAATAGTCTAGTAAAGAGGATAAATATTAAATATTGTGTTGCTTTTGAACATAAAATATTTAAAAATAGAGTAATATATATCTCACATTATTCTAATTATCTCAAAGCTATATAATTTGTTAGCAAACCCAACTATGTGCGGAACCAGTGCCCATCACTTTAAATCTTAAAGCCCAAAGGGAATAGGTAAAGGCAAGAGAAATTATGGTCACTAGTATCTTTACACAAGATTAACTTTTGTAAAAGTGAACAACAGTTTGATCTGGGCCCATCGGTACTAGGTGTTCTTTGCCATGTAAGGATATATGCAGGTATGATTTTATTACATGCCTGATTAAGATCCTCAGTACAAATACTGACTTTTCAAATCCTTTTAGGTACAAAGGAAAAATATCCTATTTAAAGAATACTATCATGTTATACAAAGATGTCTTCATAAAAAATATATTAAAGTGAAACAATGTGCAAAAAATAGTTTTAACCCTTTTTATATGGACAGAACCACAAAATATTTATTAGCATGGCAGTTTCATCTTTTGTTTATTTGTTTGTTTATCTGGACTTATCTTCTAAAATGTGAGTAAATTCAATCTGTGGTAGAAACAAAACATTTTTTTAAAATCACTTATGTCTGTGAAACTCAAAAGGCAATGCTGAAGAATGGATAACCACAATTTAAAAAACAGAAGAAATAAAAAAGAAAAGTACAATAGCTGACCTTATAAGTGCTTAAATGAGTTCAAATATACAAGATAAACACCTGCCTTCACCTGCTATTCCAGGCCAAGATGACCCTCCTTCTCCTCACTTGGCTCTCCTGTGACCACAGGCTTTACCCGCTATACAAATAATGCAAAGCACTTGGCAAACCACTCTGGGAAAGGAAGAAGAAAAACCATTCCTAATCTGGGCAACACAGTTGCTAATTCTTTAATGCCACTGCCCCAGTTTGGCCATTCAAAGGTACTCCTAAATAAAAATAAAGCATTTAATTGCCAACAATGATAAGTTCTGCTGATGGCTCGTAAGTCAGCAGAAATCACTATAGTTTCTCATGATTAAATAAGAAAGGTATTTGAAAAAATATTTTGTGAATATATATATAGAACATTTTAAAATATAAAAGTTAAAATTATTAATCATTATAACACCCATGAAACACTGGTTTTTAATATAAAAGAACCCATGTTCCAGGAAAATAAAAATGCTTAAAAGCTATTAGCCTTTAAGAAACTAGGAAAAGAAACCAAAAGCAGGTCATTTGGAAAAAAAAAAAAAAAAGAAAACCTAATAAGACTCTAGTAAGTATAAATAAGAAAAAGAGAAGACACAAATCACTAATATCAGAAATGAAGGTGGGGACACATCCTTACAGATCCCATGGACATCAAAAGGATAATAAAAAAATACTATGAACAACTCTACGCCCAAAAATTGTATAACCTAGATGAAATGGACAGGTTCCTTGAAAGACAAAATATGCCAAAACTCAAACAAAAAGAAACAATCTGAATAGGCTTATATCTAGGAAATTAAACCAATAACTAATAATACTTCAAAAGAAAAAGCACCTGGCATAAATGAGTTCACTGGTAAATTTCACCAAACATCTAAGGAGAAAATTATACCAATTCTCTACCATCTCTTTCAGAGGACAGAAGCAGAGGGAATATTTCTTAACTTATCCTATGAGACCAGCATCACCCTAAAACCAAAATCAAAGACATTACAAGAAAACTACAGACCAATCCTACATAATAAAACCCTAGGTGGCATCACGCCCTCACACGACATTGTCACAAGATGGCCGCCACAAGATGGCCACCACAAGATGGCTGCCACAAGATGGCCAGCAGGGGAGGTCAGTTGGGGGCCATCAGATCGGCAGGGGAGGGCAATTGGGGGTGATCGGGCCAGCAGGGGAGCAGTTAGGCATCAATCAGGCAGGCAGGGGATCAGTTAGGGGGTGATCAGGCTGGCAGGCAGAAGCGATTAGGGGCAATCAGGCAGGCAGACGAGCAGTTAAGAGCCAGCAGTCCCGGATTGTGAGAGGGATGTCCCAGTCTGGAGAGGGTGCAGGCCAGGCTGAGGGACAACCCCCCATGCATGAATATTGTGCACTGGGCCTCTAGTGTTTCTCATAAAAATAGATGCAAAAATCCTTAATCAAGTATTAGCAAATCAAATCCAACAGTGTATAAAAAGAATTATACACCATGATCAGGTGTGATTCATCCCAAGTATGCAGGTTGGTTCAATATTTGAAAATCAATAAATGTAATCTATCATATTAACAGGGTAAAAAAAATCCTATGATCAAATCAACAGATGCAGAAAAGGCATTTGACAAAACCAACACCCATTCATGATAAAAACTCTCAGTGAACTAGTAATAAAGGGGAACTTCCTCAACTTGATAAAGAATATTTATTTAAAAAACAACAGCTAACATCATACTTCATAATGAGAAATTTAAAAATTTAAATTTCAAAGCAAGAAGGTCTGCTCTCACTATTGCTTTAACATCATACTGTAAGTATTAGCTAACACAATAAAACAAAGGGGGAAAAAGTACACAAGTTGGGAAGGAAGAAATAAAACTGTCTTTGTTCACAAATGACATGGTTGTTTATGTAGAAAATACAAAAGAACTGACAAAAAAGCTCCTGTAACTAATAAGTGATTATAGCAAGGTTGAAGAACACAAGGTTAGTATGCAAAAGTAAACTACTTTTCTATATATAAACAATTACCAAGTGGAATTTAAAAATTAAAACTCAATACTATTTATATTAGCATCCCCCAAAATGAAATACTTTACATATAAATCTAACAAAATATTCATAAGATCTATATGAGAACGACAAAACTCTGAAGAACAAAATCAAAGGACTAAATAAATGGGACAGTCCATGTTCATGAATTGGAAAACTAAGTATTATCAAGATGTCAGTTCTTCCCAACTTGATTTATAGGTTAATGAAATCAAAATCAAAATCCCAGCAAGCCCTGGCCAATGTGGCTCAGCTGTTGAGAGTATCATACCATACACCAAAAGGTGGAGGTACAACAGGCAATTGATCTCCCTCTCTCCAAAAAAATCTTCCCTTCTTCCCTCCCTCCCTCCTTACACTCCTTCCCTTCCTCTCTCTAAAAAAAATCAATTAACATATCCTCAGGTGAGAATTAAAGAAAAAAAATCTCAGCAAAGTATTTTGTGGATATTGACAAATTTAGAGATTTATATGGAGAGACAAAAGACCCAGAATAGTCAACACAATATTGAAGAATAAAGTTGGAGCACTAAAACTATGTTCTACAGTTTCTATATAAAGCTATAGTAATCAATACAGTGTGGTATTGGTGAAAGAATTGACAAATAGATCAATGGAAAAGAATTACGAGCCTGGAAATAGAGCCACATAAATATAGTTAACTGATCTTGCACAAGGAAGCAAAGGTAATACAATGGAGCTCTAGACTTAAAGGTAAAAATGCACAACTATAAAACTTCTAAAAGATAACATAGGAGAAAATATGGATGACCTTGGGTATGATTTAGACTTTTTAGATACAACACCAAAGGCAGACCCATGAAAGAAAGAATTGATAAGATGTACTTAATTAAATTAAAAACTTCTGCTCTGCAAAGAACAATGTCAAGAGAATGAGAAGAAAAGCCACAGACTGGGGGAAAAAGTATTTGCAAAAGACACATCTGATAAAGGACTCTTATCGAAACTATACAAAGAACTCTTAAAGCTCAACAATAAAAAAACAACCTGCCCTAGCAGGTTTGGCTCAGCAGATAAGAGTGTTGGCCTGCGGACTGAAAGGTCCCCGGTTCGATTCCTGTCAAGGGCACATGCCTGGGTTGCGGGCTCGATCCCCAGTAGAGGGCATTAAAAATATATTTTAAAAAAAACACAAAAACAAACAAAGAACAACAAAAAAACAACAACCCAGTTTAAAAATAGACTAAATATCTTAACAGAGACTTCAGCAAAGAAAATATACAGATGGCAAATAAGCATATGAATAGATCCTCTACACCATATGTCTGTCACCATGTAAATGCAAATTAAAACAATGATATAGCACTATATACCTATTAGAATGGCCAAAATCCAGAACACTCACACCACCAAATGCTGGCAAAAATGTGGATTAACAAGAACCCTCATCCATTGCTGGTGGGAAAGCAAAATGTATAGCCACTTTGGAAGACAACAAAATGGTACAGCCACTTTGGAAGACAGCTTGGGGATTTCATTGAAAACTGAGTAGTCTTACTGTAAAACACAGCAATTAGACTTCCAGGAGCTGAAAGGAGCTGAAACTTGTGTCCAACAAAAACCTGTATGCAGATCTTTATAGCAGCTTTATACTCAATTACAAAAACTTGGAAGCAACCAAGATGTCCTTTATTAGGTGAATGGACAAATTGTGGTACATCCAGACAATGAAATATTATTCAGCACTAAAAAGAAATGAGCTATCAAGCCATGAAAAGACAAGAAGGAACTTAAAAATGCATATTACTAAGTGATGGAATGCAATCTGAAAGGCTACAGATTGCTGGATTCCTGGAAAGGCAAAACTAGGAAGATAGGAAGAATAGATGGAGCAGAGGACTTTGAGGGCAGTGAAAATACTCTGTATGATTCTACAATGATTTCATTATACATTTGTTCAAATTCATGGAATGTGCAACAACAACAAAATTAGCCATTAGGAAATGCAAATCAAAGTCATAATGAGATTCTACTTTACAGCCACTAGGATGGCTAGAATAAAAAGGACAGCAAGGATCTTGAAAAACTGGAACCCTCATACAATGCTTGCAGGATTGTAAAATGGTGCAGTCGCTTTTGAGAACAGCCTGGCAGTTCATCAAAAGGTTAAATATAGAGTTAGAGTTACCATATGACCCAGTAATTCTACTCCTAGGCATATATCCAAGAGAAATGTAAACATATGTAAACATATGTCCACACAGAGTTGGACCTGGTATCTCACAGCAGGTTACTGATAATAGCTGAAGTGTACAAACAACCTAACAAGCATCCAGCAGTTCCTAGGATAAACTGGCATGGAAGGGTGGTGATAAATCTCAAAGAATGATGCGATCTTTTACAAACAGGAGGAGCCATGAACTATCCCTCCAGGAGGACTCTAGGAACGGAGAGCAGTCCCTGGCCAACAAGTAGCAGGAAAATGGGAACTCCCGTTTTACAACTCCAAGGAAGTGAAATCTACCAACCACCAGTGAGTTTGGAAGAGAGTCCTCACCCCCAGCTGATATCTTGATTTCAGCCAGGCAAGATCCTAAGCAGAGAATCCAGTCATGCCATGCTCAGACTTCTGAGCTACAGACACTGAATTAGTAAAGTGTGTTTTTTTAAGTCTGTGGTAATGTTATGAAACAACAGAAAACTAATACAACCAGAAATTTACTTTGGTTGTATAGTGAGAATACACTGATTTTGAATCATCAGATATAAAAGAACTATAGTGCACAAGCTGGAATATATGGCTCAGGTTCTGATTCAGCAGACAGATGCATTTTACTTGGCCTCTTGGCCAGCAGTTTGGGGCCATGCACTATTTCAAAACTATTTGAATTAGTTGCCAAAATTTTAAAAATCTGGAAACTTCATGTTAAGTATGAATTTCTAACTTCTTTTAGAAAATCACAAGGAAGAAAAAAAAAAAAAGAAACCTGGGCCAGTAATGACTGTCTTTTTTGAAAAAGTCACACTATGGTTGGTAGCGAATTTGTATCCACCTACATAGAGCTTAGAGATCTTCAGGTTCTCATGCCTCTTTCCTGTGTCCATATCAAAGACACTTTAGGTAGATTATGAAAAATAACATATTAAATTCTGGAAGATGTCAAGTGAAAATATTCTATATACAAAAATATAAGAGTACATGCATCTGATTTCGATAGACTACGATGTGAAGTTAATACTGTCATAAAACACGAAACATGGTTTATGTTCTCAAGTAACTGGAAGATCACTTAACGGCCAGTGGTCGGCAAACTCATTAGTCAACAGAGCCAAATATCAACAGTACAACGACTGAAATTTCTTTTGAGAGCCAAATTTTTAAAACTTAAACTTCTTCTAACGCCACTTCTTCAAAATAGACTCGCCCAGGCCGTGGTATTTTGTGGAAGAGCCACACTCAAGGGGCCAAAGAGCCGCATGTGGCTCGTGAACCGCAGTTTGCCAACTAGTGACAACCTATTGACAGGTGTGGCAAGTTAGAAAGACTAGGTTGCTAGAGCAAAAGCTCGTCAACCCTGTCTACCTCCAACAGATGGAAATGTAGCTTGCTTAGAGAACATCACTTAATTAATTTACACATATTTAGGGACAGTTATTCTACTGCCTACGTACAGAAACACCTTTAATCTAAAAAACAAAGTGTGCAATTCTCAAAGAAATTTATTGAATATTACTAACAAGCCCCTGAATAAGCCGGTCACTAAGCTATGTGCCGGGGGTTCACAGCGCTGCCCTCAGAGAGCTCAGTGTAGTAGGACAGGGCAAACACACAGCTGAAGCCCCTAGAAGACTGAAGAGGACATTACAATACCAAGAAAACATTTAGAGTAGATGCTGTCATTAAATGATGTTCATCAGTACTGTTTCTGTACAGTACGGCTTCAAGGATCACCCTGCCTTGTGCTTGGTGGGCCAGAGTGACTTGGGATGTAAAATTTAGGCCTCTGATGTACGTAGTAGAATGTTCATAGCAGACAATTAGTGAGAGCCAAAACTGGTTATATGGTAGATAGATCTTAATTTTCTTATTAAATTTATCAATATTAGAAATTTAGATAGGCTTCCAGTTTTTTTTTGTATAGTGAATAATATTACAATAAACATCTTCCTAGCACAACCTCTTCTGCCTACCTGAAGCATTTCCTTAGTGATTCTTTTTTTTTTTAAATAAATCTTTATTGTTCAGATTATTACAGGTGTTCCTTTTTTTCCCCCATAGCTCCCCTCCACCTGATTCCCCACCCCACCCCATGCCCTTACTCCCCACCACTGTCTTCATCCATAGGAGTAAGATTTTTGTCCAATCTCTTCCCGCACCCCTCACACTTGCTTCCCCTGAGAATCGTCAGTTCACTCCCTTTCTATGTCCCTGATTCTATTATATTCACCAGTCCGTTCTGTTCTTCAGATTTTTTATTCACTTGATTTTTAGATTCACTTGTTGGTAGGTATGTATTTGATGTCATTTTGTTGTTCATAATTTTTATCTTTACCTTTTTCTTCTTCTTCCTCTCCTTAAAGAATACCCTTCAGCATTTCATGTAATCCTGGTTTGGTGGTGATGAACTCCTTTAGCTTTTTCTTGTCTGTGAAGCTCTTTATCTGACCTTCAACTCTGAATGATAGCTTTGCTGGGTAGAGTAATCTTGGTTGTAGGTTCTTGCTGTTCATCACTTTGAATATTTCTTGCCACTCCCTTCTGGCCTGCATAGTTTCTGTTGAGAAATCAGCTGACAGTCGTATGGGTACTCCCTTGTAGGTAATTAACTATTTTTCTCTTGCTGCTTTTAATATTCTCTCTTTGTATTTTGCACTTGGCATTTTAATTATGATGTGTCTTGGTGTGGTCCTCTTTGGATTCCTCTTATATGGGGTTCTCTGCGCTTCCTGGACTTGTAAGTCTATTTCTTTCACCATGTAGGGAAAGTTTTCTGTCCTTATTTCTTCAAATAGGTTTTCAATATTTTGCTCTCTCCCTTCTTCTGGCACCCCAAAAATTCGGATGTTGGTTCGCTTAAAGTTGTCCCAGAGGCTCCTTACACTATCTTCATATTTTTGGGTTCTTTTTTCTTTTTGTTTTTCTGGTTGGATGTTTTTTGTTTCCACATATTTCAGATCTTTGGTTTGATTCTTGGGGTACGTTGATCTACAGTTGAGTTTCTGTATATTCTTTATTTCAGACAGTGTATGCTTCATTTCTGACTGATCCTTTTCCATTTTTTGGGCATTCTCATTAAGCTCCTTGAAGGTCTCATCAAGTTTCTCAGCGGTTTTAAGAAGATTCTTGAGTAACCTTATACATGTGGTTCTGAACTCTATGTCTTCCAGTAGTTTGCTTTCCTCTGTTTCTTTCATTCGTGACATGTTTCTTTGTCTCCACATTTTGGCTGCTTCCCTGTGTTGATGGAGTAGCTTTGTGTGGTAGGTGATCTATAGGGGGCAGTAGCTCAGCCTCCTCAATTACATGAGGTGGATGCTCTTGGTACACCCCTTTGTGGGCTGAGTGCAAAGTCTTGGTGTAGTTAAGCCTTAATTGCCGTTGGTACACTGGGAGGAATTGACCTCCAGGCCAATTAGCTGTGAGCACTCACTGTGTCTATAATGGAAGAACTGCTGCGCTGAAGACACGCTTATGGGACAGGACTTGTTTCAGCGGGGCTTTGGTGCTCACTGAGTCTGCCTCTTGAATGTGTCACTTATGGATGTGAGGAGTTGAAATCTGGTGTCTCACACTGACCACTAGGTACACTGGCTTCTGGATCTCCAATGGGGTTCAAGTCAGCTACTGTCTGAGGCCACCCAGCAGGAGCTACAGTGAGAGCTACAGTTTTCTCCTCTTTGCTTGGGGTTTGGAGGTTTTGGAGCTGTCTGACCCAGGCTGCAAGTTTGCTAGGTTAAGCTGCGATAGGGCAGGGCTTTCTTATGCAAAAGCCACTGCTTAGAGCTTGGGTGGGTTTGTAGGTTGTGCAGGGCGGGGTCTCAGGGCTTCACTAGGCTAGGGCGTGGCAAACAGCAATGGCTGCTAGTTAGCCGGCTCTGCGTCCCTGTCGGCAGTCCTATGCCCCAGTGCCGTAAACAATTATTCCTGCGCGCAGCTCTGCAAGCAAGCCACCCTCACTGGCAGACAGTCCAGCTTCTCCCTGTAGGAGTTTGGGTCCCCTACATCTCCCCAGAAACTGTATTTCAGAGTAATCAGGGGCTTGTCTCCCTTCGGGTTGAAAAAAGCAACGCCCGCCGCCAGCCCAGATCACGCGCCTCCGTACCTCAGCTTTTCAACGCTTGTGCACGTCTCAATGCTCTTTTCTCTTTCCTTCTAGTTGTAGAACTTCCACTCAGCCAGCTTTCCCGTGGTTCTGGGTGATAGACATTTTTTCTTTTAGTTGTATTTTTGAAATTGTTGCGGGAGGCAGCAGTTTAGGTGTTTACCTACGCCGCCATCTTGGATTCTCTCCAAAGCTGATCAGTGATTCTTAATATATACTTCGAGACTGCTATCCAAGTGAGCTATACCATTTAAGACATCATCAATATAAAAAAAAAAGGTACCAATTTCACCACAACCATGCCAAACATATTAACGTTTTATATTTTTCACTAATCCAAAAGACAGGGAAGGGGGCACATTTAGTTTAGAAAAATTGCATTTTTTTTATTATAAGCAGAGTTGCATCCACTTCCTCTTTCAAAATAGCAGTGCGGACAAAAAGAGCACAGAGATTTTTATTGCTATCCATGATGAACAAAGGGTCTCCATACAAAACTTTACAGCATTCAAGAAACCAAAATATCCATGAGGTAATACCATTCATCCCCATTAGTTACTTCTGAGTGGATTTTCTTGTGAAATTCTACTTTGAGAGCTTTTAGACTTAGCTTCTAAAAATCCAGCAAACTTCAGGATAGAAGAGAGCTTCATTTTGTTTCTATTTCGTAATAAAAAACTCTTAAAAAGATGGTGACTCAAGGCCCTGGCTATTATTAAGTTGACAATTTTTTTCAAGATAGCTGGAAGAGTTTTTCATGCCAAGTACAGTAACATAAAAACAATGAGTCATAATAATGTGTACACTTCAGCAAAATCAGGTGTTGCCAAGCATCACAGGTGAGACATACAACGTATGCCAACAAATTTTTTTCAAAGCTTTTCTGGAAAAATAAATTTTTCACCACCTAGGAGATGTCAAAGGCTTTTCATATTTGCTAGAAGAGCTTACATCAGCATCACACAGTGGATTAATTTTCACCCTTTTGAATACTGACAAGAAATGGGATAGGTATCAATACCTCACTGACCTGCCTCATAATATTGGAGGGAACATTTAGAATTGATGACATCATTTACAGACACAAAGCTTCAATATTTCTTCTCTGTTCCAGTCCACAAACCAGTCTGACTATTCCAAAGCAAAAAGATCCACCAAGGTCTTAAGAATTGCATATGGCTCCTGTATATGACAATGCAACAAACAACCTCACATGATGCTTAAGCGTAAGTTCCCATCAAGTCTCTCAATTTTTTGATGGAGTCTTTAAGGTTTTCTATGTACAGTATCATGTCATCTGCGAATAATGGCAGTTTTACGTCTTCTTTCCAGTTTGGATACCTTTTATTTCTTCTTCTTGTCTAATTGCTGTGGCTAGCACTTCCAGAACTATGTCAAACAGGAGTGGTGAAAAGTGGGCATCCCTATCTTGTTCCTGTTCTTAGGTGAAATGGTTTTAGTTTTTGCCCATTGAGTATGATATTGGCTGTAAGTTTGTCATATAAGGCTTTTATTATGTTGAGGTATGATTCCTCTATTCCCATTTTACTGAGGATTTTTATCAAGAAAGGGTGTTAGACTTTGTCAAATGCTTTTTCTGCATCAATTGATATGACTAAGTGATTTTTATCTCTCTATTTGTTTATGTGATGTATCACATTTACTGATTTGCAGATATTGTACCATCCTTGCATCCCCGGGATAAATCCTACTTGGTCATGGTATATGATCTTTTTAATGTAATGCTGGATCCGATTTGCTAGAATTTTGGTGAGGGTTTTGGCATCTATGTTCATGAGGGATATTGGCCTATAATTCCCTTTCATTGTGTTGTCTTTATCTGGTTTCATTGCACCAAAAAAAAAATTAAGATACCTAGGAATAAACTTAACTAAGGAGGTAAAAGACCTGTACTTGGAAAACTACAGGACACTGAAAAAAGAGATAGAGGAAGACGTAAACAGATGGAAGAAAATACCATGTTCATGGATTGGTAGAATCAACATCTTTAAAATGTCCATACCACCCAAAGCAATCTATACATTCAATGCACTCCCCATTAAAATACCAATGGCATATTTCACAGACCTAGAAAGAACTCTCCAAAAATTCATCTGGAATAAAAAAAGACCCTGAATAGCCACAGCAATCCTGAGAAAAAATAACACAGTAGCAGGGATCTCAATACCAGATATCAAGCTGTATTATAAAGTCACTGTTCTCAAAACTATCTGGTACTGGCAAAGAACAGACATATAAACCAATGGAATAGAATAGAGAGCCCAGAAATCAATCCAAACCACTACGCCCAATTAATATTCGACAAAGGAGGCAAGAGCATACAATGGAGTCAAGACAGTCTCTTCAATAAATGGTGTTGGGAAAATTGGACAGATACATGCAAAAAATAAAAATAGACCACCAACTTAAACCATAGACGAAAATTAACTCAAAATGGATGAAGGACTTAAACATAAGATGGAAACCATAAAAATACTAGAGGAATCCACAGGCAGCAAAATATCAGACATATGTCATAGCAATATCTTCACCGATACAGCTCTTAGGGCAATGGAATCTAAAGAGAAAATAAACAAATGGGACTACATAAAAATAAAAAGCTTCTGTACAGCAAAAGAAACCATTAACAAAACAACAAGAAAGCCCAATGCATGGGAGAACATATTTGCCAATGTTATCACTAATAAGGGTTTAATCTCCAACATTAAACCTCAGAGGGGAGGTAGGAGAGGGTGGGGGTAAGGGGGAGAGTTGGGGGTAAGGGGGGAAGATCAACCAAAGGACTTGTATGCATGCATATAAGCCTAACCAATAGACACAGACACCAGGGGGGTGAGGGCATGAGTGGGGGGTGGGGGGGGGGGGACAATGGGTGGATAAGGATACATATGTAATACCTTAGTCAATAAAGAAAAAAACACAATGATGATCATATTGGGAAACCCCTCACTTCTTTCAAATGAAACAATACTGATCACTCTAATTTGACATACAATAATTATTTTTCTAAACAAAGTATTTAAAAAAAAACACAAAGAAACTAAAGAACAGAAATCATTTTGTTTTTATTAGGTTTATAGATCCCTGAAATATATCAACAGATGTGTGGAGTCTAAGTTACGTGGCACAGTTAATGAAAGACCCACTGGGGTTAGGAAAAGATGATCAAGCTATCCCATGTTCCATAAGAAAGTTTTGTTTTTTTTTAAATCCACTAGTAGATGAGAATACTGACTTTAGGGAAATGTAAGAATGCAGAAATCCTGACCAAGCAAATTTTTCAAGTAAACACTTTGGTGGAAGAAGTAGCTTAAAAATACTTCTTACACATGTACTTTGGAAACTGCATGAAAAGGGGGTTAAAATCAAAGCCAGAAGGAGAGACAGGATACACGCACAAACACACAGGACACAGAATTTCTTCTCCACTATAACCTGTTTTCCCAAACTTATTTAAAAATTATTTAAAAAATTACAACACTGACAGAAGAGGGCTATCATATTAACCAATGTCACCCCAATAAAAAAGAACATATAGATAAGAGGCGGCCTACCACAAACTAGACAGCTTGTAAAACATGGTAAAACACCAGCCCTGTTCACAGAAATAGAAGCAGTCTTTGTCGCTTAAAAATATATGATACAAAAATACAGCAAAAATGAGGATCCCAACAATTCAGTTTATGGACAACATCTCCCCCCAAATAATCCAAGAGCAAAGTGGAAGGAATTTGGAACCCAAGACACCAAACTTCATTAAATGCCCTCAAATAAGCAATTGGAAGTATGATAAAATACCTTGAAAAGAGAAACTCAAAAACTAAGAACAGAAATGGACAAAGAAAAACATAAAAAAATTAGTGGATCTGAGACAATACAAAATAGTAAAGCAAAATTATATCAGAAATAAAGACCAATAAAGGTGCACAAGGTATAACAGATTTCAATGAAAACACGGTAATGCATGTTGGAGAAAAGAAGAAAAATAGAATATAAAAATGTAACAAAGATCAATGAGAATGGTTGAAATAAACATGGTTGAAATGGCAAAGAAGATCCAATTTCTTAATAATTAAGGTGTCTAAAAAAGATACACAGGATAATGAAACAGAAATAATATAAAAACTATTACCCAAGAAAATGTTCTAGAATAAAAGATCTGAATCTGCATACTGAAAGAGCACATTGGGCACCAATTAAAACTAGCCCACAATAATCAACTTTAACATACATCATTATAAAACTATTAGACTTTAAAGGTAAATTAAGAATTCTCACAGCCTCTATATAAAGCTCAAATACCTTTAAAGGCAAGTGAATTTAACCGTTATCAGACTTCTCAAAAAAAAAAATAAAAAGCAAGACAATGATGGAAGAGTATTTTTTTTTTAACTCAAAAAAGAAAGAACATGTGAATCAAGGACTTTCATCAAGCTGTCTCTCAAGGTTATAAAAAATTAAAAGTAAGACATTTTAAACATGCAAGAGATTTTGCACTCATAAGACCTTCTTAAGAAATCAATCTATTCAAAGATGAACTTTATCTAGTCAAGGTATGACTGGGAGAACTTGAGCAGAAAGACTGACAGTGAGCATTTAATGTTTCCTTGTAGATTTAGAAAAGTTAGACATGGGCTGAAGAGTAAGATTCAAGAGTAGTTCAACATTTGTGATACAATCAATGTGGTAAGGAAGGCCTACTCTTGCACTAATTTTGTGCATTGGGCCTCTAGTTAACTTATATTCTGACAAATAAAATGGAGGAAAAGGGAGAGAAAATTAGAATAATTTACTGAATGTTATGTGAAAAATAGGATTACAGGTAATTGGTAGAGTTTGAAAGACACCATTAAAAATAGACAAATCAGATAGTAAAAAATTGAGACAATAGGGAAAAGAGGCATTTAAAAAGTATAAATTGAAAGATAATATTTAGAACAAAGCTATAAAATTTACTGAAACCTAAAAGAAAATGTAAAAGTAGATAGAATAATGTAAAGATATAGAAAGAGCAAATATTATACCCATGATTATCCTATATAATAAAGAGCTAATATGCTAATTAGACCAGATGGCAGAACAACCTTCTGGAACAACTAGGGGGCAGGGTGCAAGGCCACGAGGCAGCCAGGACTGCAGGGTCGAGGCAGCTGGGACTGTGAGGGCCGAGGCTGCTGGGGCTGCGAGGGCTGAGCCCCTTACACGAATTTTGTGCATCAGGCCTCTAGTAACTTAATATAAAATGATAGACGTGAGACCAAACCTTTCAATTTTATAAGTAAGTGCAAATGAGATTAATTTAGTTATTTAATAAGAAAGATTTTCCATTTGGTTCATAAAATAGGACCCAATAATATGCTAAATACAAGAAATACACCCAAAACAAAATGACTCAAAAAAGCTAAAAATAAAGGGATGAGCAAAAACAGGTATACAAGGCAAAATAAAACAGGGAGGGGTGTGGAGAGATGGTGTGTGCATTTGTGCATGTGTGTGTGCGTGTGTGTGCACGTGTGTATGTGTGATCTTGATGCCAGACAAAGGAGAATTCAAACTTCAAGGCAACACATTTCACAAAGGAGGGACTTTCTAATGCTAGAAATCACAATTTGAATTGAATACATTAAAATATCAATATCCATGCAATAGCACAACAGTCCCCTTTACAAAAGAAAAACCCAAAGAGATGAAATAACACAAAAAGAGAAACACACTAATAAGAGATCAAGTAGATAAAAATAAGGATACAGAAAACCTAAACAGAATAATAAATTAATTTGAATGCATATGAAACTTTACATCTTAATTTGAATGAAAAACCTCAAGCATATATGGGACATTCACAAAAATCCTATCTAATAAAAGGGTAAAATGCAAATTAACCATCACTCCTTCACAAAGATGGCGGTGCCCATAGCCACAAGATGGCGGCACCCAGTCCTCTCAGCCCCACTGAAGTCCCCCAGTCCCAGGGGGGCGGCTGCTGAGAGCAGGAAGCGTGAGCGGCCTGGTGGAATGCTTGCTTCATTGCTGCGGATGGGCCTCTGGGCTGCGGGCGCGGGCGAAGCGGCCAGGCCCCGCAGAGAGCTGCTGGCACATGGATTCGTGCACAGGGCTATCAGTAATTATATATTAGGATAGAAAGAAAATATCAGCAAATTCCATAAAATTGAAATTTTCCCCAAGAAATAAAAGCCTAGGACCAGATAGCTTCACAGGTGAATTCTACCAAACGTTCAAAAAAGAACTAATACCTATTCTTCTCAAATTGTTTCAAAAAATTAAAGAGATAGGAACATTTTCAAACTCATTCTATGAAGCCAGCATTACCCAGATACCAAAACCAGAACAATAAATTACATATAAAACTAGAGGCCCGGCACATGAAATTCGTGCATGGATACGGGCCCTTGTCCTGACCTGTAATTAGGGCCATCTTCCCTGGCTGCCAGCAGCTGTCCCTGCCCCTCCCCCGCTCCCGCATCTTCCCCCAGGTCCCCGTTCACCATTGGGCGATCAGAGCCTGCTGGCTGGAGGAAGGGACCGAGAGGTTGGTCAGCAGGCTCTGAGCTGGCAATCAAGTCCTGCAGGCTGGGGGCAGCTCCTGTGATGAGCGTCTGCCCCCTGGTGACCAGTGCGCATCATAGCTACCAGTTGTTCTGCTGTTTAGTTGATTTGCATATTACCCTTTTATTATATAGGATTATAGGCCAATATCCTTGATGAACATAGATGAATAAATCCTCAACAAAATATTAGCAAACCAGATCCAACAATACATTAAAAGGATTATACAAATGGAAATCATCCCAGAGATACAAGGATGGTTCAAAATCTATAAATCAATCAATGTCATGTCACATTAACAAAAATAAAGGATAAAAAGCACATGATATCACAATAAGATGCAGAAAAAACATCTGACAAAATCCAACATCCTTTTATGATAAAAAATTCTCTATAAAGTGAGTACAGAAGGAACATATCTCAACATAATAAAAATTATATATGACAAACTTACAGCTAAATAACATAAGTCAATGGTGAAAACCTGGAAGCTTTTGTTTTTTCTCAGAAAGAAGATAAGGATTCCCACTATAACCACATCCCTTCATCATAGTATTGGCAGTCCTAGTCATAGCAATCAGATAAGAGAAAGAAATAAAAGTGATCCGAATCAGAAAAAAGTATAACATTATTTGCAAATGACATGATACCATATATAAAAAATCCTAAAGACTCCACCAAAAAACTATTAAGAATAAAAAAAATTCAGTAAAGTTGTAGGATACAGATATACAGATAAATGGTATACAGCCCAGAAATAAATCCTTACTTACATGGTCAATGGATCTATAACAAAGAAGGCAAGGAGATGTAATGGGGTAAAGAGTCTCGAACTTCAACAAGTGGTATTGGAAAAACTGGATACATGCAAAAAATGTAATCTGACCATTTTCTTATATCATATAAATAAACTCAAAATGGATTAAAGACTTAAATGTAAGACCTGAAACCATAAAACATCTCGAAGAAAATATAGGCAATAAAATATCTGACATTACTCTTAGCCATATCTTTTTGTATCTATCTCCTAGGGCAAGGGATACAAAAGAAAAAATAAACAATGGGTGTATCAGTACATCAAACTAAAAAGTTTTTGCACAGTGAAGGAAACAATCAACAAAATGAAAAGACAATCTACTGAATGGAATAAGGTCTCTGCAAATGATACATACAATAAGGAGTTAATATTCAAACTATATAATCAACTCACACAACTTAACACCAAAAAACCCCCCACAACTGTCTGATTTAATAATGAGCAGAGGACCTGAATTGACATTTCTCCAAAGAGAACAGACATACAGATGGCCAACAGATACATGAAAAAATGTTCAACATTAATAATCATCAGGGAAATACAATTTAAATAAGGTATTACCTCATCCCTGTCAGAATGACTATCATCAATAAGTCAACAAATAAGTACTGGTGAGGATATGGAGAAGAGCGGACCCTCGTATTCTGTTGGTAGAATTGTAAATTAGTGCAACAAATTGGGGATTCCTGCTGGCATTGAACTTGTACCAATGAACACTGGTTGACACCAGTTAAAGGATATATGGCAAAACAAAACAAAAGCACCACCACTTACTATAGAAATAAAGAAGATATCTATAATAATAAAAGCATAATATGCAAATTGACTGAACAGCCATCCAGACATCCTTCCGGATGACCTTCCGGACAATCTTCTGGACCAAGCCAGGGCTGCAGCTGCGAGATCGAGGCAGCAGCTGCAGCTGCGAGGGAGGGATTAAGGAAGCTGCTGAGGCTACAAAGGCCTACTCTTGCACTAATTTCATGCATTGGGTCTCTAGTTTTGAAATAATTTTAACAAAAAATGTGTAAAACCTACATGAGAAAAAGATTAAAGCACTCCTAAAAACAACAAAATTAGATTTGAACAAATGGAAAGAAGCAGCTCTTGTTCTTGAACAGGATGACTTAACACCATAAAAATAATTTATAAACAGCATAATCCCAATTAAAATGCCAACAAACTTTTTTATGAAGTTGGACAGGTATCCAAATTTCATATGGATAAATATACATATGAAATGAACATCTATAAAGAGAGAGTAGTTCAATCAGATATTAAAACAGTAAAAAGTCTCTAGAATTAAAACTGAAATTCTGACACACGGATAGGACAGTGGAATACAATAGAAAGTCCAGAAATAGAATCAAGTACATACACAACGCAAGTATATAATAAAGAGAGTCTTTCAAATCTTCTGGTAAAAATAGACTGTTAAATACATGCTACTGGGACAAGAGATTAGTCATCTGGAAAAGATACTAATAGATCTACACTTCATATGGTACAAAAGCATTATCTCCAAATGGACCTGGGATCTAAATATACCACATAAATACTAAAGGAAAACATGGGTAAGTTTATTTTTTAATTAGGATGTAAAAAAAGGCTTTCCAATTTCTAATTACAACTCAAATCCAGATGCAATAATTTAATACACTTTTTAAAGTTTGCATGGCACCCCCCCGCCACACACACACACACACACAAAAATCCAATATAAATAAGGTCCATAATCAAAGTTAAAACATAAGGAGGCAAACTAAGAGAAATTACAGCACATATCACATACAGGCTAATATCACTAGAAGACAATAAGAAAGTTCCAAATACCTGAGAGAAACAAGACCAAAGAAACTTGACAGAAAAATGGGAAATGATATGAACAGATAAAAAGATGAGTAAGAAATGAACTTTTAACATAGTTTTTAGAAGTTCAACCTGACTCATAGAAAGAGAATACAGCTATACTGGGATACCATTCCTTACCTATCAATTGACAAAACATAATATTCTGTTGGCAAGGCTGTGGCAAACAGGCATTTTAATGCATTATGGTGGAAATGCAAATTGGTACAACCCTTGTATAGGGGAATTTGGCAATGTCTAATAAAGCTATATATATTTACCTTTAAATCAGTAATTGTACTTTAGGAATTGACTTGAAGATACACCTATAAGAACACAAAAACACTTATGTATAAAGTTATTTACTGCAGAATTGCTTGTAACTGTAAAATATTGGAAGCAACCTATATAGCCATACATAAAAGAGTTGTGAAACAAACTGTAGTACATCCAGGTTATGAATTTTATGTAGCTGTGAAATGAATGATCATTATCTCTATGAAATGATGTGTATTGATTTCTAGTAGATACTCTGTTAAAGGGTGGAGGAAAGGAAGTAGCAAAGAACATTAATAGTATGTTAGATTTTATATAAGAAGGAAAAATAAAATACAAATGTAGTGAAGTCACTATCTTTTTGCATAGTTTTAACTTTGAGAACCATGTTAATATGAAACTCAACAAAGGAAAAAGAAAACAAAGAACAGAGAAAAAACCTAAAATGGAATATGAACAGAAGTAAATGAACCAAACCTCATTAGAAACGGATAACATAAACACATTGAGGGTAGGAGGTGGTGGGGAAAAACTAGCCCTGGCAATCTGAACGTAGTATTTAGAATACATGTCCTCAGGTTAAGACTAAACAAATATGAATTCTAGGTAGCAGGCTTCTTTGATTTAGAGGCATGGGTTAGCAATCCTGAAACTACTTTCTGTGTATTAAAGCACCAAACAAATAAAATAAGCACCTATCTCATATAATAAAAGCCTAATATGCTAAGTGTCTGGTCGTCCATTCAACCAATCAAAGCGTAATATGCTAATGATATGCTAAGGCCACTCAACCGCTGCTATGATGTGCACTGACCACCAGGGGATAGACAGTCGATCAGTCAACCAGTCACTATGACATGCACTGACCACCAGGGGGCAGACACAGTAGATTAGCTTGCTGCTGGAGTACAGCCAATCGGGACTGAGCGAGATAGGTCTGACACACCCTGGAGCCCTCCCGTATCCCTCCTCCAGCCCCGATGGTGCACTGGTGGGGTCCCTTGGCCTGGCCTGTGCCCTCTCACAATCCGGACCCCTCAGGGGATGTAAGAGAGCCAGTTTCGACCAGATCTCACAGGCCAGACCAAGGGACCCCACTAGTGCATAAATTTGTGCACTGGCTTGTTTCAGGGCTGAGGCAGGGCCAGTACAAGATAACTCTAGAATATCCTATGACAGACCAGAAGGGAGTACTCAAGGAATGATGAGGATATCACAAAAGAACACACGAGTTAACTTGAAGAGGCTCCCACTGGAAATTTCAAACAATCTGAACATCAAAATAAATAATAAGTAAAGGATCATAAACCATGGACTACCATGAGAACCCATGAGTCCACATTGACACAAAGGAAGGAAAAGCTCACCCTTTGAGTAAAAAAACACAACAACAACAAAACCCCACGAACATAGAGGGAATGATGAAGTCAAAAAATCACCACTTGATGACAACTGTCAATACAAAAGCTGATTCGGACAAGAATTATTAGTGGATGCCAAAACTAATGGATACAAGGTTGATGAGTAAATAGGGTATTTACATCATTTCAAAGAATCTTCCCACAAGATGAGAAATGATGAACAATAACATAGCTACAGTGCAGAAATCTGGAGGATACCAATGTAGCCAAGAGATCAAAGTTAATGTCACCAGAAAATGGGACAAAGTGCCTCCTGATACAATGCACTGAGAACATCACTTCTGGGGTTTTCCTGCCGAAAGTCTGAATCAAATCATGAGGAAACATCTGAAAAACTAAGTTAGGAATTTACAAATTAACCATAAACTTAAAAAATGTCAACATCATGAAATAGAAGGAGAAACAGAAACTGCCCTCACCTTCAACCTCTAAAATAATGGAGACTAAGAAGATGTGACAACTGAATGTATACACAACCTTAGAATTAATTTTGCTATAAAGGGCATTACTCAATTGGACAAATTTGAATAAGGTCTGTAGGTTAGTATAACATCAAAGTTAAACTATTTTGATAACTGTTCTGAGGGACATCTGTAATTCTCTCAACAATAAAGATAAAAAAAGAATGTAAATTTCTAGGGAATAAAAACTTTAGTATACGGGGGAGGGGGTGTCAGGGACATTATGTTTGAAACTTATTCTCAAACAGTTTAGAAAAAAATTGAGGTAACAAAAATTTGGGGGGTGCAAAAATATGGTAAAATTGTTCACACTTGGAAACTATGGTGAAAAGATATGTAAATTACCCAATTCTTGCAACTCTTCTATAGCTCTGAAATTGTGTCAGAATAAACAAGTAAAAGCAAAAAAAGCCGCACCCTGGCTGGTATGGCGCAGTTGGTTGGGCAACCTATGTAACAAAAGGCTATGGATTTGATACCTGGTCAGGGCATATGCCTGGGCTCCATCCTGGTAGGGATCTCTTTCTAAAGATCAAGTAAAACTCAACTTAAATTTAAAAGTTGCTAGTTTCAACAGTCATACAGTAAAACATTAAGAAATAATAGCTGGCATTTATTCCTCTAAAAGGCCTAGTGGTTGAGATTATGGACTTTGCTATCAGCCAGACTTCAGTTCAAATCTGAACTCTGCTATGTAACTTTGGACAAGTTACTTCCCTGATCTTCTGTTTTATGGGGATAATGTATAGAATTCTTATAGGATTCCATAAAATCAAGCATGTCAACACCTTGCCCTAAAGAGACACCAATTTTGGAGCCTTACTGTGAAGCTTTGAATCCTGTTTAGCAATTTACTAGCTGTGTGACCTTGAACAAGTTATTTAACCTCTCTGCCTCAATTTTCCTACCAATAAATGGGGGAAAGGAGGTGATAACAGGATCTATCTCAAGGGTTCTTGTGAAGACTAAGTAAGTTCATTGATAAAAGTGATTTGAGTACTACCTGACATAGCAAGCATTGCATACATGGCAGTTATCTGCATTACCAGCTAAGGCTTCTACAGAATAAGAATTCAGAAAAATGGTAGCTATCATTATCATTGTTAACCATGTAATATTATCACTAATACAGCTTTTTCAAGAGGTTTGGTGGTGAAGAGAAAGAAAATGTGTCTTTTTCCTCTTAAAATAGGAAGACCTAAGCACATTATAGAGACAGGAGACAAATGATCCAGAAAGAAAAACTGAAAATGCTAGAGCCAAGGAGTCATTTACGAAGGACCTCAGTCTTTCTCTTTATAAATATCATGAGGATTTAAGAGACATAATTTAAAAGGGCACTTTGGCTAAAGGTGTAAGATAGAATGTGTATCTTTAAACATAACTTTGAATACATACACACACACATTTTTACCTTTCTTCTTCTACAGAATGCATTTCCCTTTAATACTTATGAGGCTTTAAAATATTTAACTTCTCTTTTAGAAACCCACCTACAATCGCCCTCCTCTCTCCATTTAAAACGAAAACTTTAAGCAAAATATACTTAAAGAAAAGTATACATAATAGGAAAAGATTACAAATAAGCAAAGGCTTTTCTTTTTAATAATATTTGTTTCTAAATTTCATTTTTGGATTAATTGGCAATAATTAATTTCCATGGGGAAATGATAATAGCAGATGTCTATGGATCAACATGAGAAAATGTCTAAATATTGAGAGAAAAGAAACATGTTATAAAATAGTTTGGAGATAGATATTTGTATACGTATAGAAAAGGTTAACATTAATAGCTATTGGACTTTTTACTTTACATTCCATCTTTATAGAGCAACTATTATGTTTCAGACACAAAGGATCTATATACATAAAGAGGTAATATGCTAATTGGTCCTAACGATGTCCCAGTCACAACCGTTCAACAGGCTGCGCGTGCACAGAAGCTGATGGGCAGGGACGGGGCTGGTGCGCCACTGGGACATGAGGCTGCCCACTGCGTTGCCCGGCCCAGAGAGGGGCGTCAGGGCCAGCCACGGCGGCCCCCCGGGGAAGGTGCCCGCAGGCCCGCCATGCCCCCGCCCAGAGGGGCTGTCAGGCGGAGAGCTCTTAGCACTCCTGTGCTGCAGTCTGAAGGTGCAGAGAGGAAGGGAGAGCAGATGGGCAGTTAGGGGATTTAGGCCAGAAGGGGAGAGCAGATAGGCAGTTAGGGGGATCAGGCCAGGAAGGGAGAGCAGATAGGCAGTTAGGAAGATCAGACAAGGAGGGGAGAGCAGTTAGGGGGTTTGGATCAGCAGGGGAGAGCAGTTAGGCAGTTAGGGGGATCAGGCCAGGAGAGGAGAGCAGTTAGGGCCATCAGGCAGGCAGGCAGGCAGGCAGATGAGCACTTAGGAGCCAGTGGTTCTGGATTGCGAGAGGGATCCCAGATTGGAGAGGGTGCAGGCCAGGATGAGGGACACGCCCTGCCCATACATGAATTTCATGCACTGGGCCTCTAGTTAAAGAATAATCGAAAAGGAAATTTAATATTCAAGGCACAATGGAATGTTCTCATTTCAATTCAATTTGCCTTAAAAAAGGAACAGAATTCAGATCTACAGAGCCAATCTGCACTCTATCATTAAACACATCCTATCTGTCAGTGAAATGAGTACTACTATAAAGAGTTAATTTCACAAAGATTTCTGGAAAGTTTATCAGTTTAGAATATAGTTATACAAAATAAAGATAAATTCATTTATTTAAAAAATATTACACATTTCTAAGAAAACAGAAAATAACTGTCCAACTGTCAAATAACTGAAAGTACCTTATCAGTTAAAACACAACCCAATGAATTTAGTTAGGATTGAAGAAATAATTTCTTAAGAAACCATTCTCCTTTTCATTTTCTTTATTATTCCATAATAACCATCTCTCAGGGGCAAATATTCTTAAAATTAAAAGTTGTAGACAAAACCCACAAACTTAAACTTTATACCAATGTCAAGGGCACCAAAAATTGGGAACCATTTTTACAGGGAAATACAACATACTTGGGCCTGCCTCTTTTTGAAAGGGGCACTGAGAAGAGATGACACAAGAAAAAGAAGATTCACTACCATTAACACGGGAATTTTGACGCTGACAATGTATTTGTTTCTATCCTGTAATTTTTACATGAATCTAAACATCAAACAATTATTCTTAAATGATCGTCATTCCTCTGCATTGTCAAGGTAGTTATCTTTCTCCCGCTAAACAAAGAGTGCTATCCAAATGGTGGACTAGGGTATGTGACAGGAGGTGATGTTATGGGGATGGAGAAAACTCAAATCCAACAGGAACCATCATCGCTCAGTAACCTTCACCTTTCTGCAGCTTTTTATTCACCCAGTTAAAGAGAGAATAAGGAAAAACAAAAAACAATGGAAATAAGGGAGAGCTGAGAATTACTGTATACTTACTACATCCACCCTGAGTGCACAAATTTCATGCACAGGGCCTCTAGCCCTATATAATAAAAGGCTAATATGCAAACAGACCAAACAGTGTAACAACCGAACAACCAGTCGCTCTGACATGCACTAACCACCTGGGGGCATGTGCGGAACATGGCAGGTATTGGCCGTGGCGAGATGGTAGAGCAGGTGAGTGGGGATGCCAGACCAAGGCAGGGCACTGGTCACTGTCATCGAGGTGAGCCTCTCTGGTGGTTACTGAAAATTCTTTGCTCCCGCGCACCACAGTCCCACCTGGCAGTCGCACCTGCTATCAGGGTGCCGCCTGCACCCGCTGCCAGCCCTGATCACTCGGTGCTGTGAGCAGGTGCGAGTGGCAGCTGCCGGCCCTGATCACCCCTGAAGGCTTCTCCACTTCCCCCTGCTCTTATGGGGCAATCAGGACAGCAGCCACCGCTTGCGACCACTGACAGCACCAGCCCCCTTGCACCTGCTGCTGGTGCTGGCTCCAATCACTCCACACCATCAGCAGGTGCGAACAGGGCAGGCGCCATCAGCATGTGGGAGTGAGGCTGCCAGCAGACAGGGGACCAAGGGCCGTAGCGGGAGGGGACGAGTGGGGGCACGGAGGATGGGCCGTGACCCACCCCTGTGCTCATCACAGCCTTGTGGCTCACAGTACCTTTCAAGGTGCACGAATTTGTGCATTGGGCCCTTAGTCTCTAATAATAATAATAATAATAAAAGCATAATATGCTAATTAGACCGGACAGCTGAATGTCCTTCTAGACAAAGCTGCAGCAGCTACGAGGGCCGACAGCTGCAGCCTTGGCAGCAACAGCAGTGGCGAGGTGATGGGGGCGGTGCCTTCCCCTGATCAGCCAGATCACGTCCCACAGAGGGAGACCAGACTGCCGCTTAGGCCCCCTTCCTATGAACATCCTCTGAGGGATAACGGACTGTGAGAGGGGGCAGGCTGGGCTGAGGGACCAGCCTGCCCCCAGTGCATGAATTTACCTCTAGCCCTATCTAATAAAGTGAGAATATGCAAATTGACCATCACGCCATCACAAAGATGGTGGCCCTGCTGGAGTCCCCCAGTCCTTTCAGCCCCGTCGGTGGGCAGCAGGAGCATGGTGTGGCCGGACCCACCCTCAGCCCCCAGCCACCCAGGGCCGGCCGAGGCACAGGCAAGCCTCAGATGGTGGCTGCCCAGCCGGCCAGGGCCACCCGCGGCTCAGGTAACCAGGGCTGGCTGAGGCTTGTGCTGCCATCAGTGGCAGCAGCAGAGGTGTGATGGGGTGTCACCTTCCCCTGATCGCCGGGTTGCCTCCCACCCCTGAGGGCTCCCGGACTGTGAGAGAGGGCAGGCTGGGCTGAGGGACCCCCCCCCCCCCCGGGACTCCCCCCAATGCATGAATTGTCATGCACTGGGCCTCTAGTATATATATAAAAGTAGAGAGAGGAGTGTGTAACAACTCTAGTGTGCCCATGGCTCAACTTCACCTATATGTCATTCTTATGTCACCTACCTTTTTTTCTCCCTGAAATATTTAAAAACAAATTTAAGACATTTCATTTGACTTCAGAATATCTCTAAAAAATTAGATCTTTAAATAATAACATTATCACACCAAAAAACAATCATTCTTGACTATTACTGAATGCCCAATTCCTCTTAAAATATCTCTAATTACCTTAAAAATATCTTTTTGAAGTTGGTTAGCTTAAACAAGATACAAACAAGATATACATATTACTTTTAGAGATGTAGCTCAATAAAGGGTGGGGCAAAAGTAGGTTTACAGTTGTGAGTACAAGATTTTATTCTTGTATTATTATTTATTCATTATTACCTTATTTTCCATTCAAACAACTATAAACCTACTTTTGCCCCACCCTGTATATGACAGTTCCTTCCACATCCTCCCATTTCCTTTTATAAATGGCATTCCTATACAGGCAAACCTCAAAGATGTTGCGGGTTCAGTTTCAGTCCACTGCGACAAAGCAGGAATCACAATAAAGTAAGTCACAATCTTTTTGCTAGTAGAGGTTCTTGCTTTCAATTTGTAATAAAATGCAACCTATGTGAAGTGCAGTAAAACAAGGTATGCCTACATAGACTTTACGGTTGATAGCATGTGTTTCTCTAGCTCCTTTATTCCCTTAAACTGCTGTGGGCTTGATGACACTGTGGTTCACCTTTCTTCATTGTTGTTGCAAGATTTCTCAGGTGGTACTGTTTACTCTCTACTGCATCACCTCAGGAGGCATTTGGTATCCACTTGTTCTCTATTAGTGTTACAGTAATAGTGTTTCTAAATCACTGGGTATTTTCGTTCCTAAAGCTTATTGGATACCACATATTCACGGCAATGTGCACGTGGTGATCAAGCTACCAGGTTAATCCAGAGTTAACTGAGAGGCAACAGAAGTTATCAATTAATGGTCAGAGAAGCAGGGAAGGAATAGTTCCTTTGGTAGATAAGAGGCCAAAAAGCAGAGAAGGATTTGACCACAGATGGAGAGGAAGGCAGAGGACAAATAAGATGCTCAAAGAACAAGATACTGGGTTCCAATTATGGTTCTAAAAGATACTTTACACACTTGTACCAATAAATGTTTCCAAATAAATTCAGAAAGCCCAATAATTCTTTATTTTATGATGTTAGTTTACCAAACAACCTTATAAAAATTTCTACCTTTCTTGCTTAAGATCAAGGTGCTGCTCTCTAAGCCAAATGTTCCTAACTAGACTACAAAGTAGATTATCCTCAGAACTTTAAAATACCGAGGCATGGCTCCCACCCAATCAATTCTGATTCAATGGGCCTAAGGTGAGGATCAGGTATTATTTAAACAGTATTATTCAAAAGTCTTTCCAGGTGACTCTAATATGTAGCCATAATTGAGAACCACTACTCTTAGCTAAGGTTAACAATAGCAGCAATATTTACTAAGCAAGTGTTGTTGTATGTTACATACTGTTCTGAGTACTTTAAATGTATGAGTTCATTTTCTATTTTACAAGTGAGGAAACAGAGAGGTCAGGTAACTTGCCCACGGTCACAGAGCAAGCTAACAGCAGAGTTAGGATTAAATATCAAGAAGTTTGGATCAAAAGCCCTTGTTCTTAATGACCATGATATACTGCCTCCTAAGCATGAATTATACTTGTATTCTTTAATTGCAAATAAAATGATCAAAGAAACAAAATTAGATAATTAACGTTCTCCTTCTTAGAAATATTACAGTGGCATTTTGTTGCAAGGGTAGGAGCACAGGCTTGTTACAAAAGTAAATAAACAAACATAAATATTGTCTCTTCCCAAAAGATTCAAATTTTTGAGATTCACACATGCTTTTAATAATTTCCCACATATTATCCATACAGCATAGTTATTCAATCGTAAGTATCAAAAATTGCTTTAGTTGTAAAATTCAGGCAATACTGTATTACATATACATTTATAAGAAAATGTCCTACCTATTTCAGTTCTGCTAACTCCAATTCCATTATAAATTCTCAAGTAATTTAAATGACAAGAATCAGAATCTTCAATGTCAAAGTCACCAAATTTGATGCGCAATCTTTCTCCCATCTTTACACGAATCTCCCATTCACAAACGGTGCTGTTGGGATAGGTCTGTGGGTAGTTTATGGACATAAGGGTTCCACTTTCAGGGCCTAGTACAGTGTGTCCACATCCATCACCTTTAAAAAGAGTTAAAAGAACAATAAATTATTATTACATCTTTAATTTAAACTGTAAATACATAGGATTTTTAAAAATGTATTCTATTATATATTTTATACCACCAATACTTTCCTTACACAAGATAAAAAAGATGACATAGTTTTTAGGATATCTACATACAGGAGCCAAGAGAAGCCAGGTTAGGTCAAAATAATCAATAATTAACTTTATAATTTTTGAGTTCAATGGACCTTCCGATCTGAATTAGAAGTAAACATAATTTGGCAAAAAATACATACACATGTCATAAATTCAAATTTTAAGAATATCAATTCATAATAATTATTTAAAGTAAATGTAAACTATAAAAGTATGTGACTAGCTTCATCTATTCATTTACAAATATCACAAACCTCTTCTAAAATCTGTGAGGTGAATGATTTCTGAAAGTACTTAACATATACAAAGATAATGCAATCACTGATTATATGACACCCTGCAAGGCTCGCCTTCTTGAAGGCATTAAAGCACTATTTACTGAAGTTTAATTTTAT
Source organism: Corynorhinus townsendii (assembly GCA_026230045.1). Classification (NCBI taxonomy): domain Eukaryota; kingdom Metazoa; phylum Chordata; class Mammalia; order Chiroptera; family Vespertilionidae; genus Corynorhinus; species Corynorhinus townsendii. Next base: position 79,465,372 of record JAPDVU010000002.1, read on the forward strand.
ATTCTACTGAAATGTGACTTTTTAGTAATCCCTCTGCAAAAGCCTCATTGTTTCCCTACAAAATAATGAGAAAATGCTTATTTAAAGATTAGGGAAAATGACTTTAATATCTTGGTAGTAGCATTATTTGTTCTAGAAATCTCTTCAGAAATTGGATATGAAAACTCAGGTAACTTAACATATTGTTTGTAAAAATAAAATATGTACATCCTTCCCTTTCTTATGAAACGTGTTATTTTACTGGGCAGGGGACATGCACTATTGATGAAAAGGTTTCAGTTGCTGCACCAATTTAGCATTACTTAATGACAGGATTCAAATACATTCTTTTTAATAGGAAGATTGATACATCTTTTGATTAATACATCTTTTTAAAATGACAGTATTTTCCCCTTCAAAAGAGCTATTGATAATCATTGTTTGGAATAGTTTGGTGCTTGCACAAAAACACAATATTGAAAGTGACACTGCTGGGTTTTAATCTTAATATGGATAGAGATGGCTGTCAATAGACTGTTCTGTTATCTTGCCATTATCTTGAATTATTATTTTTACGAACAATGTGTAAGTGGTATCATTTAGTAGAACAGATGAAAGCTTTAAAGGCCTATGAATAAGAACTTAACATAGTATCTAGCAAGTAGTAGTTGCAAAATAAAATTTTATTAATGTTTATTAACCTACTAGAGGCCCGATGCAAGAAATTCATGCAAGAGTAGCCCTTCCTTTCCCTAGCTGCAGGCACTGGCTTCCCTCTGGCACCCAGGACCCAGCCTTCCCTCGCAGCCCCGACTTCGTCCAGAAGGTCGTCCAGAAGGATGTCCGGTCTAATTAGCATATTACGCTTTTTTATTATTGATGAAATAAATAATTTCAATCTAGTCGCAAAACTACCTTTAATGAAGAACCAACAGCTGTGGACCTAGATTCTGATGACTATGCTTCAAATCCTTTGTTGATAAATAATTTTTATTCTCAAATCCACAGGAGTACTGTTACTTAACCTACTTTTAAAGGTTAGTCAGTATTTGTAATCTGGCTTCCTAAATAAATCTCTCTCCTATAAAGCTTACTTTTTAATCAATGTGAAACTTTACCTATCTTCTACACTTCCTAAATAAATCTCTCTCCTATAAAGCTTAGCTTTTAATCAATGTGAAACTTTACCTATCTTCTACACCTCCTTTCATCCTATACATAAGAACTATGCATAGCAGCTCAATAATATAATAATGCATAAAAGCACCATAAAATAAACATCTAAATTTTTATGTGATACAACCACTGACATTTTACAAATATAAAACTTAAAATGTGATACAAATCAGAGGTGGAAAAAAACACAAATTTTTCCTAAAACTATCATGAAAATACCTTGAATATCTATGTTGGAGATTATCTAAATTGGAAACATATGGATATAAAACCCTCACTGTGAAAATAAATGAATTATAATATAAGTAACTTTTGAACAATCATTAACATTTTTCCTTAGAGAAAAAAAACAACTACCCTAAGATACAGTTTCTAACATGAAACTAGTCTAAAATGTTCTCTTACATTGAAAAGAGAAATACATGCTTTCTGGAAGTGTTTTGATCTTTAAAATGTAGCCACTGAATAAATGAAGTAACTCAAAATATAAATGTATATTTTTTTTAGTAAACAGAAACTAAGGCAGCTTTTTCCGTGATTGGAAGTGTTGATGGATTTCAGAAAGCCAAGAATTGCCTATTAACAGCTGAATTCTTGACTTAGTAATGGCAGGTTGCTGCATTTAATGTATTCCCCATAGGCTGTTACTTAACTTAAGGTTGTGATTTTAAAATGGATTTTACAGAAAGCATAAGCAGTGTGTTAGTAGTAATTTTTGTCTTTATGTTCATATTTATGTTTGAGTCTCAATAATACACAAAACATTTCTTGTCCTCTCCTCCATAAAGCATATACTTTCTACACAAGTTAGCACAATAAATACTACTTGATGAAAAACAGGACTTTAGTGTGCACGCTGATGAAGAAAACAATTAAATGGAGCTGTCCTTTTTCAGTATCTTATGTAGGGGGAGGGCACCAACAGTCCACAAGTAATGTGGCAAGAATGTTTTAAAATATGTGATGGGATTTCAGAGCTTTCTCCTTTTGCAAACAAGATGATATGCACCAGAAACCAAAGTTAAAAGTCTTAAATCTACTGCAATGAGCAAGTTTGAATGTTGCATATTTCAAAGACTACTTGGTAAGTTTAACTTGACTAGATAAATACTAGTAGCTTAGCTGGCCAGGTTAAACACCTACTGCTGAGGTATATGTTTAGAATATTCTAGTTAGAAAGGGAATGCTGGGCTTATTATACTCACTAGGCCAGTTTTCAAATGCTTTTCTTTGCTATTTTACATTGTGACTGTGACTCTAAACATTCTAGCACCTATAGGGTCTTGACTCTATTCTTGACTCACTAAGAGTCCCAACCTAGTACAGTCTGGAAAAACAAACAAACAAAAACAACAACATTGCACTAGGCATCCAAAGGTCATCATGTTCAACTCTACAATCAAAGAAAGATCTTGACCTCACTTTTACCCCCAAATTAGAAAATGTGCTCCCAGGTTATTTTTACAATTCTTAAAAGTAAAGCCTGCCAAAACCGGTTTGGCTCAGTGGATAGAGCGTCAGCCTGCAGACTGAAAGGTCCCAGGTTCGATTCCGGTCAAGGGCATGTACCTGGGTTGCAGGCACATCCCCAGTGGGGAGCGTGCAGGAGGCAGCTGATCGGTGTTTCTGACTATCTCTCTCCCTTCCACTCTGTAAAAAATCAATAAAATATATTTAAAAAAAAAAATAAAGCCTATTCTATACCAAAATACTTAAAATGTGACAAAATATTATAAAGTAAAACCAAAATCTGGAAATATTCTTTATCAACAAATCACCAATATACAGGGTGGGGCAAAAGTAGGTTTACAGTTGTAAGAGAAACACAGTTTATTCTTGTATTATTATTTTTGCTGCAACCTATACTTAGAGCAATGGTTCTTAACTGGAGTGGGGAGAGGCTGCCACAGGAGTGATTGTACCTTTCATTTGGCAATGTCTGAAGACATTTTTGGTTGTCACAACCAGAGGGTGGGGTGCTATTGGCATCTAGTGGGTAGAGGCTAGGGATGCTGCTAAAACATCTTACAATGCACAGGACAGCCCCCTAGAAAAAAGACTGGCCCATCCTAAATGTCAACAGAGCCTAGGTTGAGAAACGTGACTTAGAGCAAAGATTAGAAGATCCAGGTTAGTTCTTGGCTGGGTTTCATTTGGCCCAAAGGTTATTCTGTTCTATTTGCTATGGGTACAACCCAGGAAATAGTTTCCCCTCAGAGGTCAGCAGTTATACTAAAGAGTTTTATGTTTCCACTTCCCAATTTTTCAAGTAAATAAATGGAATGCTTTGTTTTTCTGTAAGTTAAAGAAAAAAAACCCTTTTTTATTAGTCTACAACCCTCAAATGATTTTTTCTGTTGCCAATAAGGTCATGAGTAATAAATAGTTACTAAATTTTCTGCTTAGCTTTGTACACTGAGAAGAATAATGATCTATGGCCAGGCTGTATTATCTACTCTTAGTCATTTCACAAGGCAGAAATAACAAAAAGAGCATAACTACTACTGGAAGCATAGCTTTCCAAATGGATATCATAGGAGCAATCCATACACTCTCATCAACAATTCCAATATCACCAACTCTTTCTCCAACTCCATCACTACCACCAACACCTCCTGTCAACTTCTCCTCCTCCTCTAGAAAACTATAACTGACCATAAAGGTAGAAGCCTGATAATGTAGTTTCTGAATTTTATTTTAGTGGAGAAAAAACATTGGAATTTGATCTTACTGCTCCTTTGCTTGGCTGCAAATTTAACCAGGGGATTACTCACAGAACATGTGTTCACTTCCTCTGAAGAGTGTAAGGTCAGATGTGTTAAGCCAGATACAGATTTTGATATTGTTCCAGAAAAATAACTGAATACTTTTTTTTTGTTTCTTATCCCCAGAGAAACCAAAAAGAACATTAAACACATTTAGATGACAATGAATTAATACAACAAAGAACACATTGCTTATTTTAGGCTGCTTTAAATTGCGAATCAGCTGGGGTTTTTTGATAAACATGTGCTCGTGATGCTGATTTCATGTGACCCTCCAACAATCCCCATATATTAGTCACATTACTACTAATAAATAATATAAATTCTTATTTGTTGAATTAGGTTAATATGAACATGGTGTACCTTCTAAAAATACTTTAACAATAGCAAATACAAATGCAGAAACCTTGCACAAATGTCAAAACTGTAGAGCAATGTAACTTTCATTAGAGTCACTGTAAACTATGAAAGGTTTATCCTTTTCCAGTGGGTGTTCAAGAATTTCTTTACCACTGTGAACTAGTATGTCTGATTTCACTTCCTCTAAGTAAGGGTCACTTCTGTCACGTCTTATAATACATCTGTGAGATCTTACAATCAATTGAAAAAGAGACAATTAGAGAGTAGAAAGGTGTTCAAAAGAATAACTTCTAAGTCTTAACTAATATATCCTATTTCATTTGGCTAAAACTGAAGATTTTTAATGCATTACTTAGCACTATGAAATTTTAGGCCAGAAGTATTTTACCAGTCCTATTACTGTAAGACTTAAAGTTGCATGACTACAAATCTTATACAGATAATTCAAGGTATCACTTTAATTTTACTCAATATTTTTTAATATTGCATAGGATAGATATGCATTGAGAGCCTAAAGAGTCACTGTGGATATTTGTAGAAAAAGAAATAGCTCCCTGCTTCATTATTTTTTAAGCCCAACTTCAACTCTGCATTATAGATAATTTATAAAACTGAGTAACATAAAGGAATGTGAGATGTATAAATCCTCTTCAACCTCCCAATCATAAACTACTTAGAACAAAATGTGAAGCGAATGGTCTCTGGTGTCATACAATGAACTTACATGCCCTATCTACCACTCACTGTGACCTTAAGAAGGTAATTTATTTTTGCTAAACCTTAGTTTTAAAAAACAGGGATAGTAACAACTCAAACCACACAGGGTAAGACTTAAAATAAGATAGTGTATGAAAAGACCTAGAATTGAGAGGCAAACCCATAGTAAGTGCTAAGTAAATGTTTAAGAGTACTAGTATCATCCTAAAAGACCTGAAAGGCTTTGCCCATCATATGTAGAGCCAGCACGCTTGGCCATAATCTAACTAAAGTAAAAGAAAAATGGCCCATTAGTAATTTTAGAAAATTTATAGCAGCTTTAAAGCTTCAAGTGTGTCTTATGAAAAGTATATATCCACTAGAAAGTAATTCTCATTAACACTCTCCCCTATAACATCTACTTCACTTCAGTTACTCACTTGCAGGACCGCAACCTGGACTTTGCTTTTGCCATTATCAAAGTCTGCTTCCAACTCTGAAATCTCAAACTTTAATGGCCTATTCTACTAGTCAGTCTCCTGACCTTTCAGCTCTCTTACATGGACTGAATACTTTCTAAACTTGGCATCTCTCTTTTCTCCCCATCTATTAATTGTGTCCTGGCCTCATTTCTTTTCCTAGTCAGTCTGGACCTCATGTCCACTGGGTTTAACTATAGTCTTCTGGTACGTTCATTTCCTAGCTACCATGTCCTTCTTGAGTATCCTGGCAACCCGCCCCCGCCCCCGCCCCTATTCGCTCTTTGTCAAGGAACTGAGTACCATTGGAATGAAAGGAATCACAAATTCCAAAAGATACGCATTAGCGTAATCTAAGATGGGTACCTAAAACTACTCAGCAATCTCTTATTCAGTGGTTCTCAAAATTTAGTCTCCATTAGAAACACCTAAGGTTCTAAGGCCCTCATCCCCATAAATTCTAATAAATGTCAAAAAATTACTTGGGGGAAGAAACCAAGATGGCGGCATAGGTAAGCACCTAAACTGCTGCCTCGCACAACAATTTCAAAACTACAACTAAAAGACAGAACAGACACCGTCCAGAACCACAGGAAAGCTGGCTGAGTGGAAATTCTACAACGAGAAAGAGAAAAACTCACGGAGAATTGGAGGAACGGCAAAGGGTTGAGGTACGGCAAAGGGTCTGTGCGCGCAGAGAGGAAGAGCAGCTGAGAGCCTGGCTGACTTTCTCTGGCGGGAGGGGAAAGGAAGCCCCCGACTGCACTGAACCCCAGTTCCGACTGCACTGAACCCCAGTTCCGGGCAAAACCTTGTGGACTGAGGCTCCTACAGGGGGAGTCTGGACTGTCAGGTAGAGAGAAAGTCACTCGGAGACCCGGGGCAGGGGGTCTGGAGGCGCGCGCGCCAGTGCCCACAAAGACTGAGGAGGTTGCCACAGGCTTTCCCGAGCGGAAGGGAGTCAGAAGCTCCTGACTGCACTGAAACCCAGTTCTGACTGCACTGAAACCCAGTTCTAGGTGAGCCCCTGGGGACCCATGCTCTTGTGGGGGGAATCTGGACATTCAGGCGGAGGCTCGGGAGCTGGGGAAGTCAGAGGCCTGGAGGTGCATGCGCAAGGGCAGGGCTTATGGAAAGCCAAGACTGTCTGCTCCACCCTGAGACTCCATCCCCTACAAGCTGAGCACAGAGGCTTTTGCAATTTGGCAAGTCTAATCCTATAAGACTGTCTCCAGCACCAAACTTCTCCCAGAGTAGACACAGCTGATGCTCACAGCCAACTGGCCTGGAGGTCAATTCCTCCCAGTGATACCAACAACAATCAAGACTTAACTACAACAAGGCTGTGTACACAGTCCACAAAGGGGTGCACCAAGAGTGCCCACCTCAGGTAACTGAGGAGGCCGACCCACTGGGCCATATAGGAAACCTAGCACACAAAGCTACCCTACCAACTCAGGGAAGCAGTGAAAATGCGGCGACAAAGAAACACATCACAAACAAAAGAAATGAAGGAAAACAAACGACTGGATATAGAATTCAAAACCACAGTTATAAGGCTTTTCAAGAATATCCTAGAAAAGGCCGATAAATATAACAAGACCTTCGAAGATATGAAAAAGGACCAACTAGAAATTAAACATACACTGTCTGAAATAAAAAAATATTATACAGAGACCCAACAGACTAGAGGAACGCAAGAATGAAGTCAAAGAATTGAAATACAAAGAAGCAAAAAACACTCAACCGAAAAAGCAAAAAGCAAAAAAAAATCCAAAAAGTTGAAGATAGTGTAAGAAGCCTCTGGGATAACTTCAAGCGCACCAACATCAGAATTATGGGGGTGCCAGAAGAAGAGAGGGAGAGCAAGATACTGAAAACCTATTTGAAGAAATAATGACTGAAAACTTCCCCCACCTGCTGAAAGAAATAGACTTACAAGTCCAGGAAGAGCACAGAACCCCAAACAAAAGGAATCCAGAGGACCACACCAAGACACATCATAATTAAAATGCCAAGAGCAAAAGACAAAGAGAGAATATTAAAAGCAGCAAGAGAAAAACAGTTAGTTACCTACAAGGGGGCACCCATACAATTGTCAGCTGATTTCTCAACAGAAACTGTGCAGGTCAGACGGGAGTGGCAAGAAATATTCAAAGTGATGAATAGCAAGAACCTACAACCAAGATTACTCTACCCAGCAAAGCTATCATTCAGAATTGAAGCGCAGATAAAGAGCTTCACAGATAAGAAAAAGCTAAAGGAGTTTATCACCACCAAACCAGTATTATATGAAATGCTGAAAGGTATTCTTTAAGAAGAGGAAGAAGAAAAATATAAAGATAAAAATTAAGAACAACAAATACATATCTATCAACAAGTGAACCTAAAAATCAAGTGAATTAAAAACCTGAGGAACAGAATAAACTGGTGAATATAATAGAATCAGGGGCATAGAAAGGGAGTGGACTGATAATTCTCAGGGGGAAAGGCGTATGGAGGGGTGCAGGAAGAGACTGGACAAAAATCGTACACCGATGGATGAGGACAGTGGGGGGGGAGGTAAGGGCAGAAGATGGGGTGGGAACCAGGTGGAGGAGAGCTATGGGGGGAAAAAGGAGAAACAATTGTAATAATCTGAATAAAGGTTTATTAAAAAAAATTTTTTTTTAAATAATAAAATTCTGGAAAAAAAAATTACTTGGGACTTGCCCTAGCCCATTTGGCTTAGTGGACAGAGTGTTGGCCTGCAGATTGAATGGTCCCTGGTTCAATTCCAGTCAAGGGCACATGCCTGTGTTGCTGGCTCGATCCCCAGTAGGGGGCGTACAGGAGGCAGCCAATCAATGATTCTCTCTCATTATTGATGTCTCCATCTCTCTCCCTCTCCCTTCTTCTCTGAAATCAATAAAAATATGTTTTTTAAAAATTACCTGGAACTTGGAAATAGGGAAAAAGCACACACACACAAAAGGAAAGCAGCACATCCTTTAAACGTCATAAAGGCCAAAAGCTACCCAGGAATTATAGGGCAAAATACTTAGTTGGACTTACTATATTTATCATTGATCAAAGGTCCCAGTCTTGGTTACATGTTAACTGGTAAATTGTTGCTTGGTAGAGATGCATATTCATTTCTGTGCAGGTGAAAAGGTGATCCCAAAGGTGACAGTTTATGGCTCTAGTGACCATTAACCAAATTTATCCATCTAGCCTAGCAATCATATGCTAAGATTGCCTATAAACACCTAACTTCTCAAATATTCTTTGGACGGGTTATGACACCTTACTTGTTCCCTCATTAATGAATGCATTAAATAAAATATGTGATATGTGTTCATTTTATATTGTATGACAATTATGATTTGGCTCTTTTTCTTTCTTTTTTTTTTTAAATATATTTCATTGATTTTTTACATAGAGGAAGGGAGAGGGATAGAGAGTTAGAAACATCGATGGGAGAGAAACATTGATCAGCTGCCTCCTGCACACCCCCTACAGGGGATGTGCCTGCAACTAAGGTACATGCCCTTGACTGGAATAGAACCTGGGATCCTTCAGTCTGCAGGCCGACATTCTATCCACTGAGCCAAACCGGCCAGGGCTTGGCTTTTTTTCTTTTAACGAATTTTACATTGTAAGATACTTCTCCAGTGGGGTCTAGGATCTGTACTTTAACAAATCTTAAAATACTAACAGCAATAACAATAAAAACCGTATTAAAAAAAAACCAAAAAAACCTTTCCAGCCAGTGTCCCTTGACATTTACCATTTTCTTTTTCACTTTTCCTTTCTTTTACAGGGATTTCTTTAGTTCTTTATTCTTCATATCTTACTTCTTTGCCTCCCACTCTAGCTTTAATGAACTGTAATTCAACTTCCAGACAACTGTAGGTTCATGTCCTACAAAATGATATGGTCAAGTCCTAATTTCTGATACCTGTGAATGCAACTTTATTTGGAAATAAGGTCTTTGCAAATGTACTGAGGTTAAGATACAGCCATACTGAACCGGGGTAGACTCTAACCCAATGACTGGTGTCCTTTTAAGAGGAGGAAAATTTGGACACAGATACAGATAAGAATACCATGCAACTACAGAGGCAGAGAATGCAGTGATGCAAAAGAACGCCAAAGACTGCTACCATCAGAAGCTAGGGAGAGTCAGGGATCCTCACCTAGGGTTTTTGGCGCAAGCATGGCCCTGTCGATACCCTAACTTTTTACAATTCTAGCCTCTAGAATTATGAGACAATACATTTCTGTTGTTTTAAGCCATGTAAATTTGTGGTAATTTGTTATGGCAGCCCTAGGAAATGCAGGCCTACCTCTCTAATGAAACCATTCATTAAAGCAGTCAGTTTCTGAGCTGTCAAAACTCAATGGATACCTTTCTATACTTATCTCATTTGTGATCTTTCTACAGCAAATGGCATTGCTGGCCCTTCCTGCCCTCCCATATTTTTTCCTTCCTTCATAACTTCCCTCCATCATTCTTTTTTTAAAAATATATATTTTATTGATTTTTTACAGAGAGGAAGGGAGAGGGATAAAAAGTTAGAAACATCGATGAGAGAGAAACATCCATCAGCTGCCGCTTGCACACCCCCTACTGGGGATGTGCCCCCAAGCAAGGTACAAGCCCTTGACTGGAATCAAACCTGGGACCCTTCAGTCCACAGGCCAACGCTCTATCCACTGAGCCAAACCAGTTAGGGCACCCTCTCTCATTCTTAAAACTCTCGTTCCTGCCCTGACCGGTTTGGCTCAGTGGACAGTGTCGGAATGCGGACTCAAGTGTCCCAGGTTCGATTCCGGTCAAGGGCATGTACCTTGGTTGCGGGCACATCCCCAGTAGGAGGTGTGCAGGAGACAGCTGATCGATGTTTCTCTCTCATTGATGTTTCTAACTCTCTATTCCTCTCCCTTTCTCTCCATAAAAAAAAAAATCAATAAAATATATTTAAAAACAAACAAACAATTCTCCTTCCCTCTCTTAGCTCTTCCAACTCTGTCCTTGCAACTTCTCTGGCATCCTAGCTGACCTGGCTTCTCACTGCTGATGCTGCTGTTCTTCATAGCTCTTTCCCCACTCTTGGTATTCTACTAGAGCAATCTCACCTATTCCTAGGATTTTAGTTACCTCTGAAATGGAGGAAGCTCCAAAGCCTCCAACCACTGTTGTCTTAATCCTCAAACTTGTCACCTACTTAAACATTAAGTACCCCTGCTAAGAAGTTCCACTGCTTTCAAACTCATCCTGTCCCAAGTATTCAAGGAACATCTTCCACATGCCAGGCACTGTAGTAGGTGCTATGAATAACAACAAAAATGAGAGACAAAGCCTCTGTCCTTATAGTTTACAATATAGTAAGACAGACATAGCAAGCAATTTTCATGGACGATGAATACTATGAGGAAGTAATGAGAACTTTATGCATGTGTGTCTGTGCAGGATAAATAGCAGTTAACTAGGTAGAAAACCTGGTGGGTGAAGGAGATGGAAAGCAGGGAGAACAGGATTGCAGAAATGAAAAAATAAAAAAAAGCGTCTTAACCTTTGCTCTCTCAACTTTGACTGGTCATTATGTTTTATACCTTCTCTCCTCAATATCTCTAAATTTAGTTCTCCTGAACAAGTGTGGGCCCTTGTTTCCACACTTCCTAATCTTTCCTTCCTCTAACCCATTGTCCACACTCCTGCCAGTGTTTCTCAAATACCAACTGGGTCACGTAGGTCCCTTATTTAAAAATCCTTCCACTATTTTCCACCGAGGATACAATAAAAGTCAGATTCTCCAGTAAGGATACAAGGTCTGTTATAATCTTTCCCCTATTCCCCTTCCAGTTTCATTTCCTGACTTTCCCCACAACCTCTTTGCTCCAGCTGCAGAACTATGAGGGACTGCATGCTCCAAGTTCTCTCCTCTGAGCCACTGCACATGCTATTCCACTCTGCCAAGAACAACACCCACCTAGCAAATTCAATGTTACCTCTTGTAAAACATGCTGAAAATCTTGGTCTTTCTATTTCTATTACCAGAATCTCTTTACTGTACTTAATATGCTTAATTACATATGCATTTTTAAACATATTTTATTATTGATTTCAGAAAGGAAGGGAAAGGGAGAGATAGGAACATTAATGATGACAGAGAACCATTGATCAGCTGCCTCCTGCATGCCCCACACTGGGGCTCGAGTCTGCAACCTGGACATGTGCGGAGTGAGAATCAAACCAACCTCCTGATTCATAGGTCAATGTCAACCACTTAGCCATGCCAGCCAGGAACAAATCCATTTTTATGTCAGTTTACCATACCAACCTGTAAAGCTCTGTTAGGCAGGCATACACACAGAAATGGGGCACACTAGGCTATTAACACATGCTGTTGAATTTAGAAAAATAATAAACCCAAACAAGCCAGAGGTAGGCACTTGATAGCAAGTAATTTAGTATCAAGTACACAGGCTTTGGAATCAGACAGACTTGGATTTAAATTCTAGCGTTGCCAACTTTGGAGATCCTGGGCACTTAGCCTCTAAAAGCCTCCATATCTTCACCTGTACATGGGAATACCACCTCCCATACCCCAAGGTACCGCAGAGGGTTTGGTAACAACTTCTGTAAAATATAGTGGCTAATGTGAGGCCAACTCACCCTTCCCTCCGATTTCTGGACCTTGTATATTAGGGGAAACTTCAAAATCTCTCCAGTGTTGACGCTATCAGCCTGGAGAACTGCCAAAGCCATGATTCCGTGAATCCACAGAAAGCCAGACTGAACCAAGAGACAAAAATGAAGCTGAATCCTTGATGCCTGAGGCCCAGCTGCATTCCTGCTTTCCCCTTGGCTTAGCATGGTTCAGCTCTTCCCAAGACTCCACAATGTGATCTTAGAAGCCTCCTAATACTTTTCCCTTCCATGGTAAGCAGATTTAGACTTCTGTTCCCTACGACCTCGAGAGTCCTAACTAAAACACATTTCTTCCACCTATGCAACAGAATGTCTCTCTCGGGCCTATAAAGTTAGATTCTAGGATCCAAAGAATAACTAGAAACAAGGGTATGCCAGAAAGAAAGAGATAAGCCATGAACCTGACAACGTATCAACAGAAGTTGGAGAGAGAAAGCAGATGTGAAAAGGAAGATCAAAGCCAGCATTAAGGTCTGAGTGAGTTATAGAGGCTATTTAAAAAATATAACAATCGCACCTTGTTGTCATATTCCTCTACTGCACAATCTGACCCCTTTCACTGAACTAGAAGTGGTATTTCCCTAAACTATAACTTGGATGGGGATAACAGAAAGATGGAAAAGATCTGGGTCTCATTAGAAAGCAAACATTTGAAGATGGAGATTTTAACTACAGTAGGAAAAAGAGAAACAAAATTTTCATTCATACATCGATTCACTCATTGAACAAATATTTACCAGCTACCCAAATAGATTGGATCCCAGCCCTCAGACATTCTAGAGATGCATTACATATTTAATAACACTGAGAGTGGTAAGTACTGTAAACCCCAAAGTTGACATGGCTAGTACTTAAATCCAGGTGTGTCTGACTCCAAAGTCTCCATACTTTCAAAGTCCACCATGCTAAAAAAATAGTAAAGACAGACAAAGCTCTCAGGTTTTGGAGAGTAAAACAAAAAACCAAGCCAAAACAAAACAAATCTGACAGTTTAAATGACAGTTACAGTACAGTAAAAGCTAGCCTGCAAGGGTAAAAAAGGAAGTCGTCATTAAGAAATACCTGCTGTGTGCTGGACGCTAAGAAATATACAGCACTAGTGTAGCCTACTTTTTAGAAAGCTTGTCACTGAAAAAAAGCTGAGCTATAAGGTACCTGAAAAGCAAACAGCTCAAAAGAAAGATGTATAAAAGCAGGTGGTGTTTTGAGCATGTTCCCAGGCATAGAAGAAGAAGCACAGAGATTTAAATTATACTAAAACATAACTGATGAAGCAGTGCTTTGGAAAAGGTGGGAGACAGTTTCAGGAAAAAGGAGAGGTGAGGCAGGAGGCAAAACTCTACTGTGCAGGGATGAGGACAAGGGCAAGAGGAGTTTAGCTCTATAAAGTGGGACAGTCATATGCTGCTGTTGAGCAGTAATTCCCATTTGAGACCTGATTAGTAGTCCTCATTTGTGGCATATCTAATCACAACTGACCAATGGCTTTCTCCAGTAATCTTGAGATATCTAGATCTGAGAAAGCAAACATTGGGGATTGGTACGTGAGCCTTCATGGGATCTGTCAAAGACCAGGGGAAAAGTATCATTGATATGATAGACTAGATTGGTAAGAGACAACTAACCTACAGATGGACAAATGGACTGGGTGAAGATGGAGGAACCTATGGCTGATGCCACACCTATTATCTCAGGTACAAACTCATCAGTCTTCCCCACAATGGACAGTCCTCCATAATGTTTCCAACTGTTGTTTCTCATTATTTTCCTGATACCAGATTACTAAAGCTACCCAAGCATTTTCCAGGCATTTTAGCTGGTAAAAAGAAAGCAGGCGCCCTGGCTGGTTTGGCTCAGTGGATAGAGCGTCAGCCTGCAGACTGAAAGGTCCCAGGTTCGATTCCGGTCAAGGGCATGTACCTTGGTTGCGGGCACATCCCCAAGGTGGAGGTGTGCGGGGGGCAGCTGATCAATGTTTCTCTCCCATCGATGTTTCTGACTCTCTATCCCTCTCCCTTCCTCTCTGTAAAAAATCAATAAAATATATTAAAAAATAAATAAATAAATAAAAAGAAAAAAGCAGGCAACTACTAGAACCAAAAATAGGAAACTCTTATAATTGTGGAGGTAACTCTTCAAATGAGAATTTGAAAGAGAACAAAGGAGTGCACCCAACTTGCTGACACTGATTTAGGCTGTTGCTGTTCTTAAGGATGACCTGACAGGTGGGCACAAGAGTGCTTTCTAAGTAGCAGCCATGGATATATTCAGAGTTCCAGTTAGAGTAGGACCCCTCACATGAAGGGAGTGCAGCAGAGGTCTAGCTCCTGGGAAGAGGATGGCTGGGAAATGCTGGGCAAATATTAGACCCTGAGCAGGTAGGCTCAAGAAATGGCTCTACTCCCCTGAGTCTGAGAAGCCAGTCTCTTGGACTGCCCACTAACTGTGGGGATTAGACAAAGGCCAATGGTGTGAAGGGCATGCAGGTGTCCAGGGACTAACACCAAATAATGTGCTTAGGGCAGCAGATTCACTCTAGAAATGGGCCTTTAGTATACATTTCTTGAATGACAGACATCATAATAATCATTAAAAATAAGAAAATGAAAAAAACTCTGTACCAGGAACAAATGTCTAAAACTAGTGACCCAGTGCACAAAATTCGTGCACAGTGGGGGCGTTCCCTCAGCCCAGCCTGCCCCCTCTCACAGATTGGGAGCCCTCAGGAGATGTCCTACTGACAGCTGAGGCCTGAAAGTAAAGGCATTCCAAGTAGAGAGAATGGCATATATAAAGAGGTCAATAGAGGGAACAAAGAAAAAAAAAAGTATAAAATTATATAGAAGGAGAATAAAAAGTAGTTCAGTCTTACACCTGAACTATAAAGCATGAGGGTTGCTGGCATGAGATTAATAAATGAAAGAGGAAGAGATGGACCAAACTGAAAAATTTATACGGATATAGGCAAAAGTAGGTTTATAGTTGTGAACACGGGGAAGTTTATTATTTAATATTTTCCATACAAACAACTGTAAACCTACTTTTGCCCACCCCATATTTGTAATATGCAGAGGTTTAGATTTTATCTTATAGATGACAGAAGTGCTGCTGGCCACACTATGGTAATATTTACTTGGTTCCAAGAGGGCAGGCAGTACCACAGTGCACAGAACCATAGCCCACAAACACTTGCCCAATAATTGGGCAGGGGTACAGGACATGGGGCTCAAGGAAAAAGTAGTAGTCCAAGACCAGAGGCCTGCTTCCAGACTCCTTGATGTTCTGATGATGTGATCTTTACTCTTCAAATGTCTGCCATCACTGTGGACTAGGAATTGAGCAATTCTTTAAACCTCAGCCACTAAAAATTACTTTATCAGCAAAGCTTCTCCTACTTTCCTAGGTGGTGTGAGCTCTCCTTCCCTCATAAACCCATAGCATTTCTATATATACTAGAGGCCCAGTGAATGAAATTCGTACATGGGGGGGGGGAGGGGGAAGAGGAGGGGAGGTGTCCTTCAGCCCAGCCTGCACCCTCTCCAATATGGGACCTCCGACGGGCAGTCAGACATCCCTCTCACAATCCAGGACTGCTGGCTCCCAACCTCTCGCCTTCCTGCCTGCCTGATTGCCCCTAAACGCTTCTGCCTGCCAGCCTGATAACCCCCTAACCACTCCCCTGCCAGCCTGATCAATGCCTAACTGCTCCCCTGCTGGACCGATTGCCCCCAACTGCCCTCCCTTGCCACCCTGGTCGCCCCTAACTGATCTCCCCTGCCAGCCTGGTTGCCCCTAACTGATCTCCCCTGCTGCCCCAGTCACCCCTAACTGCCCTCCCCTGACAGCCTAGTTTCCCCTAACTGCCCTCCCCTGCCAGCCTGGGTCCCTCCCAAGTGTCCTCCCCTGCAGGCCTGGTCACCCCTAACTGCCCTCCCATGCAGGCCTGATTGCCCACAGCTGCCCTCCCCTGAAGGCCATCTTGTGGCGGCCACCTTGTGTCCACATGGGGGCAGCCATCTTGTGTGTTGCAGTGATGGTCAATTTGCATATTACCCTTTTATTAGATAGGATTCCAACTTGGAGATTATTTCCTGAACTACAGGTTCTCTGAAAAAAATGACAATGTTTACTACTCTTCTCTGAATGTCCCTGGACTGTACTGGCATATGTGAACACTCTCCTGGGAGCTCATAATTTAAATTCCTTCATGATGACAGTTCTTAATGAGAGAATGATAAAGAGCACCAGCATCTTCTCTTTGATTCTAAGCAATTCAGCTTTGACTGCAAACTTGCCTACACCCTACTAAGAAAAAGTCATGCAGGAAACTATTGACCCACTCCTGTAGAAAGCAGTGGAGGGAGCTTGCACCTTGGGGTCTTCCCCAGAGTTCAAGTAGATAATTAAAATTTTTCTCCCAACTACATACCCTTCAGACCTAGCTGATGTTTTAGCAGCCTTTGAATACCACCCATTATACCACCGGCTTCACAGACACTAGCATTAAATAAAAACTACTTTATTTGAATAACTACAAGCATTTTCTGTCCTCATGGATTATACTGCTTTAATCTACATAATCTGGAAAATTAGCATGATGTATGTTTCTAAACTAATATTTTGAACTGACATACAGCAGGTCCTCAAATAACATTTTTTCTTTCAACATCGTTTTAATCTTGATGAGATGCCAAAACTTAACACTGTTTATATCAATTAGCCTGCCTGTGGTAAAACTGGTTTTGTTAATACATCATTTCACTTAAATTTGCAGAATCTATCAACACCATTAAGGACTTACTCAAAGATCCTATCCTGAGTGAAGAATTTAATCCAGTGGAATAAAGAAAATAATGTAATAGCAGTTCTGAACAATATAGTAGTCTACAAATATAAAAGGCTAATATACAAAGTGTCCCCTTGGGAGTTCCACCGGGAGACCGGGAGTTCGATTGCTCACTATGATGTGCGCTGACCACCAGGAGATGGCGCAGAACGAAGGAAGGCCCCAGCTGGTAGCCGGAAAGTCCCAATCGGCCCTGGTTGCCGGCCAGGCCTAGGGATCCAGCTCGTGGATGAATTTCGTGCACCAGGCCTCTAGTTACTTCATAAGTAATAAATATCTTGTAAGGAATTTTTACATTTTGAAGTTTCGTCTTGTATTTTGTAAGTACGCTTACATGTTAGCTTATAAATTAATTTTGTTTTTATTAATTTTAAAGAGGAAGAGAGACAGAGAGATGGAAACATTGATGAGTGGGAGACAACATCAATCAGCTGCCTCCTGCAGGCCCCCTACTGGGGGTCAAGCCCCCAAGCAACGCTGACAGGAATCTATCTGGTGACCTCTTGTTCATGGGTCAATGCTCAAACACTGAGCCACACCGGCTGGGCATAAATTAACTTTCACATGCTATATCTACAGAACATAACACACGGGTATTAAAATTACAACCATGTAAGATTATGTAGGTATGTGAATATGGAATAGAAAGGAACATAAAAAGCATAGGTCGATAAATTAGGGAGAACTATGAATAATTATTTAAGTTTTTTGTTTTTTGGTTTTTTTTTTAGTAATAATCATTGTTATCTGCACAATATTTTAAAAATAAAGTACTAAGGCCACAATGTTGTCCTAAAATAAAGTGAATTTAAGAACCACACAAGAAAAACTACCAAGGTGTCCACTCTACTTCATACTTCAACAATCACATTCAGCAAATATCATTATCTCTATAGAGCTCTTCCTAATCCTCCTAATTTTTCATCATTCCACACCCTTCTAACTAATCAAGAAGTGGAAATAGAAACTACCTATTTGCATGTATTCAGTTAATGCCCAATATTATCACCTGAGTTTTCATATCCCAGGTGTACTTTATTAAATATTAGTGACCCAGTGGGGATTAATTAGAGGAAATAATTTAATATTGCTATTTGCCCTTTCTCTATAATAGAAGTGTCAGAGATGAAAGAAAATTAGTAAAATGTACATGAAAATCTTCCTCCTGTCAGAGTCTGGGGCACACCACCAGACCCAGAGTCAAGTCCCTGCCCACCCACATGCACCTCAAAATCGCATGAGACCTAGACCTGGTTGGCCACCCCCCCATTGGGCTAGATCCAGACCCAGCCAGTCCCACCCTTGTCAAGCCCTGCCAAGCAGGGGGCGTAGCCTCAGGTCTCCTGGCACCCAGGACGGAGGGGCATGGCCTGAGGTCCCCTAGCCCAGAGCGGGGTGGAGGGCGTGCCTTGAGGTCCTCCATCAAGCCCCACCAGGTGGGGGCCATGGCCTGAGAACCCCTGTCAAGCCCTGCTGGGCGGGGGGCATGACCTGAGTTTCCCCGACCCAGCACTGGGGGTGCACTTTGAGGTCCCCCATCAAGCCCCACTGGGTGGGGGGCATGGCCTGAGGTCCCCTGTCAAGCCCCACCAGGCGGGTGGTGTGACCTCAGGTCCCCTGACCTAGCACTGGGGCGGGGGGTGCAGCCTGAGGTCCCCCAGCCTGACGCCAGGGCAGGAAGCATGGCCTGAGGTCCCCTGTCAAGCACTGCCCGGTGGAGGGTCACAGACTAAGGTCCCCTATCAAGCCCTGCTGGGTGGGGGGGTGCAGCCTGAGGTCCCCTGTCAAGCCACACAGGGGTGGGGGTTGGGGGAGGGCGTAGCCTCAGGTCCCTGCTGATTGCTCATTAAGGCTCCTTATGGGAACCTGGCCTCAGCTGTGGGTGCATCCATCTTTGTGATGGAGTGATGGTTAATTAGCATATTCCCTCTTTATTAGATAGGATAGTCCTTAAATTTAAAATCTACCTCTATGTAAATCTAGCTTTTCCTCATCATACTGAAATACTATTATTCTTTCTGGAAATTAATTTGTCATTTTAATTCTAGTACTGGTACTTTCATTTATACAAACTTCACTATTTTAAGATTTTTTTATATTGATCTTCTATAACCTGCAATTTTACAATTCATTTTTCACTTATAAGTTTAAAAAATGATTTTAATCTGATCATTAGTAAATGTGGACTATGTGCTATATTTCTAAAATCCACTGTGCAAAATTAATCATAAATATAGCAGAAAAAAAGATGCTTTAATTTTTGCCTCTGAACAAAACTACATAAAGAATCTTAATGTTTTATCACACCAAGAAAGACAATGGAGAATTCTAAATTAATTTAAAATGTTAATACCAGAAATAATTACAAATGTTCT
The DNA here is from genome assembly GCA_026230045.1 of Corynorhinus townsendii. NCBI lineage: Eukaryota > Metazoa > Chordata > Mammalia > Chiroptera > Vespertilionidae > Corynorhinus > Corynorhinus townsendii. The sequence goes on from JAPDVU010000002.1 coordinate 79,484,745, forward strand.
TTGCAAAGAAAGATGTGCTCTTCAATTTAGACAATTTACAAATATTGTTCAAAAATATTTCCCTGCATCATAAGGAAATAAAGGCATTACTTGACACTATATAATGCCCCCACACACATCAGTTCCAAATACTATTGTGGAACTGAAATCTTTTTATGAAAGAACCTGATTTGTTTTATAGGTTTATGAAATTAGCAAGCAAAAATCTGTATCTTCACAAATATTTCACATTAATATTAATAAACAGGTCAGTTCTTAATGGATTTTAAAATTCACTCCACATTCAAATAATATTCTAACCACAAAGGTAGGCAAGCCTCCCCATGATACAAATGAGGAAGCTGAGCTCCTGAGATGACACAAATTCCTACAATCATAATGTAAATCAGAGACATAAATCATTCATAGGAGACCCTCGCTTTTCTGTTAATATTAAGTAAATGTATTACAGTAGCCAATATGCAATCAGCATAAGTTTCACCAATTTAAGTGTTTAACAAAGATGTACATTTTACAGGGGGAAAAACAGTGTCAATAAAAATTAAGGTTGAAGAGGAATGTAATATGAAATTTACAGATAAAAATACACAACTATAACCCATATCTACTAGTAAAACACTACGATAGTAAGAGAGATGTGAATAAATAAGTAAATGACATGAGATTGGTCAAAATACATCTCTGCTGTTTTGAAAGGCTGATAAGTTTTCAGATCAATGATAAGTTTTACTGAGCCAAATAAAAAGAAAAATCACTGACAGAAAACCTGAGGAACAGCAATGTATGGCATTAATTGAAATGAAGGTGATGTCTATTTCAAAATGATGTCTGAAAGATAAAACAAACCAAAAAAACCCTGAGCAACACTCTACCTCCACATCTCTAGGCTAAGGCAAAAGTGGGCTTACAATTGTGAGTACGCCAAACTGACTTTATTCTTGTATTATAATTTACTAATTATTGTATTATTTTCCATATGAAAAACTGTAAACCTACTTTTGCCCCACTCTACATATAAAATGCATTCTGCTTAGGCTGGTTGAGAGAAAAAAACTAACAAAAACATTTTACATACATTTTTATTTCTGACTATATGCAAACTGCAAGCAATTTGAAGAATCATAAAGAAGAAATTATCCACAACTGTGTTAGCAAAAGATAACTGTTACCATTTTATTTCCTTCTAGTATTTCTCCTAATACTATGTAGACACTTCCATTATTAAAAACTAGAGGCCCGATGCACAAAATTCGTGCACGGGCGTGTGTGTGCCTCAGCCCAGCCTGCACCCTAATCTGGGACCCCTCGAGGGATGTCCGACTGCCTGTTTCGGCCCGATCCTAGTATGATCGGGCCTAAACATGCAGATGGACATCCCTCTCACAATCCAGGACTGCTGGCTCCCAACTGCTCACCTGCCTGCCTTCCTGATTACCCCTAACCACTTCTGCCTGCCAGCCAGATCACCCCCCAACCATGCCCTGCCAGCACGTTTGCCCCTAACTGCCCTCCCCTGCAGGCCTGGTCACTCCTAACTGCCCTCCTCTGCAGGCTTGATCACCCCAAACTGCCCTCCCTTGCAGGCCTGGTTTCCCCCAACTGCCCTCCCCTGCTGGCCTGATGGCCCACAACTGCCCTCCCCTGCAGGCCTGATCCCTCCCAACTGCCCACCCCTGCTGGCCATCTTTGGTCACATGGGCACAGCCATCTTGTGTGTTGGAGTGATGGTCAATTTGCATATTACTCGGACCTAAACGGGCAGTCAGACATCCCTCTCACAATCCAGGACTGCTGCACAAAATCCAGACCTGCCCCCCTCCCACTGCTCTCCCCTGCAGGCCTGGTCCCCTCCCCAAACTGCTCTCCCCGCAGACCCAGTCGCCCCCAACTTCCCTCCTCTGCCAGCCTGGTCACCCCCAACTGCCCTCCCTTGCAAGCCTGGTCCCTCCCAACTGCCCTCCCCTGCTGGCCATCTTGTGGCGGCCATCTTGTGTCCACATGGAGGCAGCCATCTTGTGTGTTGGGAGTGATGGTCAATTTGCATATTACTCTTTATTAGATAGTATAGAGGCCTGGTGAAAGGGTGGGGGCCAGCTGGTTTGCACTGAAGGGTGTCCCGGATCAGGGTGGGGGTTCCCTTGGGGCATGGGGTGGCCTGGGTGAGGGGCCTGTGGTGGTTTGCAGGCTGGCCACACCTCCTGGCGACCGAAGCGGAGGCCCTAGTATCTGGGAATTATTTATCTTCTATAATAGAAACTTTGTAGCCTTAAGCGGAGGCCAAGGCAGGCCAGGGCTGCAGAAGCTTGGCTTCCTCCATTGCCAGGGGCAACTCAAGCCTACTGCTCTCTCCAGTTCCGTGGCTGCAACCATTTTTGTTGGGACTTATTTATCTTCTATAATTGAAACTTTGTAGCCTTGGGTGGAGGCCTGGGCCCACCAGAGTGTGTGGAAAGCTTGGCTTCCTCCATTGCCAGACAAACCCAAGCTTCCTGCCCACTCTGTGGCCACAGCCATCTTGGTTGGGTTAATTTGCATACTCGCTCCTGACTGGATGGTGGGCATGGCTTGTGGGTGTAGCAGAGTGAAGGTTAATTTGCATATTACTCTTTTATTAGATAGGATTCTATAGGTGTTTTAAAGCACTGCTTCTCATTCTGAAATTGCCTTCTTTTCAGGTTATGCAAGGAACACCAGTGGACCCTAAAAGCATATCGGTTAGACTACACGGACAGGTTTAAAAGCAATTCCACCACAGACTGTATCAGGGTCCTTTGGGTAAGAAAACACAATTTTTAAAAATCAGGGAGCTGAAATCCCACACAATTCCTGAGTCTTCAGGTGATATATACCTAACTGGTCCTTATTTTATCAGGTAATTTAGCAATGATAATCATTTACAGCTACATTATGCTTCCCCTTTGCAAAACTGTGTACTATCATTTCATTTTCATTAAATTATGAAACAGGTATGAAGGGATTACAAAGTACAAATTGGTAGTTATAAAATAGTCACAGGGATGCAAAGTACAGCATAGGGAATAGAGTCAAAAATATTGTAATAACTATATATGGTGGCAAGTAGGGTACTGGAAATATGGGGGGATGGGAGGGCAGAAAAATCACTTTGTAAAGGACAAAAGTGTCTAATCACTATGCTGTATACCTGAAGCTAATACAAAATAATACTGAATGTCAACTGTAATTGAAAAATACAATTTTTATGGAAAAAAAGGTATGTATTCTCCTATCAATCATGAGATATGACTTAATATTTACCCAATCAATTTTGAAGAACTAGAAATTAGGTCTTTTAAATTATCAACAGCATTTCTATTTGAGTTTAATCTACATTGGTGTTTATATAAGACTAGAGGCCTGGGGCACATTTGTGTACTGGAGGGGGGAGGGGGTCCTCAGCCCGGCATGTGCCCTCTCGCAGTCCAGTCTGGGACCCCTCAGGGAATGTCTGCCTGCCCCGATCCCCAGCCCTAAGTTGGCAGTCAGACATCCCTCTTGCAATCCGTGTCTCTTGCACTCTGAGACCCCTTGCTCCTTACCACCTGCCTGCACCAGAGACAGAAGAGGCTCCCACCACAACCACTGTGCTTGCCAGCTGTGAGCCCAGCTTCTGGCTGAGCAGTGCTCCGCTTGGGAGCACACTGACCACCAAGGGGCAGCTCCTGTGCTGAGCGTCTGCACCCTGGTGGTCGTTCAGGGTCATAGTGACCAGTTGTTCCATCGTTCAGTCAATTTGCATATTAGGGTTTTATTATATAGGACTAGAGGCCCAGTGCACCAATTTGTACACAGGTAGGATCCCTAGGCATGGCCAGCAATCAGGACCAATCAGGTTCCCCGTCTCCTCCTTCCCTCACTCCCTCAACACCCTGCCACCTCTGCTGATCGCCCACCATGTTCCACGTCACCCCCGGTGGTCAGCGCACATCATAGCAAATGATCGAACTCCTGGTCTCCTGAGGGGACAATTTGCATATCAGCCTTTTATTATATAGGATAATACTGTGAGCTCAGCAGGTGTGGTTCAGTGGTTGTGCATAGACTTATGAACCAGGTGATCACAGTTCCATTCCAGGTTGCAGGCCCATTCCTGGGTTGCAAGCTCAATCTCCAGTAGGAGGGCGTGCAGGAGGCAGCCAATCAATGACTCTCATCATTGATGTTTCTATTTCTCTCTCCCTCTGAAATAAAAAACAAAATATGTTCAAAAAAAGTTCACACTGTGAAAGACAAACATATATTTATTAAAATAGTGGTAAGAACTTAAATAAAATATTGTTTAAAATGTAATGTTGCGTGTTTAATTAGATCAGGCTTGTGAAATTCTAAAAACCAAGGCAATTGTCTCATTTGTGGAGAGATATGTAACATTCTACGTTGTTCAAATATTTTTTAAAAAACATGATATAAACACTTTGATTTGGAAATAAGCAAAACAGAGCATTCTGCTTAGGTAGTTATATTCCTTTCTATACCAAGGTACCTTACATTTTTTTGGTCTCAGTTTCCTATGTTTGAAATGGGATAACAATATCTATCTCAAACGTTTGTGCTGAGGATTGAGTTAATACATGTAAACCACTTGGTACTGTGCCTGCGACAAAGTAAGCCCCAATAAGTGTTAGCCATATATAAGCCTGTTTTTCATTGTGTGTGTTTTTCCCTACTAGGAGGAAACTACAAGCACAGGCTCAAGACTGCAATTAAAAGAAGGATTTCACACTCTTAGAGTTCAAATGTTCAAAAAATTACTGAAGATTATCTAAAACCTGAATGCTAAGCATCTACATTTCATAGAACTGCCTAAATCTAAGAGGTCAGTTTACCAACTATGTTTTTTTCCTTACAGTTAGATATTATATTCCCATGTGCCTGTCAATGTCTCAGCATCCTCATAATGACAAGCTTATGGCCAAGATTCCATACTCTACTGAAAACCCTATGAGAGCAACAGCAAGCTGGACTTAAACGTGGAGATCAATTAAAAAATAACCTTCCCAGAAATAAGTAACAATTCTTCTCACTAGGAAATGCAATGGAAAATATGTTCAATAATGATGCCAAACTGATTAAAAAATTACTGTTCACTGCCTGAAAATAGTACAAAAAGGGTGGAGGGTGAATCAGCCTGCATTCTCTTTCCATCATAGGGATTATTCAATAAACAATGTTGCTTGCTTCTTCAATACGTTTTCCAAGGATTGTAGATAGAAAAAAAGTTTTGTCCCTTTCTGGACCAGCTTACCTTTTTTAACGTGTAACATCCCATTTAGGTAACATAGGAGGTTGCATTGGGTCAGAGCCAGCGTCTGACCCAGGCAATCTAGTCTAGATTCTAGACCACCATCCACACTAATCATCAGGGACTGTAAAGTGCACTTCCTAAATCCCAGACTCAAAGGTAATCAGAATCAATTTCAATCGCTGTTGAACCTGAGAACTTCCACAAAAGATAATAGTTATCGCCACTTGCCTTTAATAGGTTTAAGGTGCTATTTAATTACCTTGCTTTCTACTGTCTACTCATCCCTTTAGCTTAACTTTAGGCGTCACGTCTCCAATACATCTTTTTTTTTTTTCCTCCCAAAGATTTTCCCTAGAAAAATAATCCAATACCAAAAAGGACGCCTTGATAGCAGGGTCTCGCTCCCCTCTTTTCAGGAAAATGAATGGCCGTGCCAAAAAAGTAAAGCTGCGCCAAGCTGGGGGACAACAGGCTGATCCTAGCTTTGCAACTCAACCTGGCGAGTGCCGGCCCCGGTCTGCCCACGCACGGAAGGCACCCCGCACCTTCCCGGCGTGTGGCAGACTCGGCTCAAGGCCCGCAGCCCTGGCGCCCCGCGGGCTCTCCCCGCGCCTCCGCCGTCCGTGGGGCTCCACGCACCACGCATTCCCTGGGAACCACTCACCTTGCTGGGCTCCAGCGTCCTCGAGCAGCAGGAGCAGGACAAGTAAGAGCAGAAGGAACTGAGGCATAGGGGAGGAGGAGGAGCTGGAGCGGGGAGGGAGCGGGCTGGAATGGGAGTGGGGGAGCGCGGCCCCTGCGGGGGCGGCGGCCGCGGCCCGGGCTCGGGGTTGGTAAGGGCTGCGCCCTGCTCTCACCACCGTCCGGCTCGCCATCGCGGCGGCCGGCAGTCCGCCTGCATAGTGTGGGCGCCCCGGGAGTCCCGCGCGCCCGTGGCCGCGGCACCCGGCAAGGAGGCGGCGGCTGCGAAGAGAGAACAAGCAGCAGCGCGCGCCTCGCTCCGCGTCGGGACCCCCTCCGCCCCTCACTCCGCTTTCGCTTCCTCTAAGGTCCCTTCCCTCCGTTCCCCGCCCGAGACCCCAGACCGGGATGCAGGGGAGGGAAGAGAGGAAACGAGTGCTCGAGGCGCGGAGGACGACAGCGACGGAGCTGGGCAGCGAGCCTCCCGCACCGCGTTCCTCAACCCTACGCCCCGCTTGCCGCGCTCTCCCGCCGCTCAGGCTAGCTGGCAGGCAGGCCGGCCACAGATCCCTCGCGCTCCCTCCAGCGCCTCTGGCCACGCCTCTTTGGTCGCCGCGGCCAATCCGCCGTTAGCTCCGGTCCGGCTCCCCCGCTCCACCCAATCAACGCGTTCTCCCCTCAATCGACCAGTTAGCTCCGCTACCCACCACTCGAGCTCCACCGCCTCGCATCTCTCTCCTCCAATCCCCTGAGGCCTTGGGAAGCGTCCCACCCGCCTCCCCCAATTTGGGTTCCGCCCCCAAGCTCCGGCCCCCGGCGGCCCCCGCCAGACCCTGAGATTTGTTATTGTTGGGACCTCAGCCCAAGCAGATCCCGCAGAGGCGGCCGTCTGCTCTGGTCAATGACTTCCGGGACTACCCCCATCCCTCTCTCCCAGCTCCGCAGGCTGTGCCTGCTCTTTGCTCCTCCCTCGCCGCACATCAGGCCACTGGAAGGGGTGGGAAACCTGGATTCTGGATGGTTTTAGCTGGGAGCTGAATCTAAAGGATCTTCCTTCCTTTCTCTTTCTTTATTTCTTTCTTTCATTTCTTTCTTTTACAAAAAACAGAGCGATTTTTTTTTTTAAATAAAAGCTACTGCCAATTGTTGCAGGCACTCCCAGGGACAATAACAGATGAATGCACCCTGTTTCCAATGCCTTTTACTATATTATATTAGGGGGAAAACAAAAAAAGGATATAGCAAGATTCATGACGCCAAAGTAATTTAAACCTAGCATGCTGAAATTCATTCAGCCCTTCTAGAGTTGAGCACCTGCAAAACCTGTGTTATGAGTTGTAGGAGTTGCAGCCTATTACACAGACAGACATATTCCAGGATCTAGTGTTGGGACAAAGATGGACATACATAGTGAAAGTCAGAATAAAATAAGTGCTAATTAGAGTCACACACAATTTGATGGAGACTGTCAGGATAGAGTCACAAAAAGAACTGGGTTTTGGGAAAGCTGAATCCACCTGACTAGGAAGTGAATGATTTTAGAGAAGAGAGAAGTGTCATCCTGGATGTTTTCCACATGGGTTCCTAAGGAGTCTGGTGTCATTAATAAATACAGAAAACTGAAAAGGTGGAGCTGGTTGTGTGGGAAAATGAGTTAATTTGGGACATACTGAATTTGAGATGTCCTGTCCACTAATGCGAAGCTATGTAGCAGTCAGGTGGACATGTTGATCTAAAGCTTAGGATGAGGAACGCCTTGAAGTTATGGGGGAAACTCATGAATAGATGTAATGATCAAAACCATGGAAGAGACTGATATGCTCAAAATCTGAAAATTGTAAAGGACTTTGGAGGCCATCTTTTTCAACTCGCTGCAAATCCCTCATACATTAAGCTTTCCTACCAAATTTATTTAAAAAGTATTTACTGGAGCCCCACCAGTGTGGCTCAGTGCTTGAGTGTCCGCCTATGAACCAGGAGGTCACCGTTTGATTCCGGTCAGGGCACATGCCAGGGTTGTGGACCCAACCCCCAGTGGGGGGTGTGCAGGAGCAGCCGATTGATCAATGATTCTCTCTTATCATGGCTGTTTCTATCTCTCCCTCTTCCTTCCTCTCTGAAATCAATAATATATATATATATTCTAAAAAGCATTTATTGGATGCCTACTAAACCCTACTATGCTTTAAGCCTAATGTAGGTAGTGGGCATAGAAAGTTCAATCAGAGGAGCCTACATTCTGAGAGGGAGGCGACCATGTAAATAAATCCATCCGTAATCAGCTGCATATTGGAGATAAGGACTGATGCCACAAAACCACATTGGAAGGATTTTAAAAAGCCCATTATGGTAAGTATAAAATTCCAGCTGTAGTGAATAAGACGGCAAAGTAAGGAAGGTGATCTCAGGCCAGAGGCAAAGGAAGCTGGATTACAGGTGAATGGTGTTGCTGGAGCTGCATCTGTTAGGACTTGCAGCAGCCATAGTCAGCTCCGTTCCTTGACTGGTAAATAAATTAATGCTTTGGATAAAGGCTCTGGGGAAGAGTAGAGCTTCAGGAAAGAAACACGTGAGTCGGTATGTATAAAATACCAGGAAATTAAACTGTGTATCACTTTAATGCATTTGTTTGTTCACTCCATGTTAAACATAAATGCAGGTTCTCAATCTAAATTTCAATTCACCAGAATTTTTTCCACTTTCTGTGTCTTCCTTTTTCCTCATTTTCTTTCTTCATAGATAAAGAGTGGAGGGTTAGAAAAATTGGAATTGATCTGTAGAGAAAAGGAGAAATATGAAAAGAATGTTTGCATCCCATTATTTCTGCTTCTAAACGAATCTCAGCTCAGCCACTGCTAAGAAAACGAGAAGAGAGGAGAAGACCCTGGGGCCTTTGCTTCATACAGAAACATCTGGGTTTTAATGGTAAGATATGGTAAAATTCATTGGCACTATCGTTACTGTTAAGCATTAATAAAACAGAAGAGGCTCATTTAATATGGAATTTATACTGGAAACCTTGGGATGATGGTGTGTAATGAATCATTGGTGGGCTTTATCAGCGAGTGTATATTTTGGCAGGATAACAAAACGAGGGAACAAATGATAATTTAGTGATCCAGTGGGGTGGGAGAGAAAGAAGAATGTGGCATTTCTGGGGAAATATTTCCAACTTCAAAGCCCAGGACTCTAAAATCTGGTTCTTGTTCTCACAGGAGCATTTTCTCTGTCCTGTTGACTGTTTGGACAAATGTTTACAGCCAAGTTTGTTGCTAAATGTCTGAATTCTCCTGGGGAGGCTTTCTTCCTTACTGTGAACATTTTCTGGATACATTTGCTGTTTATCTTGTAAACTTGTTTCAGTTAGTAATTTCAGTCAAATCTAGCTCTTAGGTTTATTACTCATATTTTCTTAACATTTATAAACAATTTCTTTAGGTTCTGTTATAGCAAATTTAAGATGTATGTGTTAGGAACCTAATTTATTTTAGAAGATATTTCATTTCTACTAGTGCTGTGGTCAGCAAACTGCGGCTCACGAGCCACATGCGGCTCTTTGGCCCCTTGAGTGTGGCTCTTCCACAAAATACCACGGCCTGGGCGAGTCTATTTTGAAGAAGTGGCGTTAGAAGAAGTTTAAGTTTAAAAAATTTGGCTCTCAAAAGAAATTTCAATCGTTGTACTGTTGATATTTGGCTCTGTTGACTAATGAGTTTGCCGACCACTGTACTAGTGGATAGTGAAAATTACGTTCATTTTCTTGGCGTATTTCAACAACATGACTGACATTGATAATTTTCCATTTGCCTTCTACAGCATCTTTCTTTTTCTCTTTTTTCCTCTCTTCCCTCCCTGGTTTTTCTTTAGGAACATAATAAAATAAATTTAACTAATTCACTTGTCAGAACAAGAAGGCTTCAGCTTGGTATTTTATCTCTGATGGTGGCTGCAAAAGATTTTAGTAAAAGCATGAAAACTGCCCTCCATAACGTAAACATCATGCCAAGACATTAGAAAATTAATTATACATGAGGACTAAAAAATGAATAATAAACATACCAGAGTATCTGAGATAATGTTATTTAGGTGTGCAGTGGCTGTGTGCCTCTCCTGCTATTCTTTCCTGTGGGACCTATGCTGGCAACATAATCAAGAATTAAATATACAGAGCTGAAATGCTGTTTGGCTTCTGAGAAATTCAGTTGTTGTTTCATGAGATCATGGAAACAGCCCCAGACCAGACTCTTGTATCCAACTTCCACTTGAAAGTGCTGTATAACCTACTGCAAGTCTCGTAGGCCTTGGTTTGTCTACAACTGAAGATGGTTGGATCTTGTTATAGATTTTGAGTTTTGACAATTCTTCCAAATTTTCACTATCTACTGCTCCCTTTTATCTCACAGTCAAATTATAAGTCCTTGGTGCCTAAACTGCCACCTAATGAAGGGAGGGGACAAAAAAGCTGTGACTACAGATTTCCTCTCTGGGAGAACATTGGGCTGAACAGGAGTGCACCTTAAAGCGTGTGCTTCACATCCCATAACCCCAGCCCAGGAATGTCTTTATGAACTGGAGCTAGATGAAGAGCCCAGTTCTGTTCTGTGAAAGAAGTAAACAGGGCCTTGGAGCAGGAGGGTAACATTATCAGGAAGGAGATGAGGGAGGTCAGAGGAGATGAGCTGGCCAGCACAGTGGCTGGAAGATAGAACAGAGGAGAGGTGAGGAAGAGTGAAAATTCCCCAGTGACTGGAATACAGAGATGCTGGATAGATAGAGATAGCTAATAAATAAATTCTAACTGTTTGCTGTATAGGCTATACTGTAACCTTCCTCTGCCTTCCTTCCAAACTCTCCATTAAGTTTAACAGGTCACAGGCTTGATCCAGTGAAACTTTGGGGAAGAAGGAATATGCAAGTGGGGAGAGACAATCAGGTGGGTGTCCACCTTTATTTTTTTAAATATATTTTTCTTGATTTCAGAAAGGAAGGGAAAGAGAGAGAGAGAGAGACATCAATGATAAGAAAGAATAATTGATCAGCTGCCTCCTGCACACCCCACACTGGGGATGGAGTCTGCAACCCAGGCATGTACCCTGACTGGAATCAAACTGTTATCTTCTGGTTCATAGGTCCACATTCAACTGCAGAGCCACGCCGGCCAGGCAGTGTCCAGTTTCAAGACTCTACATGGAAAGGGCAGCATCCTCAGGAAGGGATTATGAAAGCAGACATCAAACACTCAGAGAGAGCAGGAGACTCCTGAACCAGAGGTTTGAAACATGTAAACTACCATGCAACTCCCCATCCTCTTGACAAGAAACTAGGTTTCCATCCCGGGGTTTGGAGTCATCCAGGCAGCTCCCATCTATTAAGCAAGGACAAGTAAAAAATAGTTCAACTTTTTATTTTCTAAGAACCAAGAGAAAAGAAATAGAAGGTGAGATTTTTTTAAATATGCTTTTAATGATTCCTTTTGAATCATGTAATTAAATGTTAATTTAGAGCCTTTAAATTTAATAAGTCAATAAAATAGGAACTAATATTTTAAACAATAGCAACCCTTTGAAAATTCAGAAATTTTAAAGAAATACCTAAGTTTTTTTAAAAACAAAGAATATCATCTCCTTGATATTACAGTCATAGACTAGCTGATGTTAGTCTGCCTTTTAACATAATAAGATGTAAATGAGATGCAGAATATATTATACACTTTTAGTTAAACAGATCCTTTTATTTTTTGGCACTCTATTAACCATGGTTTGTGAAACAACAGATTGTGGGCCAAAAGGAAATAATATGTTGTTCAAATTAATCTGACTTTCCATGAGATTCTGCATTAATAATCAGGTTTTAATATCAATATAAATAATACTTTACATTTGACTGACATATGCTATCATTTTGTTCATTGTTAACATACTGCACAAAAGTGAAAATGTGAGAGTTTTTTTAAAGGATTTATTGCGGACCAAGATAACTCCTAGGGGAAAAACAAAGGAGATTATCATTTCTCTGACCTCACTTTTTTTTTTTTAATCTTAAAAGACATGCCTCATGCTCTTAGAATTTTGAATAAATAGGACAATTTTCTCATCACATATCTGACATTATTGGTGATCTCTATAAATCAATGCTTAGTTTTCATCTTTAGATCTGAAGATATGTCCATTCTTTTTGTGTGATTATAATCAGTTAATTTGATACTTCTGACTTGACTAAAATATAGGGTGAGAGCAGACCTTGATAAAAGATATAAACTATTGAGTCAAAAAATTCATGAATTTCCTATTTATTTGGAACTCATTTGGAAGACACCCAGATATTAACAGCCCCATCTAATGACAGAATTTAATCATTTGTTGATTTGAAAGAATAAAAGTGGTTTTATTTTCTCCAAAAACAATTACCAGACATAAGGTAACTCAGGATTCATTTTAGTCTTTCTGACATTTGCTATTATTTTTGTATTGACAAACAAGTAATACAAAGACAGTACTTCATTATCACAACATAAATATAGCCACTAGACTCTAGATACTGTTAGTCGCATATGCATGCAATTAATTAAATCAACTGCAAAAATGATACACCACCGAAGAGCCATGCTGAATCAGCCCCTAGATTTTATTTTAATAATAACTACAACAATGTGTATAAGAACAATTGAAATTCTCTTCAGGTGAACAAACTTACAGCCATTCATGCATGCTTATGGCATCCATCCATTTAAAGGAATGAATAGTTAGTTATTCATGGGCCAGAATGAAGTTTTTAACACCATCTGTGCCTTAATAGAAAACAAAATGAAACAAACAAGCCATGTTTGAAGATATGCTAAAATATTATACTCAAATCACATTTGCAATCATATTCTTGCTTCTACGGATTATTTCCCAAACTTTATATCTGTATATTCTATATGTAGATGATTTAAGTTCTTCTTGACCTACCAATAATTTTTCATGGTCCTGGCATCATTTTCATAATTGTGTGTCTTGTTCCATTCTATCATGTTAAATAACTAACCCCCATCTTTTTTTAAAAATATATTTTATTGTTTTTTTACAGAGAGGAAGGGAGAGAGATAGAGACTTAGAAACATCGATGAGAGAGAAACATCGATCAGCTGCCTCCTGCACACCCCCCACTGGGGATGTGCCTGCAACCAGGGTACATGCCCTTGACCAGAATCGAACCCGGGACCCTTCAGTCCGCAGGCCGACACTCTATCCACTGAGCCAAACCGGTTAGGGCTAAATAACCCCCATCTTAATTTTCCCAACCCAAATGATACATAAGGTACCTAACATTTGTAAAAGGTAGAATTAGTAGCTGCTAAGTAGCTTTCTTTAAATGTCTTCATGGCCTTAATGTAGATAAGAAATGATAAGAAAACTGTATTTAGGAGAAGACAATATGAATTATTTCTGAAAATACCTTGAGACTATAAAATGTCCTTGGGGAAAAAATTTCAAAGAAGCTCAGAAATCTACATCTTACCCAACAAATGCTATCCTCTCCTCCCTCCAATCAGGTTTTCAAATTGAATTAAAAACAAGCTGCATAAAAATTGTGACACATAATTTTATGGACTAGGGAATAAAATGGGCTACTCTACTTAGATGGTAAGTACCAACAGAATCTCCAGATGGGGCTTTAGAAGTTCCAAGAGCCCCTTATGGAAACCTGTGACCTTTCAGTAATGGAAAAATGTTGAGAACCATTGAGTTAGAAGATTTAATTCTGATGATTAAACTGTGTGAGTGTCTTTGGCTTTTTCAGATTTATATTTTAAAATCCTTACGTATCTGTTTCTGCCAAGTTTATACCCATCCTAAGCTGTTTATTTTCCATATTCCCTTTCATTTGCTCTAAGAATCTAAATCAGTGGTTGGCAAACTGCAGCTCGCAAGCCACTTGAGGCTCTTTGGCCCCTTGAGTGTGGCTCTTCCACAAAATACCATGTGTGGGCGCGCACGTACAGTGTGATTGAAACTTCATGGCCCATGCGCAGAAGTTGGTTTTCGGCTCTCAAAAGAAATTTCAATCGTTGTACTGTTGATATTTGGATCTGTTGACTAATGAGTTTGCCCACCACTGGTCTAAATGAAACACTTTGATCTATTACTAAAATGTAGTTGACCCAGTGCCCTCTTTGTCACAATGTTGATTCACAGCCACAAGGAGCAATGGGCAGCAAGCCAGGCTAAAGATAGTATCTAACCCTGGGAACAGGTCAAATGTGGTGCTTGCTTAATGGGCCCCTCTGTCTTCAGCAAGCAAACCGCCTGCCACCCAGGGTACAGCTTTCTCGTTGTAGGAATTAGTTGCACACAATTTCCTGTCACCAAGATTCCTCAGAAGGCTGTTTGTGACCGGCATGAGGTACTTTTCTCTCACAACTGAAGAATCATGGGCTCTAATACTGGGTCACCTCCCATGCTTAGGGACCCTGGCCAGAAGAGAAAGGGCAGGGGACTCATGTTCAGTGAGCCCCTGCCTCTGCTGGGCATTGTGCACATGTCAATTATTGATGTCTCATAGCATCTCCGTCAGGTAAGTATAATTACTCACACTGGTTCACTGATTCGGCCAGGACTCAGCTGGGTTGAGATTCCAGGCCTGTCTAATGTGAGAGCTTGTGTTTTCTTCACTTGACCACACTGCCTTCTCAATGTTATTCTAGGAATTTTGCTTACATTACTCACTGACCTGGATTCTTTCCAAAGTCTGCTACCAGCAGGTAACAAGTACCTAATAAAGTGCATTATTTTATTGTCATAAAATTTTTATTTGCTACAAATGGCTAGTTTGAAAACTATACTAGCAAATGTCCATTTTATTTCTTACATTTTCTGAAATTTCATCAAAAATTCAAGCCTTGAATATTTTTTAAAGATTACAACTTATAAATTTTTAGAGAGGGAGGAATAGAGAGAAACATCCATTGGTTGCCTACAATACATATCCCGATGGGGATCAAATCCACAACCTTCCATTACACAGAAGATATTTCAACCAATTGAGCCACAGGCCCAGGTGCACAGGCCCAGGTTTTAGAGTTGTATAGTATCTAATTTAGTGTCCAGATAATGTATTATTATTCCTCATCTTTGCCTAACGTAGTCTCACAAAGGCTTAAAGAATCTGAGAGAGTAATTTCCAATTAAAAATATGTGGATTCCAGATCTTAGCTATTGAAAATTGCGCTATGAACATAGGGGTGCATATATTCTTTTTGATTGGTGTTTCCAGTTTCTTAGGATATATCCCTAGAAATCCTAGGGATCATTGGGTCAAATGGCAGCTTAATTTTTCATTGTTTGAGCAAACTCCAAATTGTTTTCCATAGTCACTGCACCAGTCTGCATTCCCACCAGCAGTGTACTAGTGTTCCTTTTTCTCCAAATCCTCACCAGCACTTGTGACATTTTGATTTTTTGATGATAGCCATTCTGATAGGTGTGCGGTGATACTTCATTGTCATTTTAATTTGCATCTCTCTGATGATTAGTGACTTTGATTAGCTAAGATCTGAAATAGCCCAAGCACCCATCAGTAGATGAGTGGATAAAGAAGCTGTGGTACATTTACACCATGGAATACAATGCAGCAGTAAAAAAGAGGGATCTCTTACCCTTTGAGATAGCTGGAGGGACCTGGAGAGTATTAGGCTAAGAGAAATAAGCCAGTCAGAGGAAGAAAAGTATCACATGATCTCACTCCTATGTGGAATCTAATGAACAAAATAAAATGATGAAAAAAATAGATCCAGTCGAAACCGGTTTAGCTCAGTGGCTAGAGTGTCAGCCTGCGGACTAAGGGGTCCCGGGTTCGATTCCAGTCAAGGACATGTACCTGCGTTGCGGGCACATCCTCAGTAGGGGGCGTACAGGAGGCAGCTGATCAATGTTTCTCTCTCATCGATGTTTCTAACTATCTCTCTCCCTTCCTCTCTGTAAAAAATCAATAAAATATATTTTTTCAAAAATATAGATCCAGAGACATAGAAGCATGGAACAGACTGGCAAATCTCAGAGGGAGGTGGGGGTTGGGGAGTGGGTGGGAAGAAATTAACTGGGGAACTTATATGCATATATGCATAGTCCATGGACACAGACAACAGTGTGGTGAAGGCTTGGGAAGGGTGTGTGGTGGTTGGAGGGGATCAATGGGGAAAAAAGGAAACATCTGTAATACTTTCAACAATAAAAACAAATAAAAAAAATTTTCAAGGGAAAAAAAATGAAAATATATTCCTCCTCCCATCCTGAAAAAAATGCTGTTAAAATGATTTAGAAGAATTAAGAAGGTATATACTAAATAATGACAAGAACTAGATTTTCTAAATTGAGGCAAAAGAGCTGGAATTTAAGAATCAGAATTGAAAATGGAATTGGAGGATACAAATAATTGAATACCTATATATTGAACTATAAGATTCTAATGCCCTTTTATCATCCAGCTTTCACAATTCCAAAGACCAGGTCATATTGGGTATCTAAAAAGTAGATATGTTCTGAAACTTCACTGAGATTCTGTAACATTCTGCCACACACTATTTATCATGCTGCTGAAATTTTGTCTTGGACATGCTCTGAGTCACAGTGTGCCAGGCTTCATCAGTGGATACTTTCATCCCATATCCCTGGAGTCACAAAGCCCTGTTTGCATTTTAACAGGTACTTTCTAGGTGGGCAAGAGCATGTATGACAAGCTAATCTAAGAAGTAGCAAGCTAGTTTCTACTGAGCCAGTTCGGCAACATAAAAAATGTGAAATTTTGTAATGAAGCATGCAAGAATTGTTGTGATAAAATTAACTGAGCCCTGATGGAATTTTTTCTCAACCACTGGTGGATCTTAGAATAACCCTTTACTACCATAACCCCAAAAAGGACAATTTCTCTGTCCTTTTGAGAATGGTGTACACTAAGGCATGAAGATGGCAGCATGCAAGGTATAAACTTCAGAGTTACTACCTACCATGTGAACTATTCTATTTTTTTCAGCTTCCAACAATTGTCAAAATATCATTTAGATCACTGAGATCCTTCATTTACATTTTAATTCCACCACCTCAGGCCCTTCTGTCAAAGAAAAACTTATTTCTCCTTTTAGTTCTATCAATGAAATTAGGGAATTGAAGATATTGCAATTTGAAGGTATTAATATAAATGAATTCTTTATTTGTACCCACAGTCTATGGGAGGGTTTGTAATATATTAATACATCTTTATTCTCCATGATGATTTGAAAGATGCCTATTTTAATGATATCAGAATTATAATAAACGCAACCTCCTTGACTACCCTTACCCATTGTATAATGTGTGATGCTCTTGAATTTCACTCCTTGTCAAGAAAAAGATATTACAAAAAGGCAGTAGTAGAGCCTGTGAACTGAGAAGAGTGGCACTTTGTGAATTGTTCCGCAGTGTGGGAGAACCGCTAACGAGTCTTTGTTTGCCATGTCATCTCCCTGTTGTTCAAATGCAGTCTATGACATTGTTCCTTGATGGTGGGGTGGAGAGATTACTCTTCTTCAAGGTTATCAAGTACTTAATACCACAGAGTTTTGTGCACATAACCTGAAGATATCCAAATGATTGAGCAGACTTACAGGCTTCAGAAAAGAAGTTTAATAAAATGTGTGTATATAAAAAGTTAGGCCAATGTGTGGGCACAGAGAAGCTGGAATAATGGAACTTGTGTGAGATCCACATGTAGACTGTGCTCTGTTCTCCCCTAGAGGGTGGCATTCACCTCATAGTCTGTGGAATGGCGCTCTGATAGCTGGGTGGTGCACAACCTCCAAGGCCATGCAAGGCAGCCCAGGCCACTCTTTGGATTGTCTTTCGTTTTGCTTCTTGTTGCTAAAGAGGTCTCCCTTGTCAAGTTTCCCTGATATACCAGTAGTCTGCCTTTCCCCTGTTTCCTGGAGCCTTGGCAATGGGATATCTTGGCAGGTTTGTCATCCTGAGCTGTCTTTGACTATGTTCTTGACTCCCTAGATTACCCTGAAATTTGGCAATCACATACCCATAGTCTTTGTTGGGCAATTAATGAGGTTTTCTCTGTGTTACCATGTTTTTTCTCCTTTCTGATACCAAGGTCTTTCCCTGCTTTTGTCTTTTTGTTTCAAACAGAAATATATCCTGTCTTTGGGTCCTTTTACTAGGATGACTGTATCATATATTGTCTAATCAGGGACACTTTAAAATGTATTGTATGGTCATCCTAATATAAGGGCACAATGACCTAAGATTATTATCTAAAAAGGAGCTATTGATAATGGCCCTAGAATAACAGGTAGAAACTAGAACTGTCCTGGGCCCCGTGGGATGACTGATCACCTACCCTTCTCTTTCTCCAAGGTGATACTTTTAAAGACAGAAGCAGGTTCACATTTTAAAGTTAGAAGCCATAGTTTGAAATATATCCTTTAGCAAGTAGGTAGCCATTGTGCTAATGTCCCTGAATGTATCCTCACCACCATGGCACTGCCCCAGGACTTTACAGACCTCCCTCCTCTCCAGCATCTAAACTGGTAACCCTGGAGGCCTCTAGGGCTCTGCTCTGATAGAGGACTTTGTCATACCAGTTGCTAAATACTTCTCCTGCTCCTTACAAAGTCCCTATTTTTCTTTGCATTCTATCGGAGTCCAATTCCAGGACTGTGGATATACCCATTTCAGTTTTCTATTTCATGCCTACGTACATGTATGTCATATTCAATTCTGTAGATGTTATTTCTAAACATCATAAATAGCAAGATATTTTTCTGCTCCAAGGGGAAGAAGGTTTTTGGTTTTGTTATCAACATCACAGAACTACAGTGTGATTATGATTACTTTATGAAGCAGCTTTGAAAGGAGAGCGCTGTCTCTCTTCATAATCACAGCATTGTAGAAAGATTGTTTCTCTCTGTGAATTCACTCCTCTGATTGAAATGTGGAGAGGTTGACTGGTCTGCATGAAAAAGAATAGAAAAACCAAAGGAAAATTTCAAAGAGAGTTATGACTAAAAAGAGAGTAGAAAATTATTGTATCTTTTGCTTAAAAATCACATGCCAGCCCTGGCCAACTGGCTCAGTCAGTTTGAGCATTGTCCCATACACCGAAAAGTTGTGGGTTCAATTCTCAGACAGGGCACATACTCAGGTTGTGGGTTTGATCCTTGGTCAGGGCATAGGAGACAACCAATTCATGTTTCTCTCTCACATCGATGTTTTTCTCTTCCTCCCTCCCTCCCTCCCTCCTTTCCTCCCTCATTCTCTATAATAAAAAACGTATCATTGGGTGAGGATTAAAAAGTCACATGCCATATCTTTTAGATTATTGGGTCAAAGTAAGACCTTTCCAGAAGCAGTAAAGAAAAAGAACAAAATTTACATTTTGTGACTGATGGGAAATAAATCTTCCTATTTTGAAACCATCAAGTACTAAACTAGGATGAAATTCCTTCCTCCCTTATGTAATTATGAATTCAAGGATGAGATCTGTATCAAAAGCTGACATTTTCATGACTTTATATAAATGTGAGATATGAAATATTTAAAATGCCAAGAGATATTTGACAAGGACTTCTTTGGGAAGATTATGTATTTTCTTGTCATGCCCAGAACTGAGATTGAGAAAGGCATAAAGGGAGCACAGCAAGTCGAGGGATGTGGTGGGGCTGTGTAAAGAATATATGATCTAGAGTCAAATGAAAACCAGGGTTCAAATCCCAACTCTGCCCCTTGCTAACTAACCTCTCTGTACAGTGACTTGGTGATCTTAGAACAAGGCCAATAATACTTTCCCTCTGAAGTTGTCAAGATTTAAAATTTTAATGTATACAAAAATGCCGACCAGCATGCCTACTCAACTAATTTGTACTGTAGAATCTGGGATATTTTGATGCCGTGTAGGAACCAATACCTAATTTTCACAGCTATGAGAGGATGAATCAAAGGAAGAGCAGAGAGATGGAAAGGACTGGAGTTCTCATGACATTGCTGAGCCACTGGTTCAGCAATGTCCTGAGCCTGGCCTACATTTGGACTTCCTCTCCTGTAACTAATAAATGTTTTCATTTAAAGGATCTTGAACATATTTTTGTGGTTACTTTAAACCAATAATATCTGAACACATATAAGGACCCTCAAAGTTTGAGAGTCAGTGCTTTATACTATGTTAAAAGGAGAGGAGTTCTAGGCAGTACTTAAATGAGTTGTTTAATATTTTAAACCACTGCAGTATAACTGGATAATGATGTATTTTCATACCTTATTTTATAGACAGTGGTTAAGTAATGTGTGTTTTTCACTCTGATACAATTGTAGGAATGTCCTTGAACCTTTTTATAGTGGTAAGGGGACAAAAGAGCACTATCGTATAAAAAGATGTGATGTGTAGGGAGTGTATGTGTGAGGTCTTTAATTATGCAGTGTATTAATTTTATGGAATTGTAATAGTTCAGAAAAACTCAGGTGTACAAAAAATGTGATTGGGAGGGTCTATTGTGCAAGTATCTGGAGGCATCACTGGGAGAGAGCTGATTGCTTTTAGGTTTTGATATCGTCCTCCTTAGTAGCCTTTAGCTCCAGTGGTAACACTTCTGGTTTAGTGACTGGCATGGGTGACTATAGTACTCTCACTTCATTGACAACTGGATAATCCGTAGGCATCAAACCAGCTTGTGCAATCTGCAAAGACAAGCTAAGTCCTAATCCAAACTTTAGAGCCTGCATCTTTCCAATATGCACCCCCCTCATCTAGACTGCAGAATTCTGGATAGGTACATCATCTTGCTTTCTCTCTAGAGTACTATCACCAAAACCCAACATTTTGCTCAAAGCCCAGGGAAATTTTCAAAGATGCTCTATACCACTTTAAGTCATGGGAGACTTGTGTGGATGAGGAGGGAAATCTGTGGCCCTCTCGTGGCTACATCTGCTATGGTGCTATGTCTGTAGCTCTCCACATTTCTTTGTGAAGCTACTTCTTCCAAAATTCCTGACAGAGAGCTAGGCAATGTCCACTCTACTCTTGGAACTGAAACTTAAAATGAAATCTGAGAGAAATTCTGTGGGTCTGTCCTTGCTAGTATCCTCTTTGCATTTTATCAGTGACTTGGGTTAATGAACAGACATCATGGTATTCTAGTCCAAAGATGATCCAATGCTGAGAGAAACAGCTGAATGTAATAGTTACAAACATTTGTCTAGTGCTTACTATACCTATTCTTCTATGTAAAAAAAAAATTATATACATATATATATATATATATATTAGCTCACTTAATTCCTACTTCATAGATGTGGAGCTTGAGGCATAGGGATGTCAACTTGCTTGCCCAGTCACACAGCAAGTTGAACAAGGTTTGAACCCAAGTAGACTGGCTCTTAAGTATTCTAAAGTACATGTTGTGATGCTCTCAGCATGGTATAAAAGTTAAGCCAATAGAATAGATTCCTTATATTTGCTAAAACAAGGGACAGAAAACAACAGGTAGGGAAAGGACTGGCTTTACAATAGTTTATATGACAATGGTTTTTCGTTGGTCATAATCTGGATTTGAACAGGAAGAAGCTGCTTCTAGAAAGGTTAACACAACCCTAGACTTATGACAAAGAAAAGTATCATTCAGCAGAGAGGATGTAAATGTTCCATTGAAATCTAGTTACTCTGACCAATAGATTATGCTGGAATATTTAATCTAAATCTGGTGTCAGAGTTCACGAGCAACATTATCAGACCTAAGATGTCTAGGATACTAGCCAAAATGATGTTCAGTCCAGTGACCACCTCTTATGAAATGGAACAGGAGCTTGTCAAAAAAGGCAATGTAGTAGCAGTTTCCAGATAATTTAAGGAAGAGGTATGGCCTGTGAGGTTACCAGGTTAATATATCTGCTCAAGACCAAGAAGAACCATCTAAATGTTCAAAATCTTCTATAATAGTTAGGGCTGCCTCACTGTTTGATGGGCTGCATTGGGCTCCAGGCAATAGAAGTGTCAGGACTTTTCTGAATGACCATTTGTTTAATGACACATTTTTGGGGGAAATAATATTAATTGAAATACCATTCCAAGATAGCTGTTTTAGGAACCTGGTAGTTTAAAGGTAGTTTAAAGCCAAAACACAGTTTCCCACACAATTATTAACTAGAAAATATCAAATTAGAACAGCCTTCTCAAAACTCATATTAGCACATATTGATGGCAATATTAACATGGGATTTGAAAGAATACTGCTTAAAGTGAAACTTTTAAACTGCTTATCATGTATTTGCAAAAATGTGAAAGCACAATTTAAAGACATTTTCCATCCACTTTAGTATTTTTAAGTGCTCTGTCTTCAGGAAGATGCTGCAATAAATAAAAGTGTGAAAGTTAAGTGACTGAACACCCTGTCAAGTCACCCTGTACAGCGAGTGCACATGTGATGAGTGAGGAAGGGAGAAAAGGTCAATGTAATTAGAGAAAAGAATTCTGGGTAGCTCCAAAGAACATGTCTGTGAGTCATCTATGTTCACATTTCTTTGAACTTTGTCTATCCTAAGGGAGATGAAGCAATTACATAGACATAATGTGTTACCCTTTCAGGGCAATGCATCCTACATTCCTGCATCCATTCGTCATCATCAGTGGTATTAGTGTTCAATGCTGTCATGCAAAGCTAGTTGCCAACGATTATTAAAAAGAAAACCAAAAGGCTATGCATTTGGGAGACAAAGCAAAACCAGTTTTTACAATGTGTACTACAAATACATCAATCCATTAAGGGGAAAATCACTAAGGAGCTCCTCAAAGATACTCCTGCATCAGGGACTGTCTCTAGAGACCTAAGAAGTAAATGAAGTGATTATCTGTCACTCATGATTTCGCTTCTCTGAAACAGAATCCACACTGGCTGTGACATTGCTGCATAGCAGCTTTCCCCTCTCCTTTTGCTCTCAATTTTACCTACAGTCTCACTCATTGATTGTGAAAGCCTTTTTTTTTCTCACCTCCCTCATTACCTGCTGCTTTTTTCCCCTCAAAAACAAATAATAAAAATACTCTAAGATTTCATTACTAGAGACATGTCATGTAGCAAGCATCCTGTCTGGTACAATGTTAGAATTATTCTCCCAACATTTTAGAAAAAGAATTGAATGTCTTAAAATATTTTTCTCTTTTATTTCCCCCCTTTTCCCCTCCGCGACGCGCCCCCCCCCCCCCCCCCCCGGCTTCTCTTTCACCTCTGGAACTTATTTATTTATTTATTTTTTTCAAAATAAAATTTTCTTTAAACCTAATCCATTTTCTGATACTACTAATAAAATGCCATTTATATAGTGCTTGCTATATACCAGGCAGTGTTCTGAGCACATTACCTATATTGGTTCATTTAATTTTCTCAACAACCCTAGGATGTACATAGTACTGCTATACCCCTTCATAGGAAGAAAAACAAGGCATGGAGGGGTTATGTAATTTGCCAACAGTCTCAATGGTTAATGAGGTCTGAACACAGGCACTGTGGTTCCAATGTTCGTGCTTAATCTAGAGACATATACTCTTAATGCTAGGGTTTTCCAAAACAATTACTTCCTTAGAGACTGAGGAAGAAGGAGCTAAAATATACTGGCTTCTATTTGTGCCAGGTACACAACATATTATCTACTTAGATCTCTGCAACAGCACCACAGGTTAGGCATTATAATTTGCCTAATGTTAGACTGTAAGCCACAGAAATGGATTTATCTACAACTGGAAATGGAGTGTGTAATCTTTACCTGAGGCCTCATTTCTGACATTGTCTCATTGCTCATTCTGACACCATGACCTTCTGAACACTCTAGAAAACTTATGCCAGTCAAGGCTTAATTTTTCTCTTTTAACTCACTCTCGAGAATTTATTCTCTTCTCTGAGAGACTTAGGGGAACTATGACCTCATTTGGTCCTGAGTCATATTGCTGACTGATCTGCATCAAAGTTTTTTGCTTTCTTTGTTATGCTAAATCCTGAAATGGAATATCGAGAGTCAGTTATTAAATGAGAACTATATATGTCACATTATAAGAATTATTAGGATGAACCATATGAAATTAATATTTTTGTATGTTAAATAATTTTGTATGGCAAATACTACAATTTAAAATGGGTCAACATCACAAGTTATATAATGCCCATTTTTATTTTCATAATTTATATGATAATAATTATAGAAGAAGACTAAATTTTAAAGAAAATATAATCTTATTACCAAGAAATAATTGTCAGTATGTTTTATAATTTTATTTATTGTGTAAATCATTATAAGTGTAGACTAAATAGCTTTGGAAACTAACATCTTTCATGCTGCTAAATCTCAAAGGATATTAAAAAAACATATTGACTTCCATGAAAATGAAAATACAGCAGATATAAATTTGTAGGATGCAGCTAAAGCAGAACTGAGAGGAAATTTATAACACTAAATACTAATTTTAGGAGAAAATAAAATTTTAAAATCAAAACCTAACCTCCCATCTTAAAGTAGAAAAAGAATAACAAGATAACCTGAAACTAAGCAGAGGAATGAAATAGCAAAGATAAGAACAGAAATCAATGAACTTGAAAACAGAAAAACAATAGATAAAGTCAGTGAGACAAAGAATGGGTTACCTGAAAAGAACTATAAAATTGGTAAACCTCTAATACAACTAACAGCATTAAAAAGAGAGAGAGAGAAAATTACCTATTCAGTATTGGGAATGAAACAGAAAATATCACAGACCCCACAGACATCAAAAGGTAGTAAGAAAATACTACAAACAACTCTATATACATAAATTTCATAGCTTAATTGAACTAGACCAATTCTTCAAAAAGCACAAACCACAACTCACCAAGTATGAAATAGATATTTGAATAATCCTATATCTGAATTCATAATTTAAATCCCTCCCCAAAAAATAATCTCCAGTACCAGATAATTTCATTGGTAAATTCTCCCAAACAAAGAAGAATGATTGCCAATTCTATACATCTTTCTCCCCAAAATAGAGGAAACACTTTTCAATTCATTTTATGTGATCAGTACTAACCTTACACCCAGTAACAACATTACAAGATTTTTAAAAACTTATTACCAATAGCCTTTATGAACATATACACAAAAATACTTAATAAAATATTAGCAAAATCCAGCAATATTCAAAATAAATTAATAAATAACAATCAAGTGGAATTAATTAAGAATGCAATATTGGTTCAATTTTTGAAAATCAATAAATAAATTTCATTATATTCACAGACTAAAAAGGGAAAATCACATGATTACATCAGTTGATGCAGAAAAAGCATTTGACAAATTTTTCAAAAAATGTATTTGTATTTCAGAAAGGAAGAGAATGAAAGAGAAATAGAAATATCAATGACAAGAAAGAATCATTTGATTAGCTGCCTCCTACATGCCCCACACTGGGATCCAGCCCGCAACCCAGGCATGTGCCCTAACAGGAATCAAACCATGACCTCTGGTCATAGGTTGATGCTCAACCATTGAGCCATGAACATTTATTTAATATAAAATTAATCAAAACTCAGAATAGACAGTAACTTCCTTAGCCTCCAGATAAAAGACATCTATAAGAATGTCACAGCTAACTTAATACTTAATGGTGAAAAAAAGCAATAAAGTCAGTGAAGCAAAGAATGTTTACTCTTAACTCTTCTATTCAACGTAGCCCTAAAAGTTCTGGCCAGTGCCATAAGACAAGTAAAAGCAATAAAAAGCATATAAATTGGACATTAAGAAATAAAATCACCCTATTTATAGATGACATGATTATCTGTGTAGAAAATTGCACACACATAAAAACAGCTCCTGGGATATATTAAGTGACTTAAACAAGTTTACAGGCTAAAAACACAATATCGACATATCAATTGTATTTCTATCTATGAGCTATGAACAATTGGAAATAACATTATGACAGCCCTATAAAAAAAAACTGCTTGTATATAAATCTAACAAGATGTGCAAGATCTTTATATTGAAAACTACAAAATGATAAAAATTATTTTACAAAACTAATGAAGTGGAAATACATTGTTTTTGTAGATTGATAGAAAATATAATTAAGACATCCATTCTCCCCAAATTCACCTGTAGATTTAACACAATTCCAATAAAAATTCTAAAAGGATTTTTAAAAAATTAATTTTGGGGGGGGTTATATTGGTCAACATGATCATATAGGTTTCAGGTGTGTGTTTCTATGTTACAAGATCTGTATATTGCACCGTGTGTCCACCACACAAAGCAGGATTTTTGTAGACCTCAAATGTCTGGTTTTAACATTTATATGAAAAGGAAAAAAAGTAGAATATTTCAAACAATTAAAAAAAATTAAGTGGAAGACTCACACTAACTAATTTTAAGACTTACAGTAATAAAGACAGTGTGATATTAACAAAAGAATAGACACATAGATCATGGAGAAGCCAGAAATAGACCCACACATGTATGATTGATTGATTTTTAATAAAGGTACAAAAGTAACTCAATGGAGTAAGCATAGTCTTTTCAACATTTGGCATTACAGCAATTGGACAGCTATCGACAAAGAATTGAACTTTGACCTAAATCTCTACTTTGTGCAAGAATCAACTCAAAAGGGGGCATATATCTAAATACTGTATATAATAGTCTGGCTGCTGTTGCTCTGTGGTTGAGTGTTGACCTATGAATAAGGAGGCCACAGTTCAATTCCCAGTCAGGGCATATGCCCAGGTTTCAGGGCTCCATCGCCAATGTAGGGGAGAAGGGTGGTGGTGGTGTAGGATTCTCAATGATTCTCTCTCACAATTGTTATTTCTATCTCTCTCTTCCTCTCTGAAATCAATAAAAATATATTTTAAATGCTGTATACATTAACAAATTCTAAAACTTTCAGAGGAAAACATTAGAGAAAAATCTTCATGACTTTGGATTAGGCCAGGAATTTTTAGATATGACACAGAAAGCATGACCCCCCAAAGAAAATATTGATAAATTAAATTTTGCAAAATTAAAAACTTTTGCTTTGTGAAAGTCATTGTTAAGAGAATGAAAAAACAAGCTATAGTCTTGTAGAAAATACTTGCAAATCACATATCCAACACTGAAACTGTATAAAGAACTCTCAAACCTCTAGACTCTAGAGTCTAGAGTAAGAAAACCAGCCAATTAAAAATGGGCAAAAGATTTGAACAGACATTTTAACAAAGAATACAAAAGTTGGAACAACCTCAGTGACCATCAACAGATAAATAGATAAACAAAATGTGGTATATACATACAATGGAATATTATTCAGTTTTTTTTAAAAAGGAAACTCTGACATATTACAACATGTGCAAACCTTAAGAACATTAAGCTAGGTGAAATAAATCAGACACAAAAGGACAAATTTGTATGATTCTACTTATATGAGCTACCTGGAGTATTCAAATTCATAGAGACAGAAAGTAGAATGATGGTTGTCTGGGACTGGAGATGGGTGGAGGTGGGATAGAGGCAGGGACTGGGTAGTTGTTTAATAAGTAGAATTTTAGTTTTGCAAAATGAAAAGCATTCTGGAGATTGGTTGCAAAACAATGTGAAATGATTAATAGTACTAAACTGCATACTTAAAATGGTGAAGACGATAAATTTTATGTGCATTTTACCACAATTAAAAATGCACTATAGTAAATATTATAGTAATATATATTTTTTAGGACAATTTCCTTAAAGTGTTGGGGTCACGTTTAAAGTGTTTGATGCAAATTGTTCATAGAAACAGTACAGTATGTCAATGTACACTCCTACCAGCAATGTAAAAAGGAAAAGCCCATTTCCCGACACCTTTGCAGCACTGTTTATTCTCATTTGTGGTTCAGTCACAAGGCTGCTTGGAATAATGATTTCTTCTTCTCCCACCTCTTACAGCCAGATGTGGCAATATAACTAAGTTCTAAAAATGGGCTCTAAAAATAATGGTATGTGTAAATAAAAATAATGGGCTCTAAAAATAATGGTACGTGCAGTTTCTGGAATGTCTTCTCGAAGTGCAGGGCATGTCCTTCTCCTACTTGTCTTCATACTCGCTGCTCAGAATGCAGACGTGGCAGATGGGTCACTTTGGATCAGGATTGCCACAGTTTGGAAGCCACACATAGTGTAGCCACAAAGTAGGAAGAGCCCGAGTTCCTGACACCGGGAACTGCACTGTGAGCTCTGGACTGCCTGCCTTCAGACTGTTACATGGGAGACAAATACATTTCTAACTTGTTTAATCTATCTACAGCTGAATTTATTTTGACTGATGCATCATTCCTTTTAGTCTTTACCATATAGGTGAAAATATATTATTTCTGTATACATAGCTCTTTTGTCCACTGACTATAAGTTTACATTTCCGGGGAATTATTGCTACTTTCAGATAAGCAAAGGAGAGAACACAGGGAAGGTTTTTTTTTCTTCCTTTCACATCTGGGATGGCATATTGTGAGGGTTCTTCTCAATAGGAATGAATAAATTCATTATCATTACCTTTTTCTTTAATTCAAAAATTGTCTGGAAGATAAAGTTGCTACAAGCAACAGATACTTATTGAAATATTCAATTGATTGGAAAGAATACTTAGATTTTAATAATGATATTTTAGAGGATTTTAATAATGATTAAAACACCGTGTCATATCATTTTTGTGATTCTTTTAATAAAATAGAGCCAACTGAAATTAGAAACTGGATCTAATCTCCCTAGGCAGTTTAAAGCTAGTGCTACTCTTATGGGCTGGAGGTGGAGCAGAGCCAGGAGAAACTGACATTCCTATGATGTGGTTTCAAACTTGAGTGCACATCACAATCACTTAGAAACTTTTTATGGAATTACAGAGTTCCGGGTTCTATGCCTCCAGGGTTGGCTGATTGCATTCTCTTTGGGCAGACAGATGGCAGAATGAACAATTCTCGTGTTCGACTGCCCCGTTGTTTCAGGTGCTGAGCCACCATTTTGGGTGGGATGGTAAAAAGCAGCTCATTGTGCTTCCTCGATGTCACTGCTTAGTTTTCTTTAGGCTCTTGGCGTGATTTTCACCAAAACAGACTGATTCCTGTCAAATTCGAAGTTTTACTTACTCCCATTGTAGCAGCATTGTGTAAGGCACAGTTCCTGCTTCAATGTATCCAGAGAATTCTCTCCTTTTAGCATCAGGGGACAGAGCCATGGCCCTCTCCTAATCTCTTTACAGATTAAATGATGGGACTGAATTGATGTCAGTATTCCTGGACAACACTCAACCACTGTTACAGATATTATTCTTGGCTACCTTCCAGCTACCTGAGAACTGCTTCAACTACTGTTCCTAACTCAATCTCTTCGCCTTTACTGTATTTAGCATTCACTCTGAATTAAATGTATAAGATTGAAAATAAATGTTCAGCTACAAGATAAATGCTAACCAACATGCCAATCTAGTTTAATAAAGCCCAATCAAATCGGAAAGCTGGAGTACAAACTATTGACATTTTATTTACTCAGTGTTCTACTGTGTAGGCTTCAACACACCATGGGGAGCGGTACCTCCAAAAAATGCCAGAAAACCACCTTCTCTGCTCTCACCCTGGCTTTTCCCCCTTTGTCTCTGTGCTTTGGAATCATGTGAATAAGGGCGATTCACTTCTTTACCTTTCTGTCACTTAGGGAAGGATCACGCTCATTATCTTAAGTCTGCTCCAAAATTGTGAACCAGACCAGCCTATGAAAAATACTGATAGCAGCTGTCTGTTCCAGAAAGAATTACATCAAGTCTATATGTTGCCTCCATGTTTGATTCTTGGCCTATAGTGAAATCATTAACAACAATAATATCTAACATATATTTTGTGTTTACTATACATAATTGCTACTTAATGTATAAGTCATTTAATCCTTAATACCACCCAATAAGGTAGTTCCATTTATTAATATTTCCACTTTACAGATGAAGAAGTCAAAGCAGAGCAAGCTTAAGTAACTTGCTTAATATATGCAACTTATATAGTTGGTAGATAATTTAAGCAGATACATTGAGATGTTAGTTTATCTGGTTGTTTGCAAGCAAAAATTGTGATTACAGCTTCCATGAGAGTATATTATTTGAGAAATAGGGGAGAGAAAACATTTTATAAGATAATCTAGTCCATTCTTTGTACTAAACCAAAGATGACTAGAACAATAATCTTGAGAGACATTTGAATTTCTGGGTTTTTTTTTCAACCAATATTTACTTGTTAGTATTATGAATATTATGAACAGTTAAAATAATTTTAAGATATAATTCTTATCTCAGTGGAACCTCTGTTAGGAAAACTGGTCATTCACATTACACATTGGATAGCTATATATAACAACATAAGGAAATTCTATTTAGTTAAGTGTCACAATGAATACTACAGACATCATACCATTTTAATCCTTTTCCTAGATGTATTCAAGCAGGGGTGGAAAAACGTGGGCTATTGATGAGAAGTTTCATGAAGAGGTAAGCTTGAGCTAGGACCAGAATGCTGGATAATATTAAGAGAGTGGTGGAGCAGGCATACTAAAGTAGGAGCAGTTTGGTGTGTTCTGGAGACAGCCATGGCTGAAACAAAAGATTGTAGAGAACAGTGAGATGGGTAGTGAGATAACTTTAGTCTTAGGAATTTAAACTATATATTAAAGCAACACAGAATTATGAGACTTTAAGGATATATTAAAGTGTTTTAGAATGATAATAGCAATGACATGGAGAATGGCTTGAAAAGGGACAACCTTAAATTAGGAAAATGGTTAAGAGGCTGAAGCACAAATCCTGGTGTGGAGCAAATATAAAACAGGATGGATTGTTCTGCCTTCTAAAGGGATGTCAGTCAAGCTGACTAATGTCAGTGCTGTTCCCTTGGGTAGTAAGATAAGACAGAGCCAAACAAACTATCAGAAGAGATAAGAGTTCCAGAGTTCAAAATTCAAGAAACCAAATCTATTTTCAGGGTCTAGGGGAAAGTATGAGGCTGAGAACTAGAGATAAAGTTTTAAAAAGCTGTTTAAAGACAAGATCTAACCAAGAGGTAAGGCGATAGTGCAGGGGCAAAGTGAGAAGGTTGTGGTAAGGGCTATAGTTTTTCTATAGAAAGGGCTAGGTTGTCTAAAGCTCATTTTAGCAGGTGCCAGCCCCATGTCTATCAGTTAGTCATTCTAAGCAGAGAATGGACAGACAACCATCACTCTGTCTTATGAAGATTAGGAAGTATACTGCAGATGACGATAGTCTTGTTGGGTGTTGACCAGCCACAGTTCTGAGGATCTTGGAAAAACTAGATTAATTAGTTCTAGGGTTTTTTTCAGGAATTTTCTTTTCTCTGAAATGACAGGATATTATGGATGACCACAGTTGTTTTTTTTTTTATGATTCTGTTATAGGCAGTTAGACAGACATGCGCAGAGCAAGGACGTTGGGCCAGGTAGAGAAGGTCACCAGGGCAGAAAACCCAGAGTGCCTAGCAAGAGGCAAAACTGGACCCCATGGGACTTGCAAACAAGGGAGCAGTTGGCAGTGGCAGCTTGTCCTGGGCTAACCCTCTGAAACTATATCCAAGGCCCCCTTTTGTCTGACTTCCCAGTGAGCCAAAGTAGCCCAGCCTAGGCTCTCCTGTTGCTTCTTCTGTGCCCTTCCTTGTTTCACTGCCCTAAGTGTGTTTTCGCTGTGGCCAATAAATTCTTGCTGGCTTTGTTGCACTTTGTCTCTTGATTGAAATCTTTCCTTCAAGAACGCAGGAACCTAGGTTTCTCATCTTGCTGATAACAATCTGAATTTTGAAACTCAGAGAATGTTGCAAGCTGAGAATGAATTTAAGAAACTTTCAAAGCTGAATAAAGATTTTTTTTTTAAAAAGGAATAAAATCTAAAATTAGAATCATATAATTTTAGAGCAGAAAGGGACCTTAGAAATTTTTTATAGTTCCTCACCTAAGGGCTAAGCTGGATTCTCAAAAAATAACATTCATTATTGTCTTAAAAGTATTTTTATATCTTCAAGAATATTTCTATATATTTTATAGTAATTAAATCTCTCCCCATTTTTGTAAACAATAGACTGGACTTACAGAAAAACAAAGTTTATAAGAATAACTTAAAATGCACTTTATTATAAACTCTATTGCTGTGATCACATTTATTAAGGGACAAAATAAATTAGAATGTAGATGATAGTATTTAAAAAAAAAATCTGGATCTATTGCTCAAAAAATAAAAAGTTGTTTTAAATGATGTCTTTGAGAACTCTGATGGGAAATTTCTAGCCTAACTAAAAATAGTATTCTACAGTTGTACCCACATGTAAGTAGGTGCGAGAAATTTAAAGAGTAAAATTTCACCTGTCATGGCCAGGGAGAATAGCTAACAGGGCTATTGGAAGTCACATTGAGCCAGTGATGTCTGCACCAGTTCGGAAACATTTTCAGAAGGCATAGAAAACATTTTTTGTACTTCACATTAGAACATTGAACATGTGCAGAGAAGGACAAGGATATTTTGCTATTAGATTTTCAGTCTAGCATGAGAAAATAAGCAACCAGAAAAATTAAGAGAGAGATCAATGTCTGACCTGTGTGGCTCAGCATTTGAGTGTCGACCTATGAACCAGGGGATCAGGGTTCAATTCCTGGTCAGGGCACATGCCAGGGTTGTGGGATCCATCCCCAGGGAAGGCATGCAGGAGGCAGCCGATCAATGATTCTCTCTCATTATTGATGTTTCTCTCTCTCTCTCTCCCTCACCCCCCCCCCCCTTTTTTTTTAAAGAGAGAGATGCACGAAGGATTGGGTATATTTTCTTTAGCTATACCTGGCTAAGCTTTTTTATCAGATCTCTGGAAAGGAAACACTGACACCAGGACCAAATAAAACTATGGAATTCCGGTAGGATCGGGCCTAAAGGGGCAACTGGACATCCCTTTCACAATCCAGGACTGCCTGCCTTCCTGATTTCCCCTAACTGCTTCTGCCTGCCAGCCTGATCACCCCCTAACCACTCCCCTGCCAGCCTGATTGATGCCTAACTGCCCCCCTGCCAGCCTGATTGCCCTTAACTTCCCTCCCCTGCAGGCCTGGTCCCCCCCCAACTGCTCTCCCCTGCAGGCCCGGGCACCCCCAACTTCCCTCCTCTGCCAGCCTGGTCACCTCCAACTGCCCTCCCTTGCAGGCCTGGTGCCTCCCAACTTCCCTCCCTGGCTGTTCATCTTGTGTCCACATGGGGGCAGCCATCTTTTGTGTTGGAGTGACGGTCAATTTGCACATTACTCTTTTATTAGATAGGATATATTAGAGGCTTGGTGCATGAATTAGTGCATGGGTGGGGTCCAGCCAGCCTGGCCAGGGGGAGGAGACATGGGCGGTTGGCCAGCCTGCCTGCTGGTCAAACTCCTGGTAGAGGGGACAATTTGCATATTAGCCTTTTATTATATAGGATATACAATGAGTGGCCAGATAATTATGTGTTCAGAGATCATAATAATCTGGCCACTCAGTGTATATACCAATAAAAGGATAATATGCTAATTAGACCAGACATCTTCTGGACATCCTTCCAGACAAAGCCATGGTGGCAGGGGCCAAGGCACAGGCAATTAGGGGAGATCAGGCCAGCATTGGGAAGCAGTTAGGATGCAATCAGGCCAGCAGGGGGAAGCAGTTAGGGGGCGATGAGGCCGGCAGGTGGGAGTAGTTAGGGGGCGATCAGGCTGGCAGGCAGAGGCAGTTAGGGGCATCAGGCTGGCAGGCAGAGGTGGTTAGGGGTGACCAGGCAGGCAGGCAGGCTAGTGATTAGGAGCCAGCAGTCCTGGATTGCAAGAGGGATGTCTGACTGCCGGTTGTGGGAACAGGCCTAAACTGGCAGTCAGACATCCCCTGAGGGGTCCTGGATTGGAGAGGGTGCAGGCCGGGCTGAGGGATTCCCCCCCCCGCCAGTGCACAAATTTCGTGCACTGGGCCTCTAGTATATAATAAAAGTATAATATGCTAATTAGACCGGAAGTCCTTCTGGACGACCTTCTGGACGAAGCTGGGGCTGCGAGGGAAGCCCGGGTCCTGGGTGCCAAAGGGAAGTTGGTGCCAGCAGCAGGGGGAAAGAAGGCCTACTCTTGCACAAATTTTGTACATCAGGACTCTAGTGTATGTATATATATCCATCCTTACCTGAGGATATTTTATTGATTTTAGTGAGAAAGGAAAGAAGCCAGAGAAACATTGACATGAGAGAGAAACAGACTGATGTCAATCGGTTGCCTCCCATATGTGCCCCAATTCAAGGCAAACCTGCATCACATGTGCCCTGACTGGAAATTGACCCAGCAACCTTCTGGTGTACAGGACAATGCTATAACCAACTGAGCCACCTCACCAGGGCAAACCTATTGAATATTGTTTGTTTAGTTTGTATATATGTATTTGTTTATAAATTAATGTAATTATAATCTTATCCTTCTATTATCATTTTAATTGAGAGTGATAGGATTTTGAACTTAAAACAATAAATTAATCTATAACAGACTTTTATTCAGCAACTTGAGTACCTCCTGGTGACTCATTTGCATCACTGTTTTTTCTCATTAACTTGAGCATAAGAAATATTCTTAAAATGTAGAATCAATCACAGAGACATTAACTGAAATAAAATAATATTTTTCCTCTACATGAAAAAAGACTAAAACAATATCAACATATCTTAAAACCAATTTGTTCTCCTTGAAGAATACATTTTTTGCTCACAAAATAGCTGTACATCCCATCTTGTTTTTATTATACTTTAAGTCATATAATGAACTGTGAAAAGAATGTTACATGCCAGTGTACCCTATCATTATACTAAACAGCTTTGGAGTGCACGACAGTTAATGTCAGTCTGTCATTCCTTGTTTAAAATATGATTCTTGTAGTTTCTTTGGAGATAGCCAATTACAATTTCAATGCCATTAAGTCATTCTTTGTTTTCTTTTTTAGAGACTGTTGTGTAACTTCAAATGTGCATTACTTTTCCATACAACCCCTCATATTGCAGGTTTATAGTCGGGATTGTTTGTTTTTTTATAATAAAAATATGGAAGTAAATTTCTCAATTTTCTGCACAGCATGCAAAGCAAACTGACACATTTAAACTGTGCTGACCTCACTGACCAACTAGTTAGTTAGTTACGTACAAAGCTGGTGTAAGACAGTTTCTAAAAAAAAATTTAAATCTCTGTCTGAATGTGTCTGTCTTGAGGAATTAGCTAATTTAGGGAAATGGCGCCAAGGAAGCCAGATGCATAACATGCATAGTCAAGATGACAGAAGCATGTGAATAATTTCTACAAAAGTGGAGCCTGTCCCTCTCATTTTGCAAATAGTTAAGGCTGATTTCACCCAGGATGAATGAAAACATTTGTGCCTTGCTGGTCAGGGTGAGAGCTACAGATTACAGTGGAGGGCTGGCTACTACAAGGTTTTCTCATTAGAAATTCTCATTTATTGAACAATTCAGCCACACACCCAGGCTTGTGTTGGACTCCTGGGGGCTGAGTCACATGCAATAAGTAGTCAAGATGAACTCTAATAGGAGATGTCTATGGACTATTTGGATTTTTAGGAATGAGAAAAAATGACCCAGGCTAAAACTTGGTGGTGAATAAGGGATATGCAAGGGAGGTTGCCTTCTGGTGAATGAGAGGCGCACTGGGAACATTTGGTCTTGCCTCTGCAATTTATTAAAATTGTTAAAAGAGGAGTTACCAGTTACCTTCAATATAAGTCAAACCTCTATAAAGAAAACATATTAAGCCTTGAAATTAATTATTCTCCATCTCCAACAAAGTTGACTGAATTAGTTGACATCAACGGTATTCATTCTTGTCCAGTAGTGAACCCTTGAATTTGGGTGCATCCATCTAATTATAATGACTGAGATGAGAAAAACTTATGCCTGAAATACAAACACTCCCAACTTAAATGCACAGAAAAAGAGGAAAGGGAAATTTGAAACATTTCTGTACAATCTGAATGAATGGCACTTTATCCAATGATTATTTTTCTAATAATCTGTAAATGTTCTGGAAATCCCAATTGCATTGACTATCTTTCTTTACTGTATACCTGACAAAAGTTTGAAGTTTATGGAAAAATCTATGTTTGACTTAATGCCACATGGAGATTGCTCAGAAGAAAATATGGTGCTGTGGGTTTTTTTTTAAATAAGAAAGTTAATACTTTGAAAACTAATCAGTGACCAGCAGCTAAATCTAGAGGAATTAGGCATCCCTTAATGAACCTACAGAGTATGCTATAAATAATTTATCCTGCAGTGGAAAAAGTTTAGTAAAATAGTCCCACATGAAGCCATTGTTTCATTATTAGAATTCCCAAGTGAAAGAAGATTAGAAAGGAGTCACCTTCTGTAGAAATCCAGGTGTGGCAGGTGGTATTTTTTATTAGCTTTAAAAATTTAATACACATCATTTATGAAATGTTTTCTATGTGGAGACACTGCTAAGTGTTTTAC
Organism: Corynorhinus townsendii; assembly: GCA_026230045.1. Lineage (NCBI taxonomy): Eukaryota > Metazoa > Chordata > Mammalia > Chiroptera > Vespertilionidae > Corynorhinus > Corynorhinus townsendii. The sequence continues at coordinate 79,521,229 of JAPDVU010000002.1, forward strand.
CTGCTATGTACCACACTCTGTGCTAAATGTTCTCATTTGATGATTACAGTGACACTCTGAGATCAGTGCAAAAATGTCCAAAGAATTTGTCTAAAGTCACTTAGCAATGATTTGCATCTGCATTTGCCTAGCAACAAAACATGTACACACACGCAATGTAATAGAAATTGGACCAATATAACTCCTTACTTATTAAAAGTATAAGATTTTTAGGTAGAATTATTTAAACTGAGCAAAATTTGATGTTAACATATTACTGCTCATCACTATTCTTGGGAATAACAACCAGCACAGAGTATAGCTACTTATTAATATGAGTTATGGAATTGTTTTTTGTTCTATTACTTTCTCTTTTTTCTCCTCCTCACACTTATGTCATCAACCTCATCCACATTATACATTCTTGTCTTTAAGAATCATTTAGTACAATTATTTCTGAGGTTTAAATTCTCCTTTCAATGTTCCCATCAGGAGTTTAATACTTCTCATAAAAAAAAAAAAATTCTCCCTACTGGTGCTGGTGATTTTGTTTTTTGAGAGCTCTGACAATGAGAAAGTTTGTCTTATGTTAAAATAAGATTACCTTTCTGTGAATTTCATTCACTATTTCTAGTATAACCCCATGACCTCCCAGAGTGAGTCATTCTCAAAATGCATTTGCTGAATAGACCAGTATACCTCACACAGAGTAATGTACTTTCTAAGTAAATATGGTAAAAATCTCATGATTTTGTACTGTTGCTAAGTGAGAAAAGGATACAAGGGAAAGAGGGGAAAGGAGAACAGGGGAGAAATAATTTAAAAGGTTTTGACACAGATTATATAGAAATGAGTGCAATTCCATTCTTCTGTGAAGGTTAAGCAAGCCAGTGGTTAAAAATAGAAGCCACAAAATTCCTCAGATACATCAAGAAGTCTAAAGGCTTCAACTAGTTTTTGCAAATGACACCATCATGTGCTTCCTTAAAACAACTTTCTTAAGAGGCTGCTGTTTTTATGTATTGGATTCCATTGACATGAATTTGCTTGGCAAACTTTTTTTCATATATATTAAACATAAAACATGGATCAATTTTAGGAGATCAAAATTACAACTAAATTACAGAATTACCATCATTCAGAACTGCCTGAAATCTAGCTGAATGGAAGTCCTAGAACTAGGGAAATAAAGAAGAAGCCACACTGAAACTAGTAGAAGGGGCGGAAACACAGAATAAGCTGGTCCCAAACCCACGTGTGGCAGATAAAAATTGGGAAGGATGTCTTGGCTGCAGAGGTCCTCCCTGAGAAGTGAGGAGTTCTAGTCCCACACCAGGCCCCCAATTCTAAAGTTCCAGTGCCAGGAAGAAAAGGTCCCATAACTTCTGACTGTAAAAACCAGAGAGAATTGTGGTTGAGGGCTTCTGGAGTCTCAGGCAGTTCCTCTTAAAGGGCACAGACTTACTTGGACTCACTTCCTCTGAGTTCCAGCACTGAGGCCACAGTTTGAAAGGCACCAGAGATATATGGGGAGGAACTGAACTGTCTGGAATCAGGGTGAGAGCTGGGGGATAGTTTTCTTCCAGACAAAAGTGCTGGCAGAGGCCATTGGGTTTTTGTTGAGCCCTCCCTGCCATAGAATTGGCAGGCAGGCACTGTATCTGAGATCCTGGCCAACATTACTTGCCCCACCTTGGTGTTTTCTGGAGGCTCCACCCCACCCAACTTTCAGGCTCACCCAGTCTGTTTCCAGTGTCTCTTCCATACAAATGGCCTGTCTTGACGCATGCTTCAGATTTTCCTAAAATCTCTCAAACAAGCAGTTCCTGGCCTCAGCATGCCCTGTACCTCCCATTAAGTGGCTTCAGCCCCAGCACTAGCAACAGCTGGCCTTAGTTCATAGGTTGGCTTCACTTTGGCACCTTCAAGCCCAGCACAAGTAGCAGACATCTGCAGACCATTCTGTAGCTTATGCTGGGTGGCCATGGGCAGAACACAGGCAGCAGCTGACCTTAGCCTGCCCCTCCCTGGAGGCACCAGGCCAGCACACCTAGTGGATAGCTTCAGACTATGTCAAAGCATCACCACCCAACCACTTTCACAAGTTACACATTCATGGGGCAGGCTCGGTAGGCACCAGAGACCCACTAAAGTAAGTCCTACAGGGTGGGTCCCTGCACAGGTGATCCTCCACAGTGGTCAGAGGTTGGAGGTCAGTGGTCACATCTAGTCCTTGCAGCTGTTCAGCCTGGAGGTAAATCCCTCCCATTGATGTTCCAACAGTAATCAAGGCTCAACTACAACATGAGAATGCATACAGCCCACATGGGGCACACATGGAGTGCCCAACTCAGGTGAATGGAGAGGCTGTGCAACTGGACCCTACAGAGTACCCAATAGATTAAGCTACTCTATCAAGCCTGGGAGACATAGCAGCTCTACCTTATACAAAGAAAAAAACACAGGGAGTCTGCCACAATGAGGAGACAAAGAAACATGTCCCAGATGAAACAACAGAACAAAATTCCAGAAAAAGAACTAAACAAAATGGAGACTATCTCCTAGATTCAGAGTTCACAACACTGGTTATAAAAATGCTTAATGAATTTAGTGAGAACTTCAACAGCATAAAAAAGGATCAGTCAGAAATGAAGGAAAAATTGAAAATAATTTATAGGGAATTAACAGTAGAGTAGATGAAGATAGCAATCAAATCAGTGATTTGGCCTATAAGGAAGCAAAAAACACCCAAACAGAGAAGCCAAAATAAAAAAGAATATTTAAAAAAATGAGGATAGTGTAATAAGCCTCTGGGACAATTTCAAACATATTAACTTTGCCTCACCAGGGTATAGGAAGTAGAGAGAGAGCAAGAAATTGAAAACTTATTTTAAAAAATATCGACAGAAAATTTACCTAAATTGGTGAATGAAGTGGACATACATGTTCAGAAAGTGCAGAGTTCCAAATTAAATGATCCCAAAGAGGCCCACACCAAGACACATCATAATTAAAACGCCAAAGGCTAAAGGCAAAGAGAGAATCTTAAAAGAAGCAAGAGAGCAGTTAGTTACCTACAAGGAAGCCCCCATGTGACTGTCAGCTGATTTCTGAACAGAAACTATGCAGGCCAGAAGGGAGTGTCAAGAAATATTCAAAGTGCTGAAAAGCAAGTACCTACAACCAAGATTACTCTACCCAGCAAAAGCTATAATTTAGAATCAAAGGACAGATAAACAGCTTCCCAGACAACAAAAAACTAAAAGAATTCATCAATAGAAAACCAGTATTACATGAAATATTAAAGGGTCTTCTTTAAGAAGAAGAAGAAGAAAAAGATAAAAAATATGAACAATAAAATAGCAATAAATACATATCTATCAACAAATGAATTAAAAAACAAAATAAACAAACAAGCAGAACAGAAAGAGACTCATAGATACAGAAAACATTTTGATGGTTACCAGATGGGAGGAGTGTTGGGGGGATGGTTGAAGGAATTAAGAAGTACAAATTGGTTATTACAGAATATAGACAATAATATTCTAATAATTATGTATGCTGTCAGGTGGGTATGAGATTTATCAAGATGATCAATTAGTAAGTTATGTATGTCTAATTACTGGGGTGTACATCTGAAACTAATATAATAATGTATGTAAACTGTAATTGAAAAATAAAAATTATTTATAAATGGAAAACAGAACAAAACAAAAAAAATCTAAGAACACTGGTCAATTTTAGGATTGACTATTGCCATAGTCTGAGTTAATGGGATGTTTTACAGAAAAGTTTAAAAATATTTTTATGCCGTTATTATTCTTCTGAGGTGTATTAATTATCTATACAACCCAACTTCAGTTATATTGTCTCAGTTTTTAAAATGTGTTAGTAGCTGAAACCGGTTTGGCTCAGTGATAGAGTGACAGCCTGAGGACTGAAGGGTCCCAGGTTCGATTCCGGTCAAGGGCATGTACCTGGGTTGCGGGCACATCCCCAGTTGGGGGCCTGCAGAAGGCAGCTGATCAATGTTTCTCTCTCATTGATGTTTCTAACTCTCTATCTCTCTCCCTTCCTCTCTGTAAAAAAATCAATAAAATATATTTAAAAAAATAAAAAATAGTCTTAGTAAAAGAACAAAGTTGGAGGAATCACAATACCAGATATCAAGCTGTATTACAAAGCCACTATTCTCACAATTGCCTGATACTGGCAAAAAAACAGACATAAAGACCAATGGAACAGAACAGAGAACCCAGAAATTGATCCAAGCCAGTATGTTCAATTAATATTTGACAAAGGAGGCAAGAGCATACAATGGAGTCAAGACAGTCTCTTCAATTAATAGTGTTGTAAAAACTGGACAGATACATGCAAAAAAATGAAACTAGACCACCCATTTAGTCTATAGCAAGTATGTCAAACTCATAGCCAGCAGGCTGCATGCCTTGTTTATGAAAACACACAAAAATAAACTCAAATTCAAATGTGAGACAGGAAACCATACAAATCTTAGAAGAATCAATAAGCAGCAAAATATCAGACATATCTTGTAGCAATATCTTTACTGATACATCCCCTAGGGCCTAGGACAATGGAAACTAAGGAGAAAATAAATGGGACTACATCAAAATAAAAAGTTTCTGCACAGCAAAAGAAACCATTAACAAAACAACAAGAGAGGCCACTGCATGGGAGAACATATTTGCCAACGTTATCTCGGATAAGGGCCTAATCTCCAAAATTTATAGGGAATTCATACAACTTAACAAAAGGAAGATAAACAATCCAAAAAATGGGTAAAGGACCTAAATAGACACTTTTTGAAGTGGATATACAGAAGGCCAAGAGACATATGAAAACATGCTCAAAGTCACTAATCGTCCGAGAGATGCAAATCAAAATGACAATGAGGTTCCATCTTACACCTATCAGAATGGCTATCATCAGCAAATCAACAAAGGACAAGTGCTGGAGAGGATGTGGAGAAAAAGGAACCCTCTTGCACTGCTGGTGGGAATGCAGACTGGTGTAACCACTGTGGAAAACAGTATGGAATTTCCTCAAAAAATTAAAAATGGAACTCCCATTTGACCCAGTAATCCCACTTCTAGAAATATATCCCAAAAAATCAGAAACACCAGTCAGAAAGGATGTATGCACCCCTATGTTCATAGCAGCCCAATTTATAATAGCTAAGATTTGGAAATAGCCTAAGTGCCTATCAGCAGATGAGTGGATTAAAAACCAGTGGTATTAGAATGGAATACTATGCTGCTGTAAAAAAGAAAGAACTCTTATCATTTGCAACAGCATAGATGGACCTGGAGAGTATTATGCTAAGTGAAATAAGCCAGTCAAAGAAAGATAATTATCACATGATCTCATTTGTGGAATATAATAAACAACATAAACTGACGAACTAAAATAGATCCAGAGAAGCATGGAACAGACTGTTGAGCCTTGAAGGGAAGGCAGAGGAGGGTGATGGTGGGGTGGCAGTGGGGAGGAGTAAGAGAGCAACCAAAGGACTTGTATGAATGCATATAAGCATAACCAAAGAACACAGGCATGTGTTGGTGGTGGGGGGAGGGGGGCGGCCAGGGAGAGGTCAATGGGGGAAAAAGGAGATATATGTAATATTTTCAGCAATAAAGAATTTAAATAAAAAAATAAAGTGTATTGAAATCAGAGTATAAGAAGCATAAATTAAATTTGATAATATAATAAAAAGTATTAAAAATATAAAAACATGGTAGTAATGCTCACATTATAGTAACAGTATCTAATACAGACTTAAGTACATAGTAAGCATTCAATAAATACTTGTTGAATATAATTAAGTTGAATTAGATCAGACAATAGATTAATTTTCATATTGTATATTTGATCTTACAGAGTTGAAGAAAAATGTTTCCAAGTCTGAATTATGTGTTAATTTTAGTTAGACACCTACAAGGACATAAAGAGAATGCAGATATTAGACTGAAATCATTCATGAAACACTAAAGCTTTAACAACATACGAGTTATATAAATAGTAGTATGGAAATAGCGTTAACCTTTTAAATCTTGAAACAAATTACTGAAGTTAAGCTGCTAAAGTTAAACAGGTAGTAAGTAAGAAGTTCTCTGAACCTCTGATTTCTTCATCTATAAAATTATGATGAAAATGTTTTAATCCAAAATTGAGTGGGCTATTTTAATTATGAAAAATTACCAAACAGAGCCCTGGCCGGGCAGCTTAGTTGGATAGAACATTGTCCCACTGGGCCAAGGTTGTGGATTTGATCCCTGGTCAGGGCACATACAAGACTCAATCAATGAATGATGCATTAGTAAGTTGAGCAATAAATTGATGTTTCTCTTTCATACCCTTCCTCTCTCTCAAAAATAAATAAAATAAATTACCAAACAGTATGTGAACTATCACATTATTTTGTAGAATTAAATTACAATGTGTGTATAAAAAATTCTGGAAAGACTCAAAGTAAATGCTTTTGGTCAAGTGAGTATTTGGATGATCTCTACATTAAACAAATATTTATCACATTTATACAATGTAGTTCTTTGGATACTAATGTTCCAGCTTTCCATTTCTATAAACAGTTTAGAGCAGGAATGATTATCTGAAAGTGAATTGTGAAAGAATTCTACTACTCCCCACTATTGCCAAATTCTGAAAAGCAGACCAAAATGATTAAAGAAGTGCAAATTAGCCAAAATTTGAACAAGATGCCAAACATTGAAAATATCTCTTTATTTTAAAAATAAATCATTACTAAGATTACATTATAATGTTGACTAACTTTCTTTTACTGAAATTGTTTGGACAACTGTAGCCAAATTATCTAGGGTACTTGTCAAAAATTGCCTAGTGTTTATATCTTTGTAAGAAAAAAAATTTTTACTTACAAATGTAGAAATCACAAAAGCTCTTGGTTAGACTCCAAAAAAAAAAAAAAAAAAAAAGATGGTCATTTTAATTGTAGAAACTCTAAGATTCTCCTTTGGTTTGATAACAGACCCTTTGAGACAGAGGCAGCATATCACAGTAACATGCAGAAGCATTTCATATTGCCAACATAAAATGTTGGAAAGGCTCTTTCCCTGATAAAAATGTGGGGTGCAGAATCTTTTCTCTTTGCAGGTAAAATGGAATGGTGCTTTGGTAAGTGATGCTACAGAGGCTACATAGAACTGGTCCTTTGGGAACTTTTGGAAACCTGACATACAACAATAACATCAAATGTAGAGTGTTTTTTAAGACAGTTATATGAGCTTGATAGCTAATTTTATTTTGTTAGAAGTTAATTATTTAAAATTTCCAGTTCGACCACCTATATTTACAAGATTAACAGTGACAGAGTATAGAGGAGTGGAATAATATCAAGGGGAAAAAATGAGATTTTGTTGAGAAAAGATAGGACTTATCAGAAGGATTGACTGACATCAGGACCCCACAATAAAAAGAGAGATATGAAGTTGTGGCAGAGAGCAGTGTATATGGTGTTAGAGGTCCTATGTTTGAGGTTAGGTTGTCATTTACTGGTGTTATGGCCTCATGTGAGTCATTTAATTTCTGTGACCTCCAGTTTTCTTATTTCTTAAGTATAAATAATAATAACAGATCTTTATCTACTTATTCTAAGTGAAATAAGCCAGAGAAAGATAAGTATCACATGATCTCACTCATATGTGATATCTAATGAACAACATAAACTGATGAAAAACATAGATCCAGAGACATAGAAGTATAGAACAGACTGCGGAATCTCAGAAGGAAGGTGGGGGAGGTGGGTGGGTGGGAAGTGATCAACCAAAGAACTTGTATGCATATATGCATAACCCATGGACACAGACAATCGGGTGGTGAAGGCCTGGGGTAGGAGGTGGGGGCAGGCTAGAAGAAATCAATGGGGGAGAAATGAGACATATTTAATACTTTCAACAATAAAGAGCAAAACCTTTTTAAAAAGGATTGAGTCTAATAACAGAGTTCTCTCTGGAAATAAATGTCATTCATCCTGAGACAAAGAGAGAAAGAGAGAGAGAGAGAGAGAGAGAGAGAGATGGGTATAGGAACACAAAAAATGAGATGGAATCTCTACTTTTGGAGTTAGGCGATGGAGGTGGAGAGAGAGTAGGTGGACCTAGTAGTGAAGATCCCTCTGGAGTCAAACACCCTGGCGCTGTAGATTAGCATTAAGGAACATGTCTGTGGGTATTGCCTGAAAGAACTTTAGGAACTAAGTTGCTGAAACACTGAGAGTTCCAACCTATAGTATTATTAGCCTGATCATAAACAATACTCAACGGAGACTTCTTGCACTCTAAACCTGGAGAATCCTGTTTTCCAATAGTAGAAAGCAGTGGAACTCCTCAGTTATCTGATCATATTTTCTGATTTCTCTCCTTTAGGTGACAGTAACTGAGTTGCTTACATTCTTAAATTGCAGAAGAGTTATCACAAATAGGGAGATATAAAGAGGAGAAAAGGGGCATTCTTGCAACAAGTGGATGAGAACTCAGAATCATTTTATTTGAATATTAAAGTGAGTGGGCCCTATTTTGTATTTCAATCTGGTTATGAATATGTACATGTGTATGTCTGCATGTGTGTTTTGTGTGTGTACATAAGTGCATTGAGATTTGGAAACTCTGATGTATTATAAAAACTCCTTTGACTATATTACTCCAACAGGTGAAAAACTTGGAAGTTGGGAATAATACATATATGGTATAAATGATTAAAATGATAACATTATGTTGAAGGGTAACCAGGAGGAGCACCAGAAATAGAGGGATTTCATTCATTTCAAGAGGCATATTTGGTAGAAGAAGGCTATTATAGATGTAATTGTTCCTCCCACTTCAATTCATATGCTGAAGCCTCAACACTTAAAATGACTGTATTTGGAGATAGGGATTTTCAGGAGGCAATTAAGGTTAAATAAGATCATAGAGGGTGGCCCTAATGCGATAAAAATGGTGTCCTTGTTAGAAGAGAAAGAGGCCCTAGCCAGTTTGCCTCAGCGGATAGAGCTTCGGACTGTGGAACTAAGGGTCCCAGGTTTGATTCTGGTCAAGGGCATGTACCTCGGTTGCAGGATCCTCCCTGGCCAGGCCCTGGTCATTGGGGCACATGCAGGAGGCAACCAATCAATGTGTGTCTCTCACATCGATGTTGCTGTTTTTCCCTCTCTCTTCCACTCTCCCTAAAAATCAATGGAACAATATCCTGGGGTGAGGATTAACAAAAAACAAATAAAACAAAACAACAAAAAAAGAAGAAGAGGAGGAGGAAGAAACATTAGAGCTCTCTTTCTCTCTTTCTGCACAGAAGAAAGACCACACGAAGGCACAGCAAGAACACAGGAAGAGAGGCCTCACCAGACACCAACCCTAATGGCCCCTTCAGATCTTAGACTTAGAAAATGCAGAACTGGGAGAAAATTAATTTCTGTTGTTTGAGCCACCCCTCTATGGTATTTTGTTATAGCAGTCCAAGAAGATTAATACAGGGGACTTCCTGTTTGGATGGCACCAAGACCAATTTACGATAATCATGACCAAATGGGAAGCAGTATGCCTGACAATCCCTGATTAAATATTATTGGAATATGGATTGAATTGAAGAAACAGAGCATGGTAATTCATGGTTTCAACAAATTATGGAGATAGTAGCAGCAGCAGCAAAAGTATCACTAAATAGAGAGGCTGCCCAGCATAGTGGGTAAGTGTATGGGGCTGGCCCCAGCCTGTCCAGGTTAAAAGTCTGCCTCTGACATTTGCTATCTGTATGACCTTATGCAAGTTACTTAAACTTTCAGTTTCTTCATCTGTAATATGGGATAATTATAATGTACTACTATGAAGTTTTATTGGAAGGATTAACTACATTAATACATATAAAGTATTTAAATTATGCCTGAGTATTATCAGCATTAGTTATTAATGTGAATGATATATTTCAATAAACTGCATATATCAGAGTTTTCCTCTTCTCAGAGTCTAACCATTAGAGTAATTATCACTCACTACCCTAAAAAATACTTAGCCTCTAAATCACGTAATTCTCACTTTCATATAATAAACTGGAAATCCTACAATTGGATTTGCATGCATTATAAAGACATTTGCTTTTGTTTTCAAATAAAAACAATCAAGAGATTTGCTCTGTAGGCCCAGCTGGTGTTGTTCAGTGGTGGAGCATCAACCCATGAATCTAGAGGTCCCTGATTTGATTCCCTGTCAGGGCACATGCCCGGGTTGTGGGCTTGATCCCCAGTGAGGGGCATGCAGGAGGCAGCCGATCCATGTGTCTCTCTTATCGATGTTTCTGTCTCTCTATACCTTTCTCTTCCTATCTCAAATCAATAAAATCATATTTAAAAAAAAAAGATTTGCTCCCTAAATGACCATGAAAAGACCACTAGATGTAATTATTTGCATATTTCCTGTGAATTAAACCCCATTTTTATTGTTTAAATTCTGGAGGATGCCTTATCCCCAATATTGCAAAGCATTTTGTCTCAATGACATAACACCTTGTGTCCTAGTCAAATAGTAATTTGGATAAATCTATATCAGGATAAAAACCATCTTCTGATGCCCCCAAACTGGGGTGGACTTAGAAAGATAATGGGCAGGTGTCATGGAATTCATCCTAAAGGGTTCCTTCATGCCTTCTCCTTAGGATTCATTCAGTTTGTACTTACCAGAATCCTGGTGTTATAATTCCTGAAAAGGTTAATCTACTGTGTAAATATACTGAGAAGTGGTGAAATTTCTACATCATCATGTACACTGTAAGCGTCCAGAAAAATCTGAGCAAAAATGCTATAATTAGGTTAGGGGACCTCAGGCCACGACCCCCATCCCGGCACCAGGCCAGGTAACCTGAGGCCACACCCCCCACCAGAGGCTTGACAGGGGACCTCAAGGTGTGCTTCCTGTCCTGGTGCTGGGCTAGGGGACCTCAGGCTGCTCCCCCCGCCCCAGCACCAGGCCGGGGGAAATCAGGCTGCACCCCCACCAGGTAGGGCTTGACAGGGGACTTCAGGCTGCGCCCCTCACCCTGGCACCAGACTGGGGGACCTCAGGCCACACCTCCCACCCCAGCAACGGGCTAGGGGACCTGAGGTTGTGCCCCCCTGCCTGGCGGGGTTTGAAAGGGGATCTCAGGCTGTGTCCCCTACCTGGTTGGGCTTGTCGGGAGACCTCAAGGCACACTGCCCCCCCCCACCCGCCCGCCCCATCTGGGGGACCTCAGGCCCGCCCCCGTCCTGGTGCCGGGCCAGGGGACCTAAGGCTATGCCCTATGCTCAGCGGGGCTTGGGCTTGACAAGGGTGGGACTGGTCGGGTCTGGATCTAGCCCAATGGGAGGGGGGGCAGCCGGGTCTGGGTCTCACGTGATTTTGAGGCACATGTGGGTAAGCGGGGACTTGACTTTGGGTCCCCCTTTTAATGTGCACAAATTTCGTGCACCGGGCCACTAGTATAAATATAATATAAACCTATTAGCTTATAAGCATTAGCATGTCCTACCCATCAGTAGTTAACACAGTCAATACAGTTTAATCTCCATTGTTGTTTTAGTGAATGTTAATTAAAGAAGCTTTTACTTGTACTAGTATTTCCCTGAACAAAGGACATCTCTTCTTATTGCTAGACTGTGGCACACAATTTTCTCTCTACTTGGAATTCTCTTTCTTACTCCTTCACCTGGCAGACTTACACCTATCTTTCAAAACCCAGGTTAAATATCATATTCAAGGGGAAATTTTTCTTAGTTCTCCATATAATCAGTTGGTTAAGCAATTTCCTCATACCTCACTGACAACATGCTTCACAGAGAATTATAATTATTTATAATGTGTATTTCTTCTACAGTTAGAGTGAGTTCTTTGAAGACAGGGTTCATGTTTTATTCATCTCTGCATCCTTGATACTTACCACAGTACCTGGCATATAAAAAAAGAAACCAATATATATTAACTTAATAAATTAATAAGGAGGGATGAAAAAATTATATGTGTGCTAGAAATGGGGAATAATCTATTTTGGATGGAAAGAAAGGCATAAACGATAGAGTAGTAAAAGGTCATACTGTAAAGATATTTGGGGCTTAGATTATAGCTTTAGAAGCCTAGAGTTAGTGGTTTATTTGAGAGGTTTTAGAGAAACTAATATATATATTTTTTTAAATCGAGGGAGTGACACAAAGTGGTACTATAGAAACATTAATCTGGTGAAGGTATTAGAAAGTGTTTGGTAATTATAAAGCACTTAATCATTGAATCATAATTTATATGAGACTTATGTAAATATTTTGGTATTCAGTGCTGAAGAGAGCATGTGAACTTAATCTGGGGTCACTCCCAAGCCTGTAAGAATAATGAGAAGGAGGCATTAGAGCATCACTATAATCATACTCCTTGTCCCAGGACATTTGTTTATTCTACAGAAGAGTGGGAATGGATCAATGTGGGGAAACTGTGACAGGGATTCTGGGTAGCCACTAGAACTGACCAAAGTCAGGCATACTCTAGATGAAAGTGTCTGTGCCTGTGCCACTCCTCAGAGGCATGCTTTCTATTTTGTTGTTTACATTTTTTTTATTGTTTAAAATATTACATATATTAGTACATATATCTCCTTTTTTCCCCCCATTGACCTTCCCCCAGCTTCCCCTACCCCCTGTTGCATGCCCTCATCCCACACCCCCCTCCCCCGCAGTGTCTTGTGTCCATTGGTGTGCTTATATGCCTGCATACAAATCCTTTGGTTGATCTATTTCCCCCCCTCCCCAACACTCCCCAGCCTTCCCGCTGCTGTAATTTGACAGTTTGTTCAGTGCTTTACTGCATCTGTATCTATCTTTTTATTCATCAGGTTATAATGTTCTTTATTTTCCATAAATGAGTGCGATCATGTGGTATTTTTCTTTCATTGCCTGGCTTATTTCACTTAACATAATGCTCTCCAGGTCCATCCATGCTGCTGCAAATGGTAAGAATTCCTTCTTTTTTATAGCAATGTAGTATTCCATTATATAGATGTACCATAGTTTTCTAATCCACTCATCTGCTGATGGGCATTTAGGCTGTTTCCAAATCTTATTTATGGTGAATTGTGCTATGAACATAGGGGTGCATATATCCTTTCTGATTGGTGTTTCTAGTTTCTTGCAATATAATGCTAGAAATGGGATTACTGGGTCAAATGGGAGCTCCATTTTAGCTCCATACTGTTCTCCACAGTGGCTGCACCAGTCTGCATTCCCACCAGCAGTGAACGAGGGTTCCATTTTCTCCACATCCTCGCCAGCACTTATCGTTCGTTGATTTGTTGATGGTTGCCATTCTGACAGGTGTGAGTTGATACTGCATTGACGTTTTGATTTGCATCTCTCAGATAATTAGTGACTTTGAGCATATTTTCATATGTCTCTTGGCCTTCCTTCTGTGTTCTTCGAAAAAATTCTATTTAGGTCCGTTGCCCATTTTTTTATTGGATTATTTGTCTTCCTTTTATTAAGTCATATAAGTTCCCTTTAGATGTTGGAGATTAAACCTTTATCAGTGATAACATTTGCAAATATGTTCTCCCATACAGTGGGCTTTCTTATTGTTTTGTTGATGGTTTCTTTTGCTGTGCAAAAGCTTTTTATTTTGATGTAGTCCCATTTGTTTATTTTCTCCTGAGTTTCCATTGCCCTAGGAGCAGTATCGGTGAAGAAATTGTGTCAGCATATGTCTGAGATTTCTCTGTCGGTGGATTCCTCTAGTATTTTTATGGTTTCCCATCTTATGTTTAAGACCTGTATCCATTTTGAGTTTATTTTTGTGTATGGTATAAGTGGGTGATCTAGTTTCATTTTTTTGCATGTATCTGTCCAATTTTCCCAACACAATTTATTGAAGAGACTGTATTGACTCCATTGTATGTTCATGCCTCCTTTGTCAAATATTAATTGAGCATAGTGGTTTGGGTCAATATCTGGATTCTCTCTTCTATTCCATTGGTCTATATGTCTGTTCTTGTGCCAGTACCAGGCTATTTTGAGAACAGTGGCTTTGTAATACAGCTTGATATTGGTTCTGAGATCCCACCTACTTTGTTCTTCTTTCTCAGGATTGCTGTGGCTATTCGGGGTCTTTTTTTATTCCAGGTCAATTTTGGAGAATTCTTTCTAGGTCTGTGAAATGAGCCGTTGGTATTTTAAAGGGGAGTGTATTGAATCTATAGATTGCTTTGGGTAGTATGGACATTTTAATTATGTTGATTCTCCCAATCCATGAACATGGAATGTTCTTCCATCTGTTTATGTCTTCCTCTATCTCTTCTTTCAGTGTCCTATAGTTTTTTGCGTATAGGTCTTTTACCTCCTTAGTTAAGTTTATTCCTAGGTATCTTAATTTTTTTGGTGTGATGGTAAATGGGATTGGTTTTTTAGTCTCTCTTTCTGTAAGTTTACTATTGGTGTGTTGAGATGCCATATATTTCTTGGCGTTAATTTTATATCCTGCTACATTGCCGAATTTATTTATTAAGTCTATTAGTTTTTTTGATCGAGTCTTTCGGGTTTTTTATGTACAATATCATGTCATCTGCAAATAAGGACAGCTTTACTTATCCTTTTCCAATTTGGATGCCTTTTATTTCTTCCTCTTGTCTAATTGCAATGGCTAATATATCCAGTACTAGGTCGAACAGGAGTGGTGAGAGTGGGCATCCCTGTCTTGTTCCTGTTCTTAGGGGAAATGGTTTTAGTTTTTGTGCATTGAGTGTTATGTTAGCTGTGGGTTTGTCATATATGGCTTTATTATGTTGAGGTATGATCCTTCTATTCCCACCTTGTTGAGAGTTTTTATCAAGAAAGGGTGCTGTATTTTGTCAAATGTTTTTTCTGCATCAATTGATATGACTATGTGGTTTTTATCTCTCAATTTGTTTATGTGATGTATCATGTTTATTGATTTGCGGATATTCTACCATCCTTGCATTCCTGGGATAAATCCTACTTGGTCATGGTGTATGATCTTTCTGATGTACTGCTGTATCCAATTTGCTAGAATTTTGTTTAGGATTTTGGCATCTATGTTCATGAGGGATATTGGCCTCTAATTCTCTTTCCTTTTGTTGTCTTTATTAAGAAAGAGGTATGCTGCCTTAATATATTTCATGGTAGAGATTGCAGGATAATCCTCATCATACAGGAGTCTGGTAGCTCTTGTTTCTGTTTACTTATCTTCCTTTTTTACTGCTACAGCATTTCCTTTCCAGGAGAGGGGGGTAATTCTTCTCGTCTTTATATGACCCTGATACATATATTGAACATTGCCCTCTATCATCTACCTTCCAAGGCACCTGTTTGAACACATGACTCAGGCTCGGCCAATCATAATACCACTGTTATCTGGACAGTTATTCACAAGAGCATGCTTATCAACCAAATCGGGCCAATCAGAATTCTTCTCCAGACATTTACAGTTGAAGGTGGAGAGGAATCTTTTGCTTTACTTAGTAAACTGTAAGTATATGGAGCAGGATTTCAGTGGCCATCCTCTCTGATACATGAAGAGACAATGTGGTGGCACGGAGGGCTCGGATTCGGTCTCTGAATGACTGGTTTCTGTGGCTTCTCTTCCAATTTCATGACCTATCTCAGTATGCTTCCTAACCAGAGGACTCAACTCACTTCCTTTTTATGCTTAATTTTTGTTGGGTTGTGGTCATATGTAACCAAAAAAAATCTTAACTCAGAGTAATCCCTTGTCTAAGGGTGTAATACAATGGGGAATGTGCATCTAGCATGAGACTGGGATCTGAAGCATCATCAGCTCTTATAGAAAATTTCCCTCAGCCTTGATCAGGGACCCAAAAGTAGGGATAATCCACATTGGCTCCCTAACATCTCTAAATGTTTCTCAAAATACTATTAAAAATCAAAACACAAATGTTTTAAATTCTAACAGTGAGAGCGCTCAAGATGTTTAAAATGTGGAGACTTTGTGTCACTGCAGTGGTGACTCAGAGTATGTGCTGTCATAGTGAAGTCTGCCCATCAGGTCCACATGTGACTGCTATTGTTTGGAGACTTAAAAATCACAAAACAGTTTTTTTCATTCTTTCCCTATTCCCTAATATAACAATGGGGGAAAATGACATGATAACAGCAGCACACACACTGAATCGCGGAGGAGAGAATGAAGACAATCAGCAAGCACTGAGATGTGGCAGTTTTGAAATCCCACTGAGAGGACTTTGTGAATAGTAGAAATATTCCTTAATTCATTGGGCTGTGACGCCATTCTTTTGAGGAACCTCTTGTCTAAAGGTCTTTATAGGATGTGTCTTTTTCTCTTTGTTCTTCATGAATCTGAAATGGTGGTTGAATAGCTTTCTTAGCTCATTCTGGTCAAGGAAGTCTTATCAAGAACTGCTTTAAGGCAAATGCTTTTTTTTTTTTTTTTTGCCAATGTTCCTAATTCTTTGGCAATTCATTGCTTTAAAAATAGGCTTCTGGTCTGTTTACTTCCAGTAATCATCTTTCTTTCTCTAGATGACTTAGGGCTACTGAATTTAAATGGAAAAATTACAACTTTAATCTGACTTTGCCTGGGAGCACTTTCATCAACCAAGAATTTTTATTCCATGTTTGTGACTCAAGGTGTTTTAGTCCTGTAGAAGCAGTTGACTTTTCAATGTGGGAGACCTCAGATTTCTGTCGGCCCCTAATAATTCTCTTTAAGGCTGCTTTCAAATGGTTAAATTTTTTTGAGTTCACTTCTTTCTGGTAAATGCAACAAAAAGCCCCCTATGTGTAGTACTAATGCTCTGTTTCCCACCATTTTATTCTGAAACTCCTGGGTAAAGACCCACATGAGATGACTGCCAAGTCTCTGCATGCAATAGTACTGTGGCAGGATAGTAAGAAGCTAGGAAAATTCCTGGGCAAGTGGAATGGAGAAACTGAGACAAGGAAATTAGACAAGGCCGAACAATTTGGGCAGCCAGCTTGTGAATCACAAGACCTTATCTTCTCCAAACCAGAGAATATGTAGCTTAAATCACCCTGGCCTGAGAAAAAAATAGAGCAAAGACCCATTAATACGATTTGCAGCAGCTAAACCCAAGGACAAATATCACTTGGGGAATGCTAGGCAGGAAAGATAGCTGCTAAGGCAGGAGGAGGGGAAGGGGGAAAGAAGGGAGAGTTTTATCTGACCCACTAAACAAAGAAGTAAGCTATTTTAGGACTTGCCAAACAAGATGACTAGATGGATGTGCAAACATTCTAAGATAAGCCAAAACAATGTAGAAGGGGGTCTTTGAAACCTAGTCTGCTATCCAAGATATCCTGAAAAAAACACGTTGAAACCTGTAGGAGGAAGGGTATAAAACTCCTTGTACCTCCATGGGGCATGCTCAGACTTGTTAGGTTGCCCCCTGGCAGTATATGCCAAATGTAGTTTTAAAAAATTTGTTTGCCTTGCTTCCTTAATAAACTCTCTTGCTTTGCTTCAATGCTGCTTTCTGTCACTCATCTGAAATCTCTCTTTTTTTTTTTTTAGGAGATTGACAAGAGCCGAGAAGGGGATAGCTCCCCACTTTGACTCAGGGAGCTGTCCAGTAAGAGTTACACCAAATATTTTACCACTGCAAAACACATGTTTTTAACCTCTGGTATCAGTTTCCATGCTGTTCATTACCCACTAAACAGGTTTACATATTTCAGTTTTTTGTTATACCACCAACCTACATTCAGGTATTAGTTTCTTTATTGGGATAATTAATGCTAGCTGCCACTACAGACGTTCTGAAATCTGAGCACTTATACCACCAAAGGTTAATCCTATTCACATTATATGTCCAGAAAGAGTTGGTAGACAGAGGTGAGGTCCTCCACATAGTCACTTAGGGAACTAATGGAGGCTCCACTAATCTTGTAACACCACTTGGAACACTTGGTTTTTGAAGTTTCCCTGTCATAGGAAGAGAAAGGTGGAATGGCACACCAATTCTCAACTCCTTAGGCCCAGAAGTTATAAACATCACTCCTATTCATGGCTCATTTGTCTTGACTAGTCATTCAGCACTAAACGAATTACAAGGGAGGCTGAGGGGACATAATGAAATATGTGCAATAGTTGGTGAGCCCTAACTGTCCCTGGCCCTGGTAGCTACTTTAGGAGTATGCAGGTGTCTGTGAGTCATTAGTTCTGTTCAACAAATATTTCCAGTTCTCCTTCCCAGGATGTTGTACTTCTGTATTTCCCTGGAGTTAGAGTGGTCATGTGCTTTGGCCATTTGAGCTTTGGGCAATAAAATTGAAGAGAAGGATATGTGTTTCTTCCAGATGGACTCCTTAAGAGCAGTATGCAATTTTGTTGTCTACTCGTTTCCTCTGTCTCAGTGACCAACAGTGTTCCAGATAGAAGTTGTTTCATTAGCCTGGTTCTAAGAGTGAGGGTTGACATAAAGCAGAGACCCAACCAAATCACAATAGCCATGTAGTGAGAGCGCAGAATAAATTCAGTTTTAAGTCACTGGTAGTGGGTGGTTGCTTATCACTGAAACATATTTCATTCCATGCTGACTGCTACTGTGTTTTCTCATCATTGTTTCTTTAATGACAGGAGCTTAACAAATGCCTGTTGAAGAACCTTTTTCCCCCTTTAAAAATTTTATTTTTTTTTAATTTGAGAGAGAGAGAGAGAGATATTCATTGGTTGCATAGGTTGATTCTTGTATATGCCCTGATTGGGGATCGAACCTGCAACCTTGGCATATTAGGATGATGCTCTAACCCAGTGGTAGGCAAACTGCAGCTCATGAGCCACATGCGGCTCTTTGGCCCCTTGAGTGTGGCTCTTTCACAAAACACCACGGCCTGGGTGAGTCTATTTTGAAGAAGTGGCGTTAGAAGAAGTTTAAGTTTAAAAAATTTGGCTCTCAAAAGAAATTTCAATTGTTGTACTGTTGATATTTGGCTGTGTTGACTAATGAGTTTGCTGACCACTGCTCTAAACAACTGAGCTACATGGCCTGGGCCTAAAAATATACTTTTAATTATAGTTGAAATACAATATTATATTAATGTCATGTGTATAACAGCTTGAAGCTACAGAAAAAAAAATATAGAGAAGGACCACCAGGGGCTATTTTTAACGTTGCTTCCAAAGTAAAGCTTTCTCTCTGAAAATGAATTTTAGATTTATGTCCTTCAAGTACGATCCTATACATTCCTTCCCTTTCTCACTCTCTTCCCTCCTCGCCTCCATTTTCCTTTTTTGAGGAAAAGTCTTCATTATGATCTAGTACAATGAACTGTAAAGTATTCTTAGAAAATAAGTAAAGTGGCTTCATTGTACTTCTGGATTTAATTATAGGTAGAATTATATCATGGGAAATTCACTTGATTTGGATTCAGAAAATTTGGATTTAAACACTGTCTCTGCTACTTACTAGCTATGGGGGTTTTATTTTTTCATCTATAATATGTGGCTAATATGTTCTGAATTTTCCTCAGTGTTCTTAGAAAAATAAAAATATTATAATAAAGATGAAATATAAAGACTATTGAAGATCACCATAGAGACCAAAAGTATCGTTATCATAGACCACTTTTTAAAAAATAACTTTTACTTCTTTGTATTGTTTTTAAATTTGAGGAAACCTTTGAGACAGATTTATTTGATTGCTGACTGTTTTGGTTCTCTACACTTGTCTTCTCTGTAAAGAATGTTTGACACAATCAGCCGGGAAGAAACCCTGTTAAGGCAACATTTTTTTGAGAATAGACCTTTATTTGGCAATTTGGGGTAAAAACTGTTGATTGCAATTTAATGATGGAATTTACTCAATCCAGATTTATATTAAGGCAACATTTTTTTGAGAATAGACCTTTATTTGCCAATTGGGGGTAAAAACTGTTGATTGCAATATAATGATGGAATTTACTCAATCCACATTTATATACCCAGAGAGGTTTTAGCTTTCAAACTTTACAGCATAGCCCTGCTGTTTGAGAGTAGAGAATTCCTTTGCAAACTTTTGTAAGATGAAATGATGTAAAGCAAAGAAGCAACTACCATTAATTAAATTTTTTTTTTTAAATTCTCACCAAAGGATATTTTTTCCATTGGATTTTAGAGAGAGTGGAAGGGAGACCGGGAGGGAGGAAGAGAAAGGGGGGCGGGGAGAGAGAGAGAGAGAGAGAAACATCTATGTAAAAGAGACACATTGATTGTCTACTCCCGCATGCACCCTGACTGCGGCCAGGAACCGAACTTGCAACCCAGATAGTTGCCCTTGATCTTGACCTGGAATCAAACCCATGACTCTTCAATGCATGGGCCAACACTCTAAGCACTGAGCAACACTGGCCAGGGCACAACTACCATTAATTTATATAGAAAAATTTTTGAGCATTCGCAGACTCCACAAATAACCTACAAAATCATACCAAATTCATGCCTAACCATGTCCAGTTTTACACTAAGCATAACAACCCTTACCAGCTCTCTTAGGCTTTTCTGATACCTTATGACACTTATTGCGAAAGGATAAACAAAGTCAATTGAGATAAAGCCCAGATGTTCACATAGACACAGTTCAGAAACTGTGGCAGTGTGATGCTGGATGCTGAGTGTGGTTCTTGGGAAGGAGCTTCGTGGTGCCACCCTTGCTGCTCAGGTTGTGTGCTGTCTCTATACCCACTAACTGCAAAACTATTGCTGAACACTACTTTTGCTCTCCCCTCCCCTTCTTTTTTCATAAAAGCAAAAAACCCTTTTCAAATTTCTTGGTTATCGAAAACAAGTACAAATGCAGGTCCTTTATAACAGTGAAGTGGTATAGCTGGAACTTTAAAAAAATGGGTACCTACATAGGGAAAGGGTTGAATCTGCATAAAGTTATGAGAACTCTATACAGTTTACTAAACAGATAATTTAAGCAAAATTATATTTACAAACTATTTTGATATTTACTTTCAATTCTTCTCAGTAGGGAATTTATAAAACTTGTAGGTAGTTGTGCTAAAAGGACCTGTTGCTTCCCAGATTTTTTTTCTCTGTCAGCTGTACTTCATCATACAGGTTTGAGCCATCCCATGACTTTTGTGTCCCTTGATGTTGATGACCTACCTAATGGGATTGGAATGGTTAATTTTCTTCAATTGAAAAAAAATTTAGCCCTAACTGGTTTGGCTCAGTGGATAGAGTGCTGGCTTGCGGAATGAAGGGTCCCAGGTTTGATTCTGGTTAAGGGCATGTACCTTGGTTGTGGGCACATCCCAGTAGGGGGTGTGTAGGAGGCAGCTGATCAATGTTTCTCTCTCATTGATGTTTCTAACTCTCTATCCCTCTCCCTTCCTCCCTGTAAAAAAAATCAATAAAATATATTAAAAATTTTTAGTATCTCTTTCTAAATTTTTCTCAAAGATTTTAAATAGAGAGTCCTTGTCAATAGTTATTTTTACAGAGCTACACATTGCTGTTCTTAATTTCATACATGTAAGGTAGATAGGCCAGATCTCTTCCATTCACCCCATTCCCACCCCCCATTTATCCTCAACTCTTCTATACCTGGCTTTCTGCCCAGACAGGCTGACTCATGCCCACTGTTTTCTGGTTGAGTTTTGCTAGTGGGTAGGCCTGGCAGTAGATTGCAGGGAGGGAAGGAGGGGAGGCTCTGGCACCCTTTCTGCAAGGTTTCCTCCAGTTGCTGTGTCCCTCCAACAGAGTCATGATTCTCTCAAGGCATGATTCTTTCTCTGAATTCCTGTACTACTTTCTCCCCTAATAATAGTGTGGGTATTAGGCTATTACTAACTTTTAGAAGTATGGTTACCATAATTCACATAATTGCAAATGTTGCTTTGTAGACATAAAAACTCTCATTAAATTATTCAGTTTTGACACACCACCTGTTTCCTTTTGGGACACTAATAATTCAGTGGATGACTGAATCTTTTCTCCATGTATCTGCTTTCTCTTTTGGTGCTGCTGTTGTTGTTGGCACTTTACCTGAGTATGATATCTGCTATGCAGACCCTTTCTATGATTTTTTAAAATTTAGTATTGTGTATCTCTATAAATGGCCTTCATATTTTCTGCTAAATGAGAGCTGTAATTTTCAGATTGATATTATGTTTTTTTTTCCTCTTGGAAATAATTAAAAACCTACAAAAATAGTTTGAAGAGTTTTTTCATTCTGAACCGTTTAAGCAAATGGTTGATAAGATGCCCCATAACCACCAAATACTCTAGTGTGTATTTTCTATAAATAAGTATAATGTACTCCATGACCACAGTAATATCATCAAAGTCAGGAAATTAGCATTAATACATTGCTACCACTTAAATCACAGATATCATTCAAGTTGTGCCATTTGTCACAATAATGTTCCTTATAGTAAACAAAATTTAATCCTGGATCACGTGATGAACTTAGATGTCATATCTCTGTAGTCCCCTTTAATCAGGAACAGTTTTTCAGTCTTTTTTAAATTTCATACTTAGACAATTTGTCAAATTAGTTTACAAAATGTCTCTAAATTTGGGTTTATCTAATATTTCCTTTTGATTAAATTCACCTTGTGCCCCTTTTAGAGCTAGAATACTATTGTAATGATTTTATGTTCTTATTGCATCCAACTAGGTGGTATATGTGTTCATTTTGTCCTTTTATAAGGTGATGTTAATTTTAATTATTTGCTTAAGCAGTGTCTGCCATATTTCTCTTCTGAAAAACTGTTCTTTGCTTCTTTGTGATTAATAAGCATTTTGTGGATAGTTGAGACTGTGTAAACATTCCATTCCTCATCAAACTTGCACCCACTAATATTAAAACCTACTGCTGTTTTTTGGCTGAATTAAGTATTATTTTGGTAGTTGTCAAATAGTTATTTTCTAATTTAAACATTCCTCCCATGTTTATTGGTTGGCATTCTACTATGAGGAATTTATTCCTTCAAATTTATTTTTTCACTTATTTATTTATATCAGTGTGGACTTATGAATTCCTGTTTTATTCAATGGATTATAATCTTTTACTGACATTATCCATTCTGATGGTCAGATTGGCCCAGATTAGCTAGTGTGAATCCTTTCAAGATAGCTTCCATAATTGCTTGACAATTTTCTTATTCTATTGAATAAAATATTCAGACTGATCTTAATTTTTCCTGCTGTAGTCAGTCACTTCTCCAAGGATTCCTGGTTACTTTTAGTGGAAAATTGTATTTAAAAACCAATATCTGGACATATCTATCTATCTATCTATCTATCTATCTATCTATCTATCTATCTATCTATTATCATCATCTATCATCTATCTATCTATCTATCTATCTATCTATCTATCTATCTATCTATCTATCTATCTATCTATCTATCATCTATCTATCATCCTCATTATCATCTATCAATCATCTATCTATCTATCTATCTATCTATCTATCTATCTATCTATCCATCCATCCTTATCTATCATCTATCAACGTTCTCTCTCTCTTTCTCTCTCTCCGTCTCTCTTTCTCTAAGTGTTTATGCCAACACTTCCAAATTCAATCTAACACCACAGGATTCATTCTAGATTTTGGCCTTTATATGACAGTGAGAAAGCTGATTCCCTTTATTCTCATATATTCTCAATATATTTACTTATTTACTGTGTGTATTCAATCTCCTGATCCTATGCCTAGTTACTATCACTCTCTGTGGAAATGCTCCCCTTAGCCACTTGAGCTATCACCAGTTGCCAGGACCCTGCAACCCATCCTCTCACCCACCCCACATGCATTACTAGCTCACTGAGACCCCATATAATGGTTTGTGCACTGAGTTATTCAGGAAGTTATTCTTTCCTATTCAGGAATGAAGATAAGTACGTATGACTATTTTGTGAGTGTGTGCTTGAATTGTAATGTGACAGTGGAACGACTTTATATACTTAGATTTGGACTATAGAAACAAATCTCTAGACTTAGTCTAAACTGAAAAATAATACCATATCTATACATAGGTCTGAGAACTGTGTCATGTTTCCTGTGCATAGGGGTCAGCCCCGCCCGCCCTTTGTGAACAGTCGCTTATTTAAACTTCCAAGGATACTTTTATGTAGGCTACATTTATATCCTTTCGTTGCTTCCTTTTCCCCCCTTTCCTTTTAATCTCTTCTCTTTCTTTCCCTTCACTTCTCTTTCCTCTTCAGATCCCACAGCCTTCATTCTCTTCCATTTTTTGTTGCCTTTGCTTCCAGCTTGTCACTGATATCAATTGGAACACTCAAAGGCATTGTTTTTCTCATAGCAGCCCTGAGGTTATTAATTGTGTGGTGTTAAAAAAGCAAACCTCCTTTGTCACTTCATTTTAAAAAATGAATACATATTTTAGAATAACTTTTCACAGGTAAGCTCTCTGTCTCAAAAAAGAATGCTTACTTAGAGAACATAGCAATATAATTTTCAAAACATCAGCATTATTCCTGTATTTGTGCTAAAGAACTTGCTATTGACCTGGGGACCTCAGTTTCTGCAAAAGAAATATGAAGAGGCAAGACAGGATTCCCAACACATCATTTACAGTTATTCTAACCATTTACTTTCTGTACATTACATGCCAATAAATCACACAAAACATTCCTACGCTGGTCCTTTCATCCCCTAAGAAAGTTAAGGTGGTTTTCTAGATGAGACATTTGCTGAAGGTTATGAAACAGAGATTCCAGAGGCATCAGAGGGAGAAAACTGTGGCTGAGCAAGTAGTTGAGCCATTTTGCCCTCAACAAAAAGAGGGATAATGGATAATGGACCTTTCTGGGGGCAAGATTTGGAATTGGAGGTTGGGCTTGATTAAACCACCTACAGAATTGCATGAGGTCGAGAAATTTGGATAAGTTTTTTTCTCTGTTCATAGAAAAATATAAACATACTAGTGGACCAGTGCACAAAATTCATGCACATTAAAAGGGAATAATTAGAGAAAATATTTTAATATTGCTATTTGCCCTTTCTCTATAATAGAAGTGTCAGAGATGAAAGAAAATTAGTAAAATGTATATGAAAATCTTCCTCCTGTCAGAGTCGGGGCATGCCGCGGGACCCAGAGCCCCACCCCCACTGGGCGAGATCCAGCCCCAGCCAGCCCACCCTTGTCAAGCCCTGCCAGGTGGGAAGGGGCGGGGGGCGCAGCCTCAGGTTCCCCTGCACTGGGGTGGGTGGCATTGCCTGAGGTCCCCTGCCCCAGCCCAGCACCACACAGCCTCAGGTCCCTGCTGATTGTTCGTTAAGGCTTGTTATGGGAACTCGGCCTCCACTGTGGGCGCAGCCATCTTGGTTTACGGAAACCCTGCCTCCTCTGTGGGAGTCGCCATCTTTGTGACAGTGTGGTGGTCAATTTGCATATTCCCTCTTTATTAGATAGGATTTGTTATGTTCTGCCTGTGAAAAGATGTGTATGGTAGGGGAGATAACACACACACATACACACACGTCAGAGCCAGGTGACTAACACCTCTGCACTCAACAATTCTTACACCTCACTTGAGACCAAGATGTGGAGAAGGTCAGAGCAAGGACTACCTCCTGAGTGTGCATGTGGGAATGCATGCTCATCAGGGAGGCTCAGTAGGGAGCTGAGGACTTGTGAGCTAATCATTACATTTCACAGGCTCGGAGGTCATCATTGCACAAAGAGAATATGTCATATCGGTTTTGTGCTGTGAAGAATTTACCATGGCTTATAAAATGGCCTACACATTTTTGAAATAAGGTCAATGACAAGTTTTATCTAAAATAACTCTTTAGAAATATCATTCCCGTGACTTAGCAAAAGGATGAGGTAAACAACTGTAGAAGATAAGCATTTTAAAATGTGACGATTGCCATTGAAGAGTACAGAAAAATTCCCAGATAAGACCGCATGACAACATTAACCACATTATGAAATACAGGGAATTTGCAAATACCACTTTTATCTTGTGCTTCTGTTGAACTATACTAAGATTTCATGACATGAAACTAAAACTGGCTTTTTAATGATTCTTCCTTTCAATTTTAAGAAGATAAAATAGCAACATTTCTCCTATATGAATTTTGACATTAAAGTTTTGCTTATTCATCCTAACTAAGATTTTTGTGGACATATTTAATGTGTTTGAGTGGAAAGAAGGGTATTAATGTAAAGAAAATGCATAAGAACAGAATAAGCTATGATCTCATTCTGGGGAGGGAAGGATTGGAAAGAAACATAAATCCCAGTGGTTATTGCCCAGAAATCATCATGGAAAAATTAAAACAAAACAAAACAGAAAACTTATTGCACTTTCAACAAGTCTGTTGGTCTTCCATGCTTTTCTTGAGTTTATCTTTCATTTGTCATTAATAAAAGAACTAAAAGGAACAAGGTTAATGGAGTTTCCAAATAAGATCTGCAAATAGTTAACAGAATTAAAAAGTGAAAAATTTCAGTTTCTGAAAGGCATCTTTCCTTTCAGCAGGGGGCAAATTCCATAGGAACAAAAACATGAGAGTTTCTTAACCTTGGCATAAGCATTTATCATTATTTTTCAAAATATGTAAACAACTTTTCTATTTCTCAATGCAAATTGTTTGTGGCACAAAAATATTATTGGCCATTGTGATAGAGATTTATTGTCTCATCTCCCTAGCATCAGTTACCCCATCTTCTCATGATGATACCTTTATTTTTCTTAAGATATAATCCTTCTCCCACTCTCCACTTATATGGCTTGGGTGAGACTGACTCTACCTCTCCTTGGCTGAGTGACTTGGTCTGGCCAATCAGCACATTCAATTTCTTAGCTACAGTATTTGGTTCCAGGGTCATCAAGTGACACAATTCAGGTCAATGAGAGTCAGTTCTGGGACTTGGTTGTATAGACTGGTAGTGAGAATCTCCTTCACTGGTATTTTTAGCTGAAGAATGATGGAGACCTGTAAGTACTGAAAACCACCCCACAAGTGAAACCAGCCTGAGAAGAGAGACAACAGAGAAGGAAGATGTTGAAAGGAGGAAAGAACTGAGTGCTGATGACCATATTTGAGATCCTTTACAGAAGCTGTTTTAAGAAGATGCTGGCTTTTTAGGTCAAATTTCTGTTTAAAACAATTAGCAGAGGGCCAATATGGGCTATATAGAGAGTCACATTGATTATTAAGCAGCAAGTTGTCAATTTGCACTGGTTTAAACACTTTTTGCCTTACCCTATTCAGATTTTTAAAATATACTTAACCAAAATGTTTTGGTACTAGTTATGTGCCAGTCACTGTTTTAACCACTTTACCAATAACAACTCACTTAATTCTCATAATACACCCATGGTATAGGAATTATTCACACCCTCATTTTACCAGGGAGGAAGATGAGGCACAGAGAGGTTATGTAACTTGCCCAAGGTCACACAGATAACTAGGGCAGATCAGACCTGAAAATTGGACACTGCCATTCTCACTTCAGATCTACCCTAACCACTATGCACACTATCTTTCAGAAAAGTGCTCCATCTTGTCCAAGCTCACAAACAAACACAAAGAATGTATCACACTGCATTTTTTTGAGGAAAATTGAGGCAGATGGATGTTATCATATAGCTTGTTAGTAAAACAAAAAAGTGAGATTCCAAAGCAATATGGTGCTGTGATTACTAGTAAAAGAGTGGGCTCTGTATTCAGACAGTCTAGGTTTGAATCCCAGCTACAAATCCAGCTACACTAATTCCCAGCTGTGTGAGCAAATCTCCTTGTGTTTATTTCCTCAAGTACAAAATGGAGCCAATAGTAATACCTACCTGTCCAGGTTATCACGAAGATTAAAAGCGACAGTGCCTGTATAGCATTTAGCAGAGTACACTAATTTAACTATTGTTATTATTAATAAATCTCAACTTTTTTGTCACATCATTCTTACATATGATATTTTTTTGTCTCCTTTCCATTTATATTCTTCAATACACATGGCCTCATTGCTCTTACTGCACCAGTGCTTTTATTATGTTCTCACAAGTCCATTCTTTTAATCATCTCTGACCTTGTCCTAATTTTTCTTCCTGTTCTAACAGGCTTTTCCTTTGGAACAATGAGGGAAAAGGTGTGATACAGAAGAAGTCGAGTCCTGACCTTACCTTTCTGCTTCTGTCTGCAGAGAACCTGAAAGTTATTCAGTCATTTCCTATTCCTGTTACAGTTGAGAGATGTCAGTGTCATTTATTTGTTCAGCACTTCAAATTGTTTTCTTTGGAGAGGGACTATCAACTGCTTGTTACAGAGCTGCCTCTGATCTCCCATATAGGAAGCCAATGTGCATGTTAGCTCAATTTCAAGGGTAAAGGCCAAGGATCAATCAGTGGGTAAATTTTAAAATTTTGTTACACTCTCTGAATGAGCAGTATAAAGGTATTTAACAATATATACTGATATAATACTATTGGCAAAATTGTACAAAGTATTATAGATTGTGGTTGTTTAGTTCCTGTGCTTTGTGGGTCATAGGCAACCACAGTTAAATGCTTCAGAATATTCCTCCAGCCCAGTCCCAATGACAGATACCTCACACTCCCAGAAAAAGGGAAAAAAGAGGCTTTCTTTCCTCCACATGTGAGAAAAGGGTATGATCTACTTCAAAAGGAAGCATTTTGGCAATTAAAAGCAATCAAATGACTATTGCACTACATCCATCTTTCTCCTCTTGTGACTTGCTATATTAATTAGGTGTGAAGATAAATTTAAATGTAATTATATATGAACTTAACAGTTTACTTTCTCTGGACTTTAAATCAAGGTACTGGCAAAGGCTGACCTAACCAAAATTGCCCAGTTCTAACATTTTGTGACCCAGTTTGATTTTGAAGTCGAAGAGGAGAAAATTGTTGTAATATTATTTTATCCTTAAATATTAAATGTAATCTCATATATTCTCATGCAGGGAAGAAATGTTAGAAAAAATATTTTCACTCGAGTGTTTCATCTCATTGTTAACAAGAAATGTTATGAAATGAATATCACCCTCTCCTCTGAGGAATTCTCTCCTTGACATTGCAGCAGCAGGATGTAGTGTTAGATGGACAAACATGACCTCTTGACCCTTCTGCTAATGTGAACCTTTGAGGAAGATTAAGCCTATTTTCCAAAGAACTGGAGCATCGAGGTAGATAAGTGGAAGCACTGCCCTACCTCATCTTGGCACCAACTTGTCTGTGAAACCCTGAGTCAGCTTCCTCTTAGCAAGTATAAATGCTCTTAAAACAACTCATCACTCAATGACTCAGGAAGAATTTGGAAAACTGATGACAATGTTGTCCATTATTTTGTGAAGGTAACAGATTTCTCTGATTTTTTCCCAAATTCCCAGGGACTTTTCTAAGGATTTGTCTTGTTGTGTATAGTTAGCAAACTGGCAGAGGTTGTTCTTTGGTTTGGTTTTTCTTAGAGGTGAGTTTCTAATGGTCATGGCCAAGACACTGGGATTTGCAGATTCCTTGATGAATTGAGTCATTGATGAATTAAACTAAAGGAACTTTCCAAACTTATTTGCTGCAGTCCATTAGGCTATTTGACTCTATGGAAAATAAGATTAAGCAAGAGCTTAAGGTTAAAACTTTCAATATAAGGTAATTTGTTGACTGACCTGTTGTTTAAACTGGAAAATAAATGTAGAAGGTAGAGATAATTGTTTAACTCATTCAGACAAAAACCAAACATACATACTAACATGCATGCATACACACGTTCATACAAACAACTTTGTTAGGGAAAATGAGAAGTTTTGAGGTGACTTAATTGTTCTATTTTGATAAATAAAATGTAGTTTGCTTATTTCTTTGCAGCATTTGACGGATTACTGCATGAAACCCTGATATAATTTGGATAGTCACAGGTTTTATGAGTAAGTGGAATGGGTAAGATGTAAATCATTTTTTTTAAAAGTTATTCTGCTTATCAATTGTCATGCAAAATTGATAAGCAAAAGACATCTACACCTTACATTCACCAAAGTGATACCCCGGCGAAGATAGCCCTCATGTGATCTCACCTAGGCTGATACAATGTCCTCACAAGTCAGAAGGTCAAAGTGATGTTGAAGATAAGAAGAGATGACATTTGGAGAGTCAACAAGGTAGCAAATTGTGCCTTTGTCCAAAATGTGTCACTTATGATGCTCAAGGATAGAAATTAAGGTCTGTGAGTGAATTTCCAGGAGTGAAAAAAGGCCATGAATCCTGGAAGAGTTAGAATACTAGGAAGGTAACAAATGGGATTGAGTTATCAAACTGATGGTGGCTGAGTTTCACCAAGACACAGGCTCAGTACAGTCAGTCAGTCAACAAACATATACTGAATGACTACTGTGTGCCATTAGTATACTAGGGTCTGAGGGTACCAAAAATAAAATAAAATAAAATAAAATAAAATAAAATAAAATAAAATAAAATAAAATAAAATAAAATAAAATAAAATATGGTTGCTGGCTTCTAATTGCTCACAATTAGAGACTGGAACACAAGTTTATGACCTAACTGGGAACAAATAGCACAGGATGATGAATGCTAGAATAGAGAGCTGGCATTACATATGTCTTTTATGCTAAATATAAGGATTGGCCTCTTAGTTGGGAGTAAGAAGTAGAGTCTGCAGATGGGGATCAAGTAATTCTATGTGTGAGGAAAAGAAGGCTATATAGGTCAGGAAGAGTCTGGGCCTGACTTTCCTGAAACAGTATATACAGGGCATATAGATGGCACTTCAATGTCTTAGCAGATATTTCCTTGCTCTAGATCCTATCATTGCTTGAAAAACACAGATGACGAATTGTGAACAGAGTTAGAACTCAGCAAACAGTGGGCATCCCACATTTTAATTAATCTGAATATCAAGCATTTTATGGCAGAAAATATGTGGGAAGTAAAATAATTCATCTGCAGGTGAGGGGAAACCATCAACCTGGTAAGCCATATTTTCCTGTTTGCTCATTATGCTAGAAAGGGAAATCTTAATGATTTACTTTATCATCCAAGTGATCTTTAGTTAGTATCCACATATGATTTCTTTGTGTATTTTTTCATATACCTGTTAATATCTATTTTTTATACTAGCCCCAAGAATGTTACCAAAACGAATTTGTCATTTCACATGCCACAGGACTGTATAACAAAATAATGTAACAAATATAAGAAAACTTCTCTATTCCAGTCTGCCAGATATTGAACTTAGTCCATTGGAAAGAAGTCTGTTAGGTTACATGGGATGGTGGGAATCAACCCCGGCCTAGGAATCAGGAAACTGAATGTCAGCTCTGCCTTCTTGCAGGGTAAATTTGGCCAAGTACCTTAATAGTTACCTGTTTTGTTTTCCTCTCTAAAATGCTCAGGTCATATGTTGCAAGATTTAAATGAAATAATGATGGCATAAATACAAATATTTCAGCTTGGAATCTACAGTCTTCTCCATGACACAGTCCTATATCATAGCTCTGTGTACTCTCACCTTCAGCAAAATCAAATAGCATTAAATATGGAATGTGTCTCTTCTGTTTCAGAAAGCATCTCTTCTATTTTCATTCAGAAACGTGTAGGTTATCTCGTGCCATCTAAAACAATGACTGAGGACACAAGGAAAACCTTCTTTCTTGTTTCCTTGATGAGGATGGTTCAGGCTGGTTGAGCTGGTTGCCTATTTCTGGTCTTAGCCAAAATTCAATAGTTTGTGAGATTCCCCCTCCCCAGTAGTTTGGATTAATCATAGAGAAGTGGTTCTGGGAGGATACCCTATTTTAGGTCAGTAACCTATTTGGGGAGCTTGTATGCTAAAATTAGCGCCTCTGTCAGAAGTACATAAAACACAATTTAAAGGTCTGGAATTATTTCAGTTTACTATAAGTAACTGAGGGACTAATGGGCTATTCTCCATTAAATTTCCTCAGGAGCATACTGCTCTGATCAGATAAACTGATTATTCTATTTTCTATGTGCTTTTGAAGTTGTAATCATATTTTTCATAATATTATTTTATTATTATGTTTAATTGTTAATTAACATATGTTAGTAACAAGAAAGGCAAATAAAAGTTACTGAGAATCACAATAATCTGGGAGGGATTTTAAATATTATTAGTGTTATTATCCCCATTGTAGATAAGTAATCAGAGCTCAAAAAGGTTGCATGAATTACCTAGGTCAAACCACTAATACATATTTTTGTCATGCATGATTCAAGTTTAGATCCTTTTGACTCTAAAATGCAACCTCTTTATATAATCCCTTGAAGCAAACATAAAATTATAACTTGAAGATACTAATTGCCAGATTGAGTGAAATTTTGCTTGTTTTAAACTTTTATATTATAAATGAAGAAATTTTTTTTTTTATTTCCTCGCTTTGGCACGTACTTGGTACTTGATAAACACAGAATTATAAGTGAGGAAATGGGTCATAGTGATACTAGAAAAGAGCTCCGTGCATACATTTCAGAAAGACACTGGAGAGCTCTTTCGGAGCATGTGTACAGTTGTGGCAGCTCCAGAGCTGACTGCTTATCACTCCTCTGTGTGAGAAGGAGATGGTTTTCTATGGGAAGGGGGTTGGGTGATAAAGCCACAGAGGTTTGCTGAAACATTTGCTAGACACAACTTCTAGTCGTTCAGGAAGTCATTTTGTGGCTTCCTTAGAAAGTGTTTCCCAGCAGGTCCCTGTTGCTTCTTCTACAGGAGTCGATGGCTTCCTGGTCTGCAGCAAGGGCATTTGTTCTCTAACTACCAACTCTGATCTCTGCATCATTGACTGTAGTAATTAGCAGATGAAATAAATAATAACTAGGAATCGATTTTTGCAAGGCTTGGGTTATCACAACTCTTTTGATGCTGAAATGTTGGCTGTATGTAAGATTATCTGAGCATTCTCAGGAATAATTGCACCACTGTTTGAAGAATTAACAGATGGAAGCTAAAGTACTCTTTTTGCATAGGAGTTACACATTCTCTGTCATAAATAGTTTATTTGCAGAAGGGGATCAAGATGGCGGAGTAGAAAGATCCTAGGCTCACCTCCTCCAATAGAAACACCCAAAACAACTACATATAGAGCAACAGCCTTTGAGAATGATCTGAAGACTAGCAGAGCAGATTCAGTACAACTGAGGATATAAGGAAAAAACCACATTGACAGTGAGAGTGGCAGTAGTACAGTGTACCACATGCAGGAGGGAAATCATGACTGTGGAGCCCCCACCTGAAGAGCAAGTGTCTGATACCCACATTGGGTTCCGCAGCCTAGGTGGCCTGCACCTGTAAAAAAAGACTCCATAACATGTGGTACTGAAAACCAGTGAGGCTTACATCCTGGAAAGCTGAAGACTGGAGGGTATGAAACCAAGAATCCTCTCTTAAAGGGCCTCACAAACTCACTCACTCTGAGTCCCAACACAGAGAAGTCAGCTTGACAAGGACCTGGGTCAAACGCTATATTGACTAATTTTAGGGCATGTGCCAGAGCTGACAGAGATTTGTTGGGAATCTCTCCAACAGATGGAAGCGCTGGCAGACACCATTTTTCCTTGCTTTACTCTCTTTATACTCAGCTGGCCCATAGGGGTCCCAGGTTTAACACTCTGCATTACCTGTTTACTGTTTGCCCCACCTGACATTCCCCTGATGACCCAGCCAGTACAATTTTTCCACCCAGGCCAGCAAGCACCCTCCAATGTGGCACCCCATTCTGGGGGGTTATCTCATTCTCAAAGGCCATTGCTCTATATGTATTTTTATCTTATTCTGGTAGAAGAAGTAAAAGTATCACTATATGCAGATGACACAATACTACATATAAAAAAACCTTAGAAACTAGATAAAAATTATTAGAGCTGATAAATGAATTTAGTAAAATTGTAGGATATAAAATTAATATACATAAATTGGTTGCATTTCTATACATTAACAAACTATCAAAAAGAGAAATCCAGAAAACCCTTCCATTTATAATTGTATCAAAAAGAATAAAATACATAGAAATAAATTTAACCAAGGAGATGAAAGACTTGTCTCTGAAAACATTAAGACATGAAGGAAGAAATGGAATAGGATGCAAATAAATGGATGCATATTGTGCTCATGGATTGGAATAATTAGTATTGTTAACTGTCCAGCCTACCCAAAGCAATCTATAGATTTAATGCAATCCCTATCAAAATACCAATGGCATTTCTCATATAACAAGAACAAGTAATCCTAAACTTTGTATATAACCATGAAAACCTCCAATAGCCAAAGCATTCTTGAGAAAGAAGAACAAAGTTGGAGGTACCATGATTCCTGATTTCAAAGTATACTACATAACTATAGTAATAAAAACAGTATGGTACTGGCCAAAACCAAACACATGTATCAATTAAACAGAATAGAAAACCCAGAAATTAACCTATGCTTTATATGGCCAATTACCCTATGAAAAAGGAGGAAAAATATAAAACTGGAAAAAGATGGTCTCTTCAATAGATGGTGTTCAGACAACAGGATACTACATGCAAAAATATTAAACTAAACTGACCACTTTCTGACACCATATAAAGATAAATTCAAAATAAAGTAAAAACTGAAATGTAAGGTCAGAAATCATAAACTCCTAAAAGAAAACAAAGGCAGTAAACTCTCCGACATTGCTCTTAGAAATATATTTTTGGATATGTCTCCAAGGCAAAGTAAACAAAAGCAAAAACAAAACAAATGGGACTCAAAGTAAAAAGCAATAGCACAGTGAAGGAAAACATCAGAAAAATGAAAAGGCAATAATTCACTGAGTAGGAGCAGATATTTGCAAATGATATATCGTATAAGGGGTTAATAGCAAAAATATATAAAGATCTTATACATCCACATAAAAAAACAATTTGATTAAAAATGGGCAAAGGTTTTAAATAGATAATTCTCCATAGAAGATATACAGATAGCCAACAGAACATGAAAAGATACTCAGCATGACTAGTCATCATGGTAATGCAAATCAAAACCATAATGAAATATTATCTCATACATATCAGGTTGGCTATTATAAAAAAGACAGTGACTAATAAGTGTTGGTGAAGATGTGCAGAAAAAGGACGTGTGTGTACTGTTGGTGGGATTGTAAATTGATGCAAATACTATAGAAAACAGTATGGAGATTCCTCAAAAATTTAAAATAGAAGTACCATATGACCAAACAATTCCACTTCTGGGTATCTCTCTGAAGAAAACAAAAACACCAGTTTGAAAAGATTTATGTACCCCTAATTTCACTGCAGTATTATTTATAACTAGAGGCCTGGTGCACGGATTCATGCATCGGTGGGGTCCCTTGGCCTGGCCTGTGCCCTCTTGCAACCCGGGACTCCTAGAGAGATGTCAGAGAGCCAGTTTTGGCTCAATCCCTGCAGGCCAGGCTGAGGGACCCCACTGAATCCATGCACCAGGCCTCTGGTATGCATATAAAATCTTTGGTTAATCTCTTCCTGCCCTCCCCTCTCCCCACTTCCCTCTGAGATTCTCCCGTCTGTTCCATGTTTCCATGCCTGTGGTTTCCACTCCTGTGTTGAGCATCTGCCTCCTGGTGGTCAGTGCGTGTCATAGCTTCTGGCTGGTCATTTAGGCTTTTATATATACACTAGAGGCCCGGTGCATGAAATTTATGCACGGTGGGGGGGCGGGGTTTCCTCAGGCTGCACGGACTGCACTCTCTCCAATCCGGGACCCCTCGGGGAATGTCCGACTGCCACTTTAGGACCAATCCCACAGTCGGACATCTCTCTCGCAATCTGAGACCACTGGCTCCTAACTGCTCACCTGCCTGCCTGATCACCCCCAACTGCTCTCCCCTGCCTGCCTGATTGCCCCTAACCACCTCTGCCTCAGCCCCACCACCATGGCTTTGTCTGGAAGGACCTCCAGAAGGTCTCCTGGTCTAATTAGCATATTACTCTTTTATTAGTATAGATAGATAGTCATAGTATGGAATAAACCTAACTGTTCATTGATTGATGAATAGGTAAAAAAAACTTGGTATATATTACAATGAAATATTACTCAGCCACAAAAAGAATGAAATTTTTCCATTTGTGACAACATGGATGGATCTAAATGTATTATGCTAAATGAAATAAGTCAGACAGAGAAAGACAAATACTGTTTCATTTCACTTATATGTTGAATCTAAAAAACAAAACAAATGAACAAGCAAAGCAAAGCAAAACAAAAATAGACTCATAGATATAGAGAACAAACTGATGATTGCTAGACCAGAAGAAGGTGGGAGGAAGTGTGTAAAAGGTGAAGGGGAATGAGAGAGACAAATTTCCAGTTATAAAATAAATAAATCATGGGGATATAATGGACAACATAGGGAATATAGTCAATAATATTGTAGTAAATTTGTACAGTGACAGGTGGTTACTAGATTATTGTGGTGATCACTTCGTTAGGTATATAAATTGAATAACTATGTTGTACAATTGAAAATAATATAATATTGTATATTAACTATATTTTAATAAAAATAGTTTGTTATTTTCTGATTATACAGTAATGTATGGGTATTAGAGAATATTATAATGTGGAGAAAAGTGACAAGAAAACATCATTAACAATTTCACTGCAATAAATAAAACAATTATTGGTAATATTTTGGTGAATTTTCTTCTAGTTTTGGCACTTTTAGTCTTGACAAATGACATCATACTAAACATATAATTTGTACTCATTTTTTGCCTCTTCACTTAGTATTCTGCAAATATCTTCCTAGGTTAATAAAAATGCAAAAAAATGTTCTTAAGGATTTTTAACTTTAAATGTTTTTATAATTTCCCTTTATAAATCAGCCATAATTGTCCAAGTTCACATAGCTGGTTATTCACAGAACTTGCACTAAAAGCAACTTTCTCTTTTCAGCTAATTAGGATAATCCAAGTAAGTTTGTTTTCCACATTCTCAGATGAAGAGTAATATTAAAAGTATAATTGGAATTTGGATTAAAACTAAACTTATTCACTCTTAAAAGAAGAATTTCACAGTCTGCATATCCAGTCTTTTTTTTTTCCATGCTGCTCACAGCTCATTCTGATTTGAAGGAGTTAAAAGAATGCAGGGAAAGAACAATGTCAGCAGCACATTCTAGTTGGATTTATTGTGCCGGTTAAAGAACACATCACTTCTGTGTCCGGCTCAGATAGAATATAAACAGATAATTAGTGACAAATGATATAATATTATGGCATCTACTGTCGGTTTGTGGGACTGGTTAATGTTGTGGTTTTAATTATAATATTCGATCTATAGTTTGAATGTGAGATCTGCCCCTTCATCCACTGAACTTCTCTTGTCATTTTTTATAGATGAAGAAATAGGAATGTGGAGTGCAATCCATAGACTGAGGTCACAGAGGGAGATGATTGCACAGCTGGAATGTAAGCCTCGTACTTGACTGAAACCTTGGCTTTGTCCACTGCCCAGCTAGAGGCATAAAGCTTTTCTCTTCCCCAGCAGTGACTTTGACTACCAGCTTTCAGAGATTAATTTGACATTGAATCTAAGCTTTGTGATCAGTATTTATCAGGAGAAGAAGGGGAGGAATTACTTATCCTTTGGCACACATTAGCATGCAAATAAATCCTTTCTCTGCATTGTGGAAGGGCCTGAAATGATCACGTCTACAATATATCTTTTATAAATGGCCTGAGTACAAATGTTCCTTTGAAGAATCCACATTTAGAGGCCTTCTCCAAACATTTACAGTGCTTCTTTTATTTAGGATTGGAACTACCTACTGTAATTTTAACAAAAGGAGATTTACTAATTAATTTATTCATTATGTTTCCCCCACATGTTTTAATATGGTTTGCATTGATATATATGTATACCATAAAGCTTTAGACTTAAGTACAAAATGAAAATTACAAAAAGAGAATAGCTGCATCTATTTGACAGACCTGGAGCAATTACTGTCTGCTGCCAAGGTTTCTACTACAGATGCAAAAACAGTGTGCTTGCACTTTCTGTCTATCTGATTATGGCCACCAAGATTGAATGGTGGAATGGGGGGAAGGGGGTCAGGGAAAAACACGGAGAGAATTTATGCAACTCAGAAATAACCTAAATAGTGATGAGCCTGTTTTACTCGAGTTTAAAATTTGAGTTTAAAAAACACGCAAGCCAACAAACCAGGAAGATATCATTATAATTCTCACACACTCTATTCACATGGGTATATGACTGAGCTTTTTTTTTTTTTTAGTTCTCGGTTTTTTACAGTCCAGGCTAAATCAGGAAGGGTCACTCAAATCTCATTTGATTAATGTTAACATAAGATTATTTCAAATATAATACTGAAGAAAGTTATCCCAAGAGATTTTACATAAAGGCCATTAGAACTGTTTAATGACTGGCTATTATTGTTTGAATGCTAGGGAAAGATTTGATGCTACCAGATGTTTATTGACTGAGAAATGATCAGCTGCTATCAGTGATTGACATACTGAATGCTTCAGGCAATGAGATCTGAGAATATTCGCCTAACACATTAAACAGTGGTGAGGACCAAACTTGGAAGTAATCTAAATTTTAAAACTCTTTACCAGTGGTAAACTGACTTGGAAATTTAAAAATTATTATTGGTTTTCTGTTTCTTTCTTTAGCTGTACATTTTTTATTAGTTTTCAAAAAGCTCTTTGTATATAAAGGATATTAACCTTCTCTGATGTTAAGCAAATAATATTTCTAAATTCATTGCTTGAGTCTTTAAAATTTCTGAATTTGTATCACATATTACAGAATCTAATGCAATGGTTCTCAATCAGGGGCGATTTTGTATCCCAAGGGACATTTGGCAATCTCTGGAGACACTTTTGGTTGTCATAGCTGGGGGGAGGGTATTAGTGGTTAGAGGACAGGATGCTGCTAAACATCTTATAATGCACAGGTACCCTTACAAGGACGAATTATCCAACCCCAAATGTCATTAATTCCAAAGCTGAGAAACTCTGGTGCACACCATCATCCTTGTGTGTTGTTTTTTCCTATGCATAAAAGAGAATGTGAAGATTTCTCTAGAATTTTCCATGTTGTGCTATCTGTTTATTTCCTGATCCTTTAAACTTACTTGCTAAATAGGCATAAACCAGATGAAATCATCCATATTTATTTTTCTCTGATGAATTAAAATCACTGTTATGATTTTAAAGGTCAAAGCCTAAGACAGGCCCTCACATTAAACTCCCCAAGCAAGTAATCCTTTCCTAGAAGACTTCCCTAGTGAAATACCCTTGACCTGGCTAACCTAGTTCCTTGTCCACAGGCAGACCTCCCGTCAAGGGTTCCGCATTAGCAGGCAGGCCTGTCATTTGGCAGAGTTACCTTTTGCTTTTTTCTAGCTTTCATCTCAAGGCCCGATTGCAAGTCCTTGTTCCTTTTGTTTTCCATGCATACTTTCATTAATACATTTAGCAATTTTATTGAGATATAATTGACAGATAATCAACTGCACATACTTAAAGTGTATGACTTGGTAAGCTCTGACATATGTATACACTTATGAAACCTTCATCACAATCAAGATAACGACCATATCCTTCACTGGGGAGAGTGTCCTTTGCCCCTTTGTAATCTCTCCCTCTTGTCCTTCACTGCCTCCTCCCCTCATTCTCAGGCAACCACTGATATGCTTCCTGTTGGTACATATTAGCTTGAATTTTCTAAGAAATTTTATATAACTGGAAGAGTCATACAGAATGTATTTTCTTTTTGGCCTGGTTTCTTTCACTCAGCATAATTATTTTGAAATATATTCTTGCTGTTGAGTGTATCAATAGCTTAGTCCTATGGTCGGCAAACCGCAGCTCGCAAGCCACATGCGGCTCTTTGGCCCCTTGAGTGTGGCTCTTCCACAAAATACCACGTGTGGGTGGGTGCGATTGAAGGAGTACTCTAATTAAGTTAATAACAATGTACTTACCTATATAGTTTAAGTTTAAAAAATTTGGCTCTCAAAGAAATTTTAATCGTTGTACTATTGATATTTGGCTCTGTTGACTAATGAGTTTGCCGACCACTAGCTTAGTCCTTTTTATACTGAGCATGGATAAACCACAATTTATTTATCCATTCATTTCATCCAGTTATAAACCCGATAAACCCTATAGAGTGAGGGGCAGGGTAAAGACATCTATATATATAAAACCCTAATATGCAAAAAGACCAAATGGTGAAACAACCGAACAACCCAACGATGGAATAACTGGTCACTAAGACGTGCGTTGACCACCAGGGTGTGTGCACAGAACATGGTGGGCATTGGCTGTGGCAGGATGGTGGAGCAGGTGAATGAGGGCACCAGACTAGGGGGGGGTGCCTGTCGCTGTCATCGGGGCCAGCCTTTGGTGGTTACTGAAAATTCTTTGCTCCTGTTCGCCGTGGTCCTGCCCAGCACTCGCACCCACTGCTGGTGCCAGAGCCGAAACTCATACCCGCTGATGGCACCAGACCCAATTGCTCCATGCCATCAGCAGGTGCAAGCAGGGTCAGCGCCTTCAGTGACGGGAGTGGGGTGGCCGGCAGAGATGGGACCAGGGGCCAAGGCTGGAGGAGCCAGATAGGGTGCGGAGGATGGGCTGAGACCCTCCCCTGTGCCCACTGCAGCCTCGCAGCCCACAGTTCCTTCCAAGGTGCACAAATTCATGCACTGGACCCCCAGGGAAGGTATAGTAATACCTTTTGAGCTTCTTTTTCTGTAATAAAGTTTTACACTATCTCTTTATGCTTACTTCTGTAAATATTCAAAAATGAATTTATAATATGCAAATTAAAAGGATTCATTGGACCCAGATGATAAATTGTAGTGACTATTGTTTTCTGGTATGCTGAGGGAAAACCAAGGAAAACTCTCTAAAATTCTAATCCCTACTTATCAAAACTATTGCTGTAATATAAGCACTTTTTAAAACACTTGACATCTCACTTTGAACAGGATTTTATCAATGGAAATATATATTGGACAAACATTACAAGTACC
The DNA here is from genome assembly GCA_026230045.1 of Corynorhinus townsendii. Taxonomy (NCBI): domain Eukaryota; kingdom Metazoa; phylum Chordata; class Mammalia; order Chiroptera; family Vespertilionidae; genus Corynorhinus; species Corynorhinus townsendii. The sequence goes on from JAPDVU010000002.1 coordinate 79,562,262, forward strand.
ACCACTAGCACTACAAAAACAATAAAAATGGAGTGAATAATTAGAACACTAACCTCCTAAATCAGCTGTTTTTCTCTCATCTTTTAAAGCAATTGGTTTTCTCAGGTTCTCAGTTTGAACAGTGGGACGCAGGAGGTAAGATAAAAATCATTCAAGAAACATAAAGGACTTGGCCCGTTTAGTTGGGTAACTGCCCAGCTTAGAATTAGAATAATGAACTGCATTTTTTTTACCTGGGAGAAATATATCTCATGTTTCAGATTTCAGCACCCTTTTGGAAAGCTTCCATCTCTCCAATTAGTTGCAAGTGAAACACAGTCAACCTGCTTCTAACAGCCTGTATGACTTAGGAGATATTGATGAACAATTACCAGCCAGGAGATGGGAACAATCTTTTCTGATTTTACTGTTCTTTTAAGATGACTTTAAGAGCTTCCAATTATGGTGCCTGTGAGTGCTATATCTCAGGGAAAATGTCAAAAATCCTAAAGTATTAAGCAGTTTCTGGTTATTAAGGAGCTCTTGAACAGAAAAAAATCTGTAGCATTGGAAGATTTCTGTCTGTGAGTTGTTCGATGGAAGTAAGCTGACCAGGGAAAGAATACTCAGTAGACAACTTCTCCCACTGACCTTCCACACATTTCTAGGCATATGTGAATGACCTTCCACACATTTCTAGGCAATAAACCAGGCTCTTATTGTTAAAACTTCACTATCACTGCAATAGTAAAAATATTTGGCTGAAGAGTATGTCATAATTTTTTTAAATGAGGCAATTAACCTCTTCGTAATTGATTTGATTAGGTCTAAGGTAGTCTCATGAAAGCTTATTACAATGAGAATTTAAATTCTACTATCACCTTATGGAAGATTCATAAAAGCATAATTTTTTAAAAGGCTCACTTCTTATCTTTTGTTATTGGAAAATGAAAAATATATTTTTCTAGTATTACCAAGAAATGCCAAAGGACCCACCCAATTCCCATGCTACTCACTGTTCTTTCTCTTAATGGCTTTTACATCAGGTCCAAGTCTAAGCATTTGCACTCATGCTTGATAAACTCTGCCAGGCTGAAGGATGCTTGTCTGTTTTACATTCCTCAGCCTGCAAAGCATTTTTTTCTGCTTCACATGCCTAAAGGGGCAAAGGTCAAACCTCCTCAGCTGCAGATGAGGTCATCCTTGCTGATCGTCTGCAGCTGATCACAATAAAAACAGGGCCTCCCATGTGACTGGTCCTCCCCATTTAGGAGCAGTGATGTCATCTCTAGTGAGACTAGATGAGACATGCAACTTGCTTTAAATTGGACTACATAAATTTTTCTTCTGACTTCACTGCAACTTTTGATTTATTTTTGCAGAAAAACTAGTTTGGTCATCATTTCAAACTAAAAGAAAAAATAAATGAAATAAAAGGTGCCAGATGAAATAGCATTTTTCTATGTCAAAACGATAGAGTATTGGCCATGTCATATGGTTCACCCCAATACTTCCAAAGCACCTGCCTTCAAGGAGAGTAAATATTCTTTCATGAGTCCTGGAGTCAGGCAGATGTTAGTTTGAATTCCAGCTCTGCCATTTATTGGATGGGTGATTTGAAAAACTTTAGGAGAACTTTTCAAACCTTACTTTACTCAAATTTTTAACATGTAGAAAATATCTCATGGCGTTATATTTCACATGTACAGAGTGCTTAGAAAATCACTTGCTTACCGAAGGCATTCAATCAGTGGTGTTAGTGTAAATAGCAGTAATACGTAGTGTAGTATTGGTCCCCTTAACCAAAGCAGCAGGAAAGCAAAGTCTTTCTTGACTGGTAGTTGGCTGGGCAGTAGGCTTCTGAAATCAACAAGGAAACAACCCCCCAAAAAGACACCTTACAATTTGACTTCCTCTTCTACTTATTTGGAGTCTTGCTTTCACACACTTTTCTCTGTTGTCTTTTCATTATGGTGCTAACAACCATAATGCTAACATATTTTCCTCATAAATGTGCTCAAAACGCAGAATGCTTAGGAAGAGTTACTGTGTCTCCTGTGTGAGCATCCACCCTAGCTCTGTCTTTGGCTAGAGTTTGAATCTGTGGAATAATAATGGGTACCATTTATTAAAATTTACCATTTTGGTGAACAAAGGCAGTTAAATCCATGAATAGTAGGGGCTTGGATTTGGACTTCCTATTAGTGCCTGTGATTTATTTATCAGAGGCTATATGTACATGCAATATCTTTTAATGACCCAATAGAATTATCCATGAGGTAAGCTGTTTTAATTAACAAAATTAAATTTAATGTATATTTATGTTTTCCTCACCATGCAGAAAGAAATGATTATTTTAATATGCATAAAGTGCATTGCTAATATATAATTTTATCAGGATTTAAAATAAGTGGGCAGAATTTTAAAAAGTATAAAAGGATGAAATTTTAGTGGAAAAACTGAAAACTAGAAATGAACAAAAATAGGTGCACAGACATGCACAAGAAAGAAAATACTCATTTTTAATATCTTTACAGAATAAAGGATAAAACAGTTGATGGAATTGTCCTAGTAGAAAGAAAGGCTATGCAATCATTTCAAGCATGTTGGATTGAGAAAATTAAGGGCAAGACCTATATTCCATTCATTTGCTTCCTAGAAAATGAGGCTGCCTAAGAAAGAAAGCATGACTAACTTCAATTATTTTTCACAAGCAGTGTGTGTAAGTGTGTTATTTAATGGAAGTTCCGAGTAAGAAAATATCTATAATAATAAAAGTGTAATATGCTAATTAGATCAGACGACCTTTCAGATGAAGCCAGGGCTGTGAGGGAAGCTGGTGCTGGCAGCTGGGGTAAGGAAGGCCTACTCTTGCACAAATTTCGTGCATTGGGCCTCTAGTTGGGGACACACCAAGAAATTTCCGATTGAGATTTCTGGATTGTTAGAGTGAATGGAAATATTCGGCAATGAGTATGTTTACCTTCAAATATCTAAATGCTAGATGCAAAATGTTGGAACATAAGTCACTCATTTAATAAGCAGAAATGAACATAAGTGGTATACTCATTGAGATCAAGAAAGGAGAAGATTTATTTGATAAGAACTGCAGATAACTACTTTTCCTATATGAAAGAAGTTCAGGTGGATCACAAATTCTAAACCAACAATATAAACCTCAGCAAGAAGCCTTGGAAATGGACATTAAAAGATACCTATTAGACCTTATAAAGTAACAGCCCATGATCCAGGGCATCAGGAGACTCTGATTCTACTATGCCCACTAAATTTCACCCTTTACTCCTCATACTCTACAGCAGGGGTAGGGAACCTTTTTTCTGCCAAGAGCCATTTGGATATGTATGACATCATTCGTGGGCCATACAAAATTATCAACTTAAAAATTAGCCTGCTGTATTTAGCCAAACATTTAATTAACTCACCCCTAATGCCTTGGCAGGGCCAGACCAAATGATTTCCCAGGCCTTATAGAGCTCAGGTGCTGGACATTCCCCACCCCTGCTCTAGAGGCTGGTTTGCCATTTCCTGTGACTGCCTGCTGGCTTCAGGCTGCACCTGTTCACCTAGTCTGACATTTATCTTCAATAATGTTAGAGTCTTTCAAAAGGCAGTAGGAACCAATATAGTAAAACCAACCAATCAACCCAACACATAAAAACCCTATAAATATAAATAATCTCTGTGTGTAAAGTTTCTTATCTAAACTTGACTGCATCCCATTTCATGTAATTACGCCCTTGCACAGGCACTCACTGACCACCTCTGCTCTAACTTCCTGAGAGAACAATAGAACCTCATATCTGCTAAGGCACTTTCTTATTTTGTGGAAAGTGTGAGATGCTGTGATTTCCTTCAAAATTCTGTACTAATCTTTGCCTTAGCTGGTTTGGCTCAGTGGATAAAGCGTTGACCTGTGGGCTGAAGGGTCCCGGGTTCGATTGTGGTCAAGGGCATGTAACTCCGTTGCAGGCTCCTCCCAGGCCTGGGCCCTGGTCCCGGCTGGTGCAGGAGGCAACCAATTGATGTGTTTCTCTCACATATTTCTCTCTGTCTTTCCCTCTCTCTAAAAATCAATGGAAAAATATCCTCTATCCTCAGGTGAGGATTTAAAAAAATAAATTAAAAAAATTTCTGTACTAATCTTTAAGGGAGAAGCCTCATGCTTCACACAGTCTAGAGATGTGGAATTCTAAACATGTTTTCATTTTTGTCACAGTCTTCCTCTTTCCAATTTCTAAAGATGGTCTTAATTTCACTTTTTAAAACCCTTCTCTCAATTTTGCCTGCCTCTTCTGCTGTACAAAGTAAACTGTAGGGATTGCCACACTTATAGCACTGACTCTGTGCCAGGCACTGTCCTCAGTACTTCACAGATATTTGCCTCTTTATCTTCTCAACATCTCTCTAAAGAGGCATCATGATGACCATCTCCATTTCACCAGTGAGGAAACTGGGTTTGAGAGAGGTTAGGTTAAGCACCTTGCTCAAGATTGCACCATTGATAAGTGACAGAACCCTGATTTCAACCTCAGCAGTCTGACTACGAAACCTGGCTCTTACCCATTCCTTTAGTGATAGTACTCTCATTCTACTAGATTATTTTTTTGTGTGCTTTTAGATCTAGATCATTTTATCCTCTCCTGTTTAGAAGGTCTTCAGTTATTATGATAAGCCAGAAATCAATGCTAAAAGTATTTTGAAGCCCGTTTAACTTTTCCTTAATGAGACGTTTTCAGCCCTATCATCATAGAATTAACTTTCCCTGCATCCCAGTGGCCTCCGTTGTGTGCAATATAGGAATTTTAATAACCATATCAGAGAGTTATTGTGATAGTGGATATTACAAAATTACAGTTGAGCTCACTCATGTATACGGCTGTGGTGGGACCTTTTTACTTGGCTTGCTAGATTTCAGAATCTTAGTTTTAATGGTCACTTAGGGTCCATACAGTCCAAGAATCTATCTATCAATACCTGGAGGTATCTGCTTTTAATGCTTTAAGAATTAAAAAATTGTATTTGTATTTAGGAATACAAAAATATTTTTTGAGGATCACCACAGTCACATTCTGTGTTTAATTACATACAGCTTCTTATTCATATGTGCCACTTACTCATTTATTGATTCTCAGCCCCAGAGTTACCCTCCAATATCTGTTATGCTATGAACAAAGGATGCACTTCCTGGGAGCAGTTCTTCTTTACAGTGAGCATGAAGTTCAGCTTTCTCAATAGAGGGCACTGCAAGGACCTGGCAGGAGGAAGGGGACCTCCTGTTATAGCGTTTGCAGAGTCAGTGAGAGCTGTGGGTGTGAGAACACAGGACTGTCCTCTGCCCCAGACAAGAACCCAGATGGATGTGTGACTCTCCACCCCTCTGCCGTTCCAGCCCAGCTTGGTGATCATTTGCTGCTTTCTTCTTGACATAGAACAGTGCAGCCCAGGCCCCCATAGCCACTTCCACTCCCTCAGCATCCTCACATCCCAGGCTGCGAGCTGTGACTCACCAGTATTCCAGCTGTGCTAGGAGGACTGGCCACAGACTGCAGCAAGCCTGTGCCCCAGAAGGTGGCTTCCTTCCTTGCCCAGCAACTGGAGAGCAGTTCTGGTCCACAAAAACCAGCAAACTTCTCTGCCTCCAATCTCATCTTCTCCAATGAGGTCTGAACTCAGCCTTGGGGAAGAGGTCCCCCGTTCAAATTTGCCTTTCTTAGGTACTCTCTCAGTCCTGGGGTTCCACATATGGTTTAAAAGACAGCTTACAGCTACTCTTTGGTCATATTTAATAATCCTTTATGTTAAACTTTCTCTGTTTAAGTCACTGTGGTTTCTGTCTCTTGATTGGGCCTGAACTGCTACATGATGTTTATGTGCAACAAAACATATACAATGGGTTCTGGTGTCAGACTCTTTCCTTCTCCCTAAGAGTTTTTAACCAGAAAGCTCTTTGTTGTTTTCTTTCTCTTTTTCCTCCTTTCCTCCTTCTTTCCCTCCCTTTTCCTTCCTTTTCTCTTTCCCTCTCTTCCTCTCAGCTCTGAAGACTGGTGGCTGGACAATGTGGCACTTTATCTCTCTCCCACCTGAGATGCTGCCCTGGTGTTCTGCTGAGGAAGCCCTGCTTTCTTTTCCGGAGATTAGCAGTGACCTCTGCTTGCTGGTCTGGCAGGGAGCTTTTCCAGTCCTAGTGTCCCACAGGAAATGGATACCCCCATTCATTCAGCACCAGGGCACTCCCGGGGGAATTCCACGCAGGATACAGCTTCTTTCCATGAAATGCTAGAAAAGAAAGCCATCAGCTGATGGTGATTCTAAGTGGAAAACAGTTAGACATTTTAAAATTCATAGTTCTTGTAGGACAAAGTATGAATTCCTATCCATCCATATGATTGTGAATAGCTAATAGTCTCCCACAGGGAGGAGCTCTGTAGGATCCACAGAGGTTCTAGACTAAGTTTTGGATTGGGGAATTTGAGGAAGGAGTGAGTGGCGAATATGTAAGGAAAGCTCCTCTTTCCAATGCTTGACAACTCCCAGAGGACTCTCCCCTCTCAGCTTCCCCACATTCTCCTTCCTGCGAAACAATTATGCTCTAGGCACAGAGGAGCGAATTTCCTGCTGTTTAACATTCTACAAATGAGAAAAGCAAGGAAGAAACATTTGTCTCCTACACCACAGAAAAATTACAGTGAAAAAGATGAGGGTAAGGAGATTGCATGTTTTCCCTAGGATAGTATTCCCCTCTACTGGTGAAAGTCTGTAATATGTTTTTCCCATTAGAGCAGCTTTAGAAAGAAGTAATCAACCAGGATTATTGTTTCTGATTCTAGGGGAACATTTGGTGTTTTCTTGCACATAATGTGCTGTTTTTAGAGCTTGACAAAACCTCCAAGGACATCATGTGTTACCTCTCCGTTTATTTTCTGAATATTGAACTTGGAAATTTTCTTCCCCAAACAATGCTCTGGTGTCTGGGGAGAGACTGCATTTATTTACCAAATGAACATTTCTCTTCCAGCCTGAGTTTTATTTTCCACAGAGCTGAACTAATTATAATTTAGAAGGTAGCTCTTTCAGTGTTTATCCCTAGAGAGCTCTTAGTCTCCCAGGAGAATTAATAGTGCAGTTGCATTCCGGAGATGAGAAGTGATAGATACCTTGTATCGAATTCTGTTGAGTCCTTTGGACATAAACTTGAGGTTATCTTTTTGATTTCTGTCTTCTGAAGGTGAAGTCAGTCCTGTAGGAAGTGAGCTGTTCTAATGACTCACCTGGGAAAGCCCAGAGGAGATGACTTATTCAATTCAAATTGGATAACTGAGCCCTATTAACAGCTACACATTTTAACACTAGTGTGACTTTTCCACTGATATTTAACACACAGAGGATGCAGGAAATAAATGTAAATAGAGAAAGAAATAGAAAATTGACTTTTGGATTAGGCTCATCTCCACATTCATCTTGACATTTTGATGAGGGTAATGGGGTACATAATTTTAAAAAGTGTACCTGCAGGCAGCTTTCAGAGTATTACCTGAATACTGTTGCTATACCAGTGGGCTGGTGTCATGTATGAGCATAAATGTTTAAATGCATCCTTATAGCACACTAATAATTATTCCAAATGCAGCTCCCAATTCATTTTGACAGCTTGGTATCCCCTTCCCAATCTCTTGTTTTGTTTCTCCTCCTCCCTGTGTTTTGAATTGAATATTCACTTTCTCCTAAAATGAACACTTTTTTGGAGAATGTTAAAATATAATTTTTTCCAAAAGGTTAAAATCGTAACTCTCATAAGGATAAAAATTAATAGGTGTAAAAATTTTATTCTACTCACTAACCAGTGAGAACACCAGATAGATAGATGTTAAAACTGGTTCAAAAGAGAATCTTGCCCTGGCCGGCGTCACTCCGTTGGTTGGGCATCATCCTGTGCACCAAAAGGTTGTGGGTTCCATTCCAGGTCAGGGCATATTCCAGGGCTCATTTTCAGTATGGGGTGTGCAGTAGGCAGCCAATTGATGTTTCTCTCTCATCAATGTTTCTCTCTCTCTTTCCCTCTGCCTTCCCCTCTTGCTAAAACCGATAAAAGCATTTTTTTTTAAAGAAAGAATCTGAAAAAACAACACATTTATAAATCAGGAATATTGAGATGAATGTGCAAATGGAGACAAAATTGGTTTTCCCACAGGAGGGAAAGGGAAATCAATTGAACCTCTACTGGGCAGAACACAATTTGTAGATCAATAGATAATAATTATTTTGCATTGTTACTTCTTACCTCGAGGGCAATAAAAGGCTGGAATCAGATAATCCTGAAAGTGTTCTCTGGAGCCCAGATAACACAGTTTTCCAGTGAAGCACACATTTTTTTTTTCCTACAAGAGAAGATAATTTTTGTTTGTTTAAAACTCTTTTCTCTATCAGTTTTCTTAGAAAACAGGTAGATTCAAGGCTTACTCTTCAACCTCTGGGTCTCCATATCAGATTCTTCTGGGTATTTATTTCTTCTGCTCAGAACATTGTGTACTTAGGCCAGAATTTGCATAGTACACATGTGAGACAGTACATAGTTTGAGGTGTCTCCCGGCCCCTTGAAGTTTTATTTAACTGTGTGAAATAACCAATTTTCTCTTGTTCCTTAGCATTCATTCTATTTCCAATTACCTACTTATCTGTTGCCAGGTCTAAGAAAACAGAGGTAGATTAGACAAGGCTGCTGTCAAGGAACTTGAATACAACAGGTGAATTTTATTCCAAAAACTCAGAGGTTCAAGAAATATCAACATACTTTATTTTATTTAAATCAAATTTATTCTGAATTTGAGACCAAGGCAGCTGCTTGGCAAATAATTTAATCTTAGTCATTATACCGCTCTTCCTTAGGGTCATCTGAATGTTCCAAGGGTTATAAAAAAGCAACATCTTTGGGGGTTTGTCTATGGTCTTTGTTCTCATAGGGAAAAACTGTGCAATACTTTGCAATTTAGTAGGAATCCTGGCTAGCTCATCCATGTTGTTGTTTCTGCTTTTGGTTGTGTTTGACTAGGTTATCTTACAACTCTGCAGAGATAGTTAACTTGTAGAACATTACTAATTATGTAAATGTATTCTGTGCATAACTAAGTAAATGATTCCTGTTCATGGCAATGCAAATTAATTTTGTCAGATAGAGAATATAAATCTCTGGAAGTTAAATTTCCATTTGAACTTGTTTTTATATATCTTACTGGTTCCATCAATAATTATTGGGTTAAATAAAAGCCTTGATGTGTTCATTTTATATTTGTATATTCATGATTTTGTCCTCTTTTAAAATATATCCTATTACAGTCACACGAATATGATCCCACAGAGGTGTACAAGTCATCTGAAGTGGTTCCTGCCTCAGCAGCCATGCTAGTCTTTGCCAGGTATCTACATTTTCAGGGCTGCTGTGTGGTTGTGTAGGCTTTGGAACACTCAACTCTAGGGGGTGCCTTTCACATAGACCAGGAGTAAAATTGTTCAGATAGAAAATATGCCAATGGGCATAGTCTTCTGTGATAATTAATTCAATAGTTGCAAAAATAGTTGCAGCCCTAGGTAATATATTAATGAGTAGACATGTCTGTGTCTCTCCAAATTTTATTTATTAAAACAAGCGCCAGCCTATGGGCTATAATTTGCCAGCTCCTGACATACACCATGGCAGTTTGTCAGTAACTCCCCTTGAAAAGCTGTAAGAGAATGAGAAGTAGGGCCTCACATGTACATCTCTCTTTCTTTTGTTCTCTTACTGGCTCCTCAAAAAACATGATTTATCTCATTACCATCTAGCATAATTTTCTTAAAAGCCCAGTCTTTTGAAACTAAAAGACAGAAGCAAAGATGTTAATAAACATTGCCTTGGTCCCACAATGTCTCTGAATGAAAGGACTGGAATACTGGCCACCTTGATGGAAAAGGAGCGGAAAAATACAAGATCAAATTGCAAACTGATATCTCAGTAAGCTATCCTGTCAGAGAGATAAAAACATATTTTTTATAATAATTAGTTTTTTAAACTTTCTTGCTTTTTGTGAAATACTTCAAAGTTTTTCAGAGCACTTTTTAATAGATACAAAGACAGAGAAAGGGAATCATGAAGAGCTAAGTGGTGTTACAGTTAATGTTTATCAACTGGCTGAAGACTTTAAGCTAGGTCAGAAAAGGCCAGTTGACTTCTGCCTGGTGCTTCTGGTGTGTTCGTTTGCTCGGAAGGAAACTGGCTACAATACAGGAAATCTGACCACCCTGAGTCCACCTTGCTGGAAAGGACACATGCAGGTGCTTTGGTAGATGGACACTATCAACTGCCAGCTGTATGGGTGAGCTGTCCTGGACTTGAAAAGACATTTCTCCAAAGGTGGCCAACAGATATATGAAAAGATACTCAACATCACTAATCACCAGGGAAATGCCAATCAAAACCGAAATGAGATATCTCCTCACATCTGTTAGAACGACTGTTATCAAAGAGACAACAAGTAACAAGTGTGGTGAGGATGTGGGGAAAGGGAAATCTTTGTGTACAGTGAGGTTTTAAGTTGATACAGCTACAGTGAAAAACACTATGGAAGTTCCTCAAAAAAATTAAATGGAATTATCATACAACCCAGCAATTTCCACTTCTGGGTATTTATCTGAAGAAAATGAAGACACTAATTTGAAAAAACATATATACCTCTATGTGCATTGTAGCATTATTTCATTATTTACAATGGCCAAAATATGGAAGCAACCTAGGTGTCTATTAATAGATAAAATGGATTAAGAAGAGGTGATATATATATATATATATATATATATATATATATTCCCAAAAAAATATACACACGCTTTGAATAATTATAAAGTCAGTGTTTATTAAAATGTATTTCATTTTCAAAATGGAGCTATCAGCTGTTAAAGAGTGTATACATTTTTGGGGGACGTGTATATATTACTCAGCCACAAAAAAGAATGAAATCCTGCCATTTGTAACAACACGGATGGACCTAAAGGTTATTATCCCAAGTGAAATAAGCCAGTCAGAAAAAGATAAATACTGTATGATTTCACTTAGATGGATTCTAAAACAACAAACAAATGAATAACAAAACAGAATTAGACTCTGTAATATACAGAGAACAACCTGATGATAGCCAGAAGGGAAGGGGGTGGGAGACATGAGTCAAAAAGATGAATACAAGTAGGAGGTACAAACTTCCAGCTATAAAATAAATAAGGCACAGGGATGTAATGTACAGCTCAGAGAAAAAAGTCAATTAATATCCTTATAGCTTTGTATGGTGACAGATGGTTACTAAACTTATTGTGGTAATCACATCATAAGGAGTATAAATATAAAATCACTACTAATATAATATGTCAACTATACTTTGATAAATAATAAATTTTAAAAAGATATAAACAACGTAATTTTTTTTTTTTTTCTGAGTGATTGAGCAAAGAAAGTGTCTTGTTTTTCAAAACAATCTCCTTTCAACCACACCTCAGTTAATACTAATGAAGTCACTTTCAGAAAGCCCCTAAGTTTGAGGGCTGGTTGCCAGGAGAATCAGTCATGTGAGGGTTGCAACTTTCAGCTCCACCTTTCCACCTGAAAGGAGGGGAGAGGGGCTAGAGGTTGGATTAACCCCACTGACCAATAATTTTCTCAATCATGCCTACATAATGAAGCCTCCACAAAAATCTCTAAAGTACAGGGCTCAGAGAACTTCCGGGTTGGTAAACACGTGGAGGTGCTGGGAGGATGGTGTGCTCAGAGAGCCCATGAATGTTCAGCTTCTCTTCCCACATACCTTGCCCTAGGTACTTCTTTCATTTGGCTGCTCCTGAGTTATATAATTTTATAAAAAACCACAACACGGGATTTATAATATGTTAAATGTTTTCCCAAATTATGTATGCCATTTAACAAATTAATCAAACCCAAGGAGGGAGTTGTGGGAACCTCTGACTTCAGTCAGAAGCATCGGAAGTACCCATGTATTGTTGTCTGAAGTAGGGGCGATTTTGAGGGAATTAACCCTTAATTTGTTTGATCTGACACTATCCCCAGGAAGTTAGTGTTAGAATTTAAATTATTGGACACCCAGTGGATGTCTGCCAGAGAATTAGAGAATCGCTTGGCGTGGGAAAAACCCCACACATCTGGACACAGGAGTGTTCAGTGTGAGTAGTAGAGAAGAAACACAGGAGTGTTTTTCCTCTTTTAGGCACTAATCACATTCATGAGGACTCCACTCTCATGACCTAATCACACCCTTCAAAGACCCCACCTCCTAATAACATCACTTTGGAGGTTAGTATTTATCCCCTTCTAGCTCACTCCACCCCCACCCTGGGCCTTCACCACACTATCGTCTGTGTCCATGGGTTATGAATATAGGCATACAAGTTCTTTGTTGTTCTCTTCCCACCCATTCCCCCACTCTCCCCCACCTTCTCTCTGAGATTCCACAGTCTGTTCCATGCTTCTATGTCTCTAGATTTTAATATGTGAATCTTAGGGGGAGACATAAACATTCAGTCCATAACAGGATGTGTAGAAAATAGTGCATATGCTCATAAAAGTATTTGTATAAGAATATTCACATTAATAAGATTATTTACAAACTAGAAACAACCCAAATATCCATTAATAGGAATATGTCTGAATATCTATATCATTAAAGGAAACAATTTTCTTTAATATTAAAATGAACAATGTTGATGTAATATTCTTTCCTTATTAAATGTTATTTTTTTAAAAGAAAAGAGAATACATGAATAAAAAATAGAACAATTGTGAATCAATAGGCTTTTAAAAACATTAAAAGTAACTAACACTATATTTGTATTGAGCTGCTTTTAAAGAGAAGAGATTGCCCCTGCAAAGTCACTTAAATGAGTAACTCCTAAATGACACACAGTGGGCCAGGCTTCATTTTAAAACTTTTAATTATTTTATGTAGATTTTGATCTATTGTTTTATTTGGATTATGGGTAATCTAATCACATGTAACCATTATGAAATCACTAAATTTCAGGCATTTTATTTTTAGTATTAAAAAACATTTTCTAATAAAACATTTTTCTTGTTTTTAACGTATTTTCAAAGCTCATTGTGTATTAGGGGCTATTAATTAGGATGCACTCACTTGTAAATTAGTCTGTTGCCCAGTAGAGAAGTGTGGGCTAATCAAAGGCACGTGGGGGACCAGTGAATGATGCCTGGTGATTGTTAAGTCTGAGCTCTCTTCCCAATAATTCTAAAATGACCAGCGTTTCTGGTTTGGGGATTTCAGCTCTAAAATAAGCCTGTATTGGACAATAATTATTATAAACACACCCTATTGCATGAATGAATAATTAAATAGCATGCATTTATTTAAAGGTCAGTATAACAATGACACAGAGCATTCTTAGATTTACAGTAAGATGTTAGATCTGGCTCCTAAAGTAGTGAGTTAGTTTGGATCTGTGCCCTAAAACTCATCTTAGTCTTAGGTATTTGCTTCCATCACTCCATTTCTAAAATAAATGAGCAAAGATGGAATGTTCAAACATTTGGGTACGTTTTGGAGCTTAAAATAAAATGGTGTATTTGTTTCTGATACAACCTTTGTTCCACCAGAAAGAACTATGTTTCTTAGGTTGAGATCAAAGTTTGTGGGTCTGCAGAGCATCCCAGAGATTGAAGATTTAATTTTCTCTCACTAGGGGTGTTAAAAGCGGGATTTAGAGTTCTTTGTTCAAATAAGGACAAAAAGCTGAGAAGCAATGCTACTACAACCCTTACAGAAGTCAGCAAGTATGCATGTGCTGCCCAAAGAACACAGTGAGGTTACAAACTGAATTCTCCTCTCAAAGAGCAGGCCTTGCAGTCCAGCAAGGAAAGAAACATTTCTTCTCTCTTCCACTGCAGCTGCCACTGTCATTCAGTACTGACCTCCAGGTGGCTGAGGTTCCTGCACAGCTTCTGCGCTACCAGGCTTGACCATAGACCCTACGTTATATTCTCAGACTCCAGGTGCTGCCTCATATCGCCTTACTTCAGAGGCTTAATAGAAGTCATAATTTAGAGGCCATGCTCTTGATGAGTTCTGAGACTGTAATGTTAGCCTGTAACTGAGTCACAGGCCATTGGTTACCAGATGCTTATAATCCACTATTTGATGGAGGCTTTATACTTGGTAAAGCCTGATATTTTAAAAGATATGAGATTTAGTCTCCAGATAAAATCTTCTACAAATATTCATTTTGCTATTTGTTTTTATCCAAACCCCGAGGAAGTATAAAAGTGTGTAGCATATCTAAAAATATAAAAATGGTCAGCAAATAGATTGAAAGAGATGATAGATCCAGAGATACTTAAGACAGGAAGGAGTGAGTGGATAAGGAGAAGAGTGATCCAATGCTACATACTTGGTATGGGGTATCTGCTGACCCAGAAGGACACAGCTGAGATCTTCGCTGCATTTCTAAAAATTCAAGTTGACATGATATACATATATGGTAGCACCTCTGGTTATACATTTTTAGCAGGAATGGCACAGAAGTGATGCAGTTTTTCTCATTAGCCCTGTGAGGTGGCACACAATTTCAACTTGTTACATTATTAATGACTAGAGGCCCGGTGCAGGACATTCGTGCACTGGTGGGGGGGGGGGGGAGGCGGGAAGGGGGATTGGTCCCTTAGCCTGGCCTGTGCCCTCTCACAGACTGGGCCTAAGGGAGCAGGCCTAAGCCAGCAGGCAGACATCCCCTGAGGGGTCCTTAGCATTGCTGCTGAGGCAGGAGAGGCTCCCGCCACTGCTATTGCGCTCTCCAGCCACCAGCCTGCTGGTGAGCCCAGCTTCTGGCTGAGCAGCGCTCCCCCTGTGGGAGCGCACTGACCACGAGGGGGCATCTCCTGCATTGAGCGTCTTCCCCCTGGTGGTCAATGCGTATCATAGCAACAGGTCGTTCAGCCGTTCGGTTGATTTGCATATTAGCCTTTTATTATATAGGTTGTTCACTCTGATCAGGTGATTAAAATTGTATCTGCCATGCTTCTCCACTGTAACATTGCATTCTTCCCCTTTGTAATTAAAATGTATGTTGGGGGAAGATTTATACCTATATACTATAAATATCTCCTTCCTCTTTATTTTCAATTTATTTATTCATTTGTTTATTTATTTATATCTAATTTTCTTGTTTAGTTCAATGGGTAATAACTTGTTACTCTCATGCTGTGCACAGTTTTTTCAGTAGTCACATATAAAAACATATATTTATAGGTACCTTTACACATTTACTTCTCTATATTTAAAAAAATCAATGTTATTGAAGTATAATTTACATTCAATAAAATGCATTCATTTTAAATATACAGTTAAATGAGTTTTGACAAATGTATACAACCTTGTAACTATCTCCCCAATCAAGATACTTTTACATCATCCCCAAAATCTCCCCTGTGCTCCTTTGCATTCATTTTTCCTAACCCCACCACAGGAAGACACTGAGTTGTATAACCATTATCTGTTCTAAAATTGTATAACAGGTCCTGGCCAGTGTTACTCAGTGGTTAGAGCATTGGCAAGCACCAAAGGATCTCAGGTTCCATTCCTGTTTGAGTAAATTTCCAAAATTGGAAGTACTGGTCAGATGGGAAGTATATGGTTAACTTTATGAGAAAGTGTCAAACTCTTCTCCAAAATGGCTATGCCATTTTACATATTCCTACAAATAATGTATGAGTTTTAGTTGCTTCATACCCCACACTTGGTGATATCTAGAAATGTCAGCATTTTTAATTTTAGTATGTACTGGTATCTGATTATAGTTTTAATTTTCATCTTGTTGATGACTAATGCTATTGAGAATTTTTTATGTGTTTTTGTCATTACCTTCTTTTTTCATGTTCAAATATTCTGGATATTTTTTGGAAGTTGTTTGCTTTTTCTTGTTGAGTTATAAGAGTTATTTTATATTTTGGATGCAAAACCTTTGTCTGAATGTATTTAAAATATTTTCAGTTTTATTAATAACTAGAGGCCTGATGTATAAAAATTCATGCACCAGAGGGGGGTCCCTCAGCCAGGCCTGCCCCCTCTCACAGTCCAGGAGCCCTCAGGGGCAGGAGGCGACCCAGCGATCTGGGGAAGGCGACGCCCCCATCACACCTCTGATGCTGCCACTGCCAGCAGAGCAAGCCTCGGTTACCTGAGCCTTGGACGGCCCTGAGCAGCTGGGCAGCTGCCATTCAAGGTTTGCCTGCACCTCAGGCCAGCCCTGGGTGGCTGGGGGGCTGAGGGGACTGGGGACTCTGGAGGCAGGGGCACGGAGCAGCTGGACCCGTCTGGGGGCAGGTGCAGCCGTGCTGTGTGCCTGCCACCCCAGCAGGGCTGAGGGGACTGGGCACTGCCATCTTGTGGCTGTGCGTGCCACCATCTTTGAGGGTATGGCATTCAATTAGCATATTCCCTCCTTATTGGCTGCGGGCGCTGGCATCTTTGTGATGTGTGATGGTTAATTAGCATATTCCCTCTTTATTAGATAGAATGCCTTTTAAAGAGCAAAACTTAAAAAAATTTTGGAGTTTAATTGATCATTTGTTTATTACATGTTTGGTGGTTTTGTGTCCTGAATAAGAACACAACTAAGCCCTTTGCCCAAGTGAGGGTCAGAGAGATATTTCCCCTATGTATTTTTCTAGAAGTTTTATAGTTTAACCTTCTGGGGTATCTTTAAAATCCATTTACTTTCAAGCCAACAAAGAGAACAATCATATTGTATCACACATTTTAACTTTCATAAAAGTTCTAATAAAAACATTGGATCGAGGAAGATGCCTTCCTCCTTAAGCCAAGGGAAAGGAACTTTGGGAGTAAGCCATGGCTGGGGTTCCTTAGTCGGCCAGGTGAAAATGTTTGAGCAAATGCATGTAGAGATTAAATTCTTGGATGTTCCAAATTTGGTCTTACTGAAAAAATACCCAGAGAAATAAAAACATATTTAGCCCTCAGTCAGACTGATTTTATTTTTATAATTGCCTTTTCAGTGACTTTACAGCCCAGAAGAGAAAATGTTAACTGCACTGGCCCATCAGCACATAATGTCTAGAGAACGATTTTCTCCACTGAGTACTTTTTAAAAAGTTTTTATAGGGAAGCAAATCTATTTGCCCTCTTTCCTTCTGTTTGCCATTTCAATGGTAGATATTATCCAGCTTTTCTTTCATTCCCATAAATGCTTTTCTCAGGACTGTTTTTGTATATCATACACCAGAGTTTTTTGACCTTGGCATAATTGACATTTGGGGCTGGCCTTATACAGTAACTGTATAAGTTTGCTAGGGCTGCCATGGCAAAATACCATAGACCACGTGGCTTTAACAACAGGAGTTTCTTTTCTCTCAATTCTGGAGTTTGGAAGTTCAAAGTCAGGTATCGGCTGGTGGGCTTCTTTTGAGGCCTCTCTCCTTGCCTTGCAGGTGACTGCTTTCTTACTGTGTCCTCAAGCCGCTTTCCTCTGTGCAAGCACATCCCTGGTCTCCCTTCATGTGTCCAAGTTTCCTCTTTTCATATGGACACTAGTCATATTGAATTAGAGCTTAGTCTAAAGGCCTTATTTTAATTTAATCACATTGTGAAAGGCCCTGTCTCCAAATCCAGTCCCATTCTGTGGTATTAGGGTTTGGGCTTCAACAGATAAATTTTGGAGGTGCATGATCCAGCCCATTCAAATAACTCTTTGTTGTGGGGGCTGCCTGTGCATTGTCAATGTTTAACAGCATCCCTCACCTTTACCCACTGGAAGCCATTAGCACTCTTTAGTTGTGACAACCAAAAATGCCAGCAGACACTGCCAATGTTCCTTCTGTTCGTTTACTTTCTGTACCAAAAGTTTTATCATGATTTCATAAGATCACTCAGTGGATGACATCATTTTGAAACCAGATATTACTTGAAACTGAATTTAAAAACCACATTCTTTCTATTATATCATGTTCTTCCCACAACCTATATATTAAAAATGTTGAAGTAAATTTGGTAACATAAATTACTGAGCACTTATTAAATTCTAGTTTTTTTCTCTTTCAACATTTGTGTTGCCCTTTATTGACAGTGAAATATATCTATCTATCTACCATATATATATATATTATGTATATATATGTATGTATACACACACACACACACACACACACACACACACACACACACACACTGAGTGGCCAGTTTATTATGATCTCTGAATGCATAATAATCTGGCCACTCAGTATATATCCTATATAATAAAAGGCTAGTATGCAAACTGTCCCCTTGACCAGGAGTTTGACCAGCAGGCAGGCTGGCCAACCGCCTATGTCTCCTTTCCCTGGCCAGGCTGGCCGGACCCCAACCCATGCACGAATTCACAGGGCCTCTAATATATATATATATATATATATATATATATATATATATATATATATATATATGCACACTGAGTGGCCAGGTTATTATGTGTTCAGAGATCATAATAATCTGCCCATATATGTATATATATTTCTATATGCCTGTTTGTGTATGCACATATATATTTGTCAACCTCCCTATATGTATCTAATCTCTCATTGCCATTGTCACCACTGATGTACCATTCCAGATGTGCATGTCCTCCTTGCCCTGCTGGGCTCCAGTACCTCTGGGATTCTCCCTTGCATAGATACCCTTCTCACCACCTTATGACCTGTGCTGGTGTCCCTGCATAGGTATCCTCCTCACCCTGCCTGGTGATAACCTAAGGTGGGCTGCCCTCCCATAGGATGACTTCCTCATCCTACTTAAGCTCTGACACCTCCTGCTGGGCTACCCCTTGTTATTGACACCCTCTTTACTCATCTAAAGCTCCAGCATTCTACCTTAAGCAGCCCTACTAATCTGGATGCTCTCCTCCCCTGCATGGCTCTGATAGCTTCAGCTGGCCTGATATCCTATGTGAACACCCTTTCTGCCCTTTCAATCTGCTCCCCATCCTTTTGCATGAACATCTACTTTATTCAGCCACATCTCATGGCTTTGGGTTGATTTTTTTCTTCAGGAAGGGAAGAATATAGAGGTAAAAATACTTTCAAAGAGGCCACGTGGAATGAAAAGAAGTTGATCAGAAGAGACCTTGTTCAAATCAAGATTCTTCATCTTTGCCCAGGCATTCTCCTAACCAGTTGTAAGCTCTTTTGTGAAAACATAAAACTGTAAACAGTGAGCATCTGCTAAATACTACTTAGAAAAGAATTCTTGTGAATTGTTTTCCCCACACCATGGGGGTTTCTTCATCTTAAGTACCTTGAAATCAGTTTTGGGGGGGCTGCAAAAGTTTGGGATCATAATGAAAAAGAAAGACTGTCATATGAAATGTCATAAGAATGCCAGTTCTCCAGTGTCTTTGACCCCTGAGGCAGGAAGGCTAGCTTCATGTTGGACAGAAGTTATATTCTGGCATCCAAAGTCCATTTAAACATTGCAAATCAAATGTCCTGATTCCTCTTCAAAGAACTGTCATTAATTCATTGTTTCATTAGACAAGTCTTGGACTTTGGCTTCTCTTTGGTAAAGTGAGAATAGCATTTCCCATTGGCCAACATAAGCAGAGATCAGTTCAATAAGGAATTTAAAGCCAAGACATGCTGCACTTTGCAGGTGAAAACTTTTATGTAAGTACGAAATATTGATTTATTTCTAAAATATTATTATCTTTATTAGAAACACCACAGAGGGCAAAATACTTTCATTGCTTTGGAAATTAAATGAAAGTACCAGTAAATGTTGGCTCTAAATGTAACTAACTGGGCCATTTTAAAGACCATCATTCACATCACTGACATTTGAAAAAAATAATCATGCAAAAAAATGAATGTTTGGTTATTTGTGATGGGAAAGTACAGAGGTTGGCTTCTTGTTCATGGAGTTTAATTTAGTCAATAGGAATTTGTGGATGCTTGGAGACAAACAGATTGACCAACCTACTTCTGGAATACTTCTACTTGATAAGTTTTTCCACAAAAATTTTATTCTCTCATGAAACAAAATATCAGGGACATTAATTTTCTCCTAAGAAGTTGTTTGGTCAGGTTCTTTCTGTATTATATTGACTTGAATGACTTGAGTTGAGTTACATTCAGATGAAGTTATCAATTTTTATAGTTGGCCTGAAAGGCCAGATGTTCAAGTGGAAAGCATACTGGACAAGGAGTCCTGAGAGTTGGGTTCATGCTCCAGATCTGGGGAATCTTAGCTAAGTTATTTTCCTCTTTAGGTCTCAGTTTCATTTGTCAAATCGGAGATGAATGTATTGCATCAAAGCACCTCAGGTGTCACCATCAATAAGGGTGAAAGCAGTTTTGGAAATTCTACAGTGCTATTCCCTAGAAGACAATAATTTATATTTAATTGCCTCTTGGATGATCTGCATTCATCAGTCGAGTTTATCTTTAGTGCCTTTTCTACTCTACTTTTCAATCACTCCTTTTCTGTCATCAGTGGTACTACTCTTTCTCTCATCATATAGGCTGGAGATTTCACAGACCCATTCTATTTTTCTGTTACCCTTTTCTGCTTTCTCCAATTTTCCCTCAAGCCTCCTTATTTTTCCTCCATTTTACATTACTGTTTGGCTCTATCATCACTGCTATAAGTTTATGTTGAACCCTTTCTTCCTTAGTAATAATAAGTCAGGAGGTAGTATAGAAAGAACACTTTTAGTTTCATTCCTACCTGGAAGTCTTACTTCATAAAAGAGCCCTTAATTGGTCACATTTTGACCAAAACTGTCCAATAGAAAGCAGAGAATAGCTTTTATGCCTTTTACATGGAAACTTGTTTTAGTGCAGCATTTTGGGAACACCTGAACTTACATAAAAGGAGAACATACTATCAGATGTTATTGCTGCAGACTGTATGTAGAAGAGATATAGGGAAAAAGTTGGCACTTATGATTGGGGAAGAGGTTCTTCAAAGAATTGATGTCCCATTCATGAACAAGGTTAAAGAATCTAGAAGTGGATGATATTTGGAAATCTGGAGTGGGAAATAGTCAACACCTAGGAACTCAGTTATCAGGGAATAGAGGCTCAGGCAGTAAGCAGATGTCTAGACCATGGGAGAGAGACTAAGAGCTGGTAATGTCTCCAGCTCTGGATGAGGGTCTGAGCTTTGTATACAAGAGTTTGCTAGGTATTAAGAAACAACTAGATTAGAGGTAGGGATCAGGCTGTTGAATCAAAAAAGAAGGTAGGTTTTCAGAATGGGGGAAATCATCTAACCCCTTCTTTAATTCCACGTGAATGATGTTGAGTTCCCTGAGTTTCAGTTAAAGCTGATTAAATTCTTTTAACATAAAGCCAATTTGTCCCAAGGATTGAGATGCTGCTGAGGCTAATTTATCTATGAAAAGAGGAGTTCTGCAGAGATTGGGAATGAGGTAAGGCTGGCTGACAGCTGCATTGGCTTTGAAATCAATATACCTACATTCTAGTCCAGTCTCATACAACCTTGAGACTGAGCAAGTTACTGATTTTTCTGAGAATCAGTTTTCTGATCTATACAGTGGGGATGATATTGTTTCTGTGATTGTTGGAGAGTGGGAATTTTTGCCCATTCCAGAGACCGTGGACTATGCCCTAGATAGAGTTGTCAGTGCTGACACCAGGCCAGGCCTTGAGATACAGTCTCATGGCCCCTTCCCAGCACGTAGGCCTTCTTTCATAGAACACTGCCAGCTTTCTGAAGAACAGGATGATCCTGTAAATAACATGGTCGTCAATGGCATGATCCTGACGTTGCTTAGGAAAAACTGTTTTGTCTTGGGTTACTTGCTCTACAAAAGCAAGATGTGGTTAATGTGATTAAAAGTGATCCTGCGTGCCCAGTACAGGCCTCTAGCAACAGAAGGCGAGGTAGAAATGCAAACCGACCCATGATTGGGCCCGTAAGTCTCATGACAAGGTGGGAATGATAGAGCTAAAACTAGGTTGACCCCATGGAGTTCTTTTCGTTACTTTTATAATGTTTCTTTTGTTTTGTACCCGCCATTCTGCAACTCTTCCTGCTGCCCTTCCCTGTAAACAGCAAGTATGTAACATTTTCACAAACCTGCCAATAGGAATGCAGAGAAGTAGACTCAGTCCAAATTAGGCAAACTGCATAGTACCCCTGCGTAACCAGACCCCTGATCCTGCCCCCTGACCAATCGACGGGAGCCAGGAATGTTCCCCCTGCCCACTGCTTTGGACCCCCTATAATGCCTTTGTTCTCCCAAAGCTCTCTCTCTCTCTCCTGCCACTGCACAGGTGATTGCTGGAGACGGGAGCTCGTGCTAGCACGAATAAAGGTTCTCTTGCTCTTGCATCGGGCTCGGCTCCTTCCTGGTGGGTTTTTGGGGATCCTGAACACTGGGCATAACATGATAAGATTATTGTAAGACGTAAGTAAAATGAAATATAGTTTTTGGAATTATACTGGGAATTATAGTTTGGAATTATAGTTTTTGGAATTATATATTCATTGATCTTCTCATTGACTTTAATAATAATATTTCTACTACTTTCATGTGTGAGAAAGAGGCTTACAAAAAATTTTAAACTATGTGCAATGTTCGCTTTGTTTCTTGGTTCAATTTACTCCCTTTGGGAGTCAGTTTCTTAAACAAAATGAGGATATTTTATTTATTTATTTCTTGAGCAAATACTACAAATCATTCTTTCATTCAACAAATATGTATTGAGTATCTATTATACATAAGGAACTGTTATAACTGTTGGAATATTTCATAAATGAATCAAATACAAATCTCTGTGATAATGGAGCTTACATTTTGGTGGGAGGAGGTAGATTATAAACAGTGAACATAATAATGTATTAGAATATGCTAAGTGTGATGGAAAAAGAAAGTAGGAGTAATTGAGAGTTGAGATTTTAAATGGAGTATTAGGGTAGGCCTCATTGAAACGATGATGTTCAAACAAGGACTTGTGGAGATGAGTGAGCAAGCCTTGTGGGTGTTTGGAGGAAGCGTGCTCCTAGAAGAGGGAACAGCTTGCCTGCTGCATTCTAGGTCAGGTATCAAAAAACTATGGCCCATGGGCCAAATCTGACCCACCAACTGTTTTTGTCAACAAAGTTTTATTGTTGACAAAACACAGCTCATTGTTTACATATAACCTATGGTTTATTTTGTGCTATGGCAACGGAGTTGAGTAGTTTCAATAGAAACCTTATAGCCTTCAAAGCATTAACTATTTAATATTTGAAAAACTTTACAAAACAAGTTTTCCAACCCTTGCTCTAAAGACCAGTGTGGAGTGGAGTGAAAAAAGAGTAAATTCCTATTTTTTTTTCTTTTTTTGCAAGGGAAGGAATTTTAAAATATTAATTTATCCATTATACTTCCTTTTGAGTTATTTTTCAGCTTACTTAGACTATACCAGTATCTAGAGAAAGCACATTATTAATACATAGATCCATATTTTCAACAGACCAAATAAGGAGCTCCCTTGCCTTATCTTTATTTTCCCTAATTGTGGCAATCATGCTTTTATTTATTCTTTAAATTTTGTTTATGAAAGAGAAACACTCAGCCTTTTTGCAAAGAACATTAAAAAACAAAGGATGACCAGAGAAGTGTGATACCAAACAAAGTCCAACAGGTGGCTGTATTTCTCAAAGTTTCAAAACTAGAGTGCTTGTTGCATGCAAATTTCCATCTGCGTGTGCAGTTACTGCACATTAATTCAGCAATTCCAGGATCATTCATTTTATGGCAAAGGGCTAAGCAATGTGAAAACAAGAGAGGTTGTCTCATAACCAGATATTATTTCATTGACTTTATCCAGATCAGTGCTTCTATTGCTCATTCAAAAGATTCCTAACCAATATTTGCCCACATCCTCAGTCTCATTAAGAACTCTGTGTACCTCTTACATTACATAGGAAATATAAGAAGAGTTGAGAATCTGTAGCCAGAGTCCTCGATGCATCATAGGGCAGCTAAGTGAATTTGGAAGTTATTTGGTCCCTTGGAATAATTTAATCAGTAAAAGATGGTAATAGTAATTCCTACTTCATAGGATATGAAAAGGTTTTATACAGGATCTTGGTAAGAGTCTTCAATTTTTATCATAAAGTTTTATATTAAATATTATGATTACTGTTCATTTCTCTTCTCCCAAACTTTGTTCACATTCTGCCTTATTTGCAAAAAAATTAAAAATGATCAGAAAATGTCTATGCATAGTTCTCATCTTACCAGCTTTGAATGATCTCTACATGATTGCTTTGACCTTGTTGTTTAAAAGATTTTGAACTCATTCTCTTTGCACTGGCATATGGACACCTGAAGTCATGTCATTCCCCAACATTTCTCCAGGTATTTTCTTCTAAATGTTCCTGTACTTGTGTTTGTCACCTGTAATGCCATTGTCCAAAACATAATTTAGTTTTACTTCAAATTCCTGACTTAAAATCTTTTGTTCAGGTTAGCATGTCTCCCCCCCCCCCCTCCCCCCCGCCCCGACATTGTCTTCCCAGTCCCTACAAAACACTGCTATCCCCAGGACATTATTTTGATACATAACTCAATGAGCAAAAAACAAAATTTAGCAATTCAGATATTATTATGTATAAGACAGTGTGCTAAAAGTTTTAGTATATAAAATTCTCAACCAGGAAGGTTATAATCAAATGTGAGATAATATAAGAAAAGACAATTTCTATGCTACAAGTCAGAATAATTTATTTTCTCTACCTATTTTATTACCACTTCCATATTACTCCCTCTCTACAGAAATAGTAAAGAGCCATTAGGGGACATGAAAAATGTTTGCAAGCTCTGTATCTACCTCAGATACATGCCTCTACCACCAGATTAACCATGCCAAGTCACCACAGAACCTCCATGCTCCTCTATACCCCTGGACCTGAAGGATTCATTCTGAAAGAGTTTTATTACCCATCTTATGGGGAAGAGGTTTCTACATTTTTTAAGTCTTTACAGTACTGTCATCCCTTCTTAGCATTTTTCCTAACACACAATTTTAAAAAGTACAAAGAGTAAAATAATCAAGAGCCTGTATTGTTTAGAGAAGGTCAATGGAAAAGATGACAATTTCTTCTCAGTATTAAAAGGTATTGGCTGAGTTGGAATAGAAGTTTCTATATTTATAGCAAATGTAAAAAAACAAATTGGATCTCTATTATTTACTAAAGGTTTACTCATTAAAGCTTGGGAGAGTTATAATAACGCAATAATTCAACAAACATTTTCTTAATGCATTTTAAATGTCAGGCACTCTGGTAAATGATGAAATAATGAAAAAAGAAGATAGATATAATCTCTCTCTTCATGGAGTATGTTTGTTTTCTATAGTTGCTGTTACAAATTATCACAAACTTTGTATCTTAAAACCACCTCACACTTATTATTTTACAGTTCTGTAGGTCAGAAGTCCAACTTGGGCCTCACTGGGCTAAAATCAAGATATAAAAAAGGCCGTATTGCTTTCTGGAATCTCTAAGACAGAATCCTTTTCCTTGCTCTTTTTGGGGTTCAAAGGCTGGGTTTGTGACCCCCTTCCTTTATCTTGAAAGCCAGTGATGTCCTGATGTTTCTATGACCACAGTTGGAAAAGGTTCTCCACTCTTAAGACCTCATATGATTAGACTGGGCCCACTTTAAAAATCCAAGGTACTCCCCCCATCTCAAGCTTTGTTCCCTTAACCTCATTTGCAAAGTACTTTTTGCCTTCTAATGTATTCACAAGTTTTGGGGCTTAGGAAGTGGACATCTTAGGTGCCATGATTCTTTCTGCCTATTACATGGGGCCAACTTGAAAGCCAACAGGTCAGGCAGGTGACTGAAATGAGTGAGATGGGTGGGTGAAGGCAGTGGTGAACCTGAGCATTTATACATTGATTGTTAACACATGAGAATGCTGGCTCCAAGAAAAGCTAGAAATCTGGATTACGTGGAACATACCAATTTTTAAAATGTGAGCAACTGTGTTCAGTTGGTTCCCCAGAAGCAGACCCTGAGTTGAAAAGTGGTATATAAGTTTATTTAGGAAAGTCCTCCAGGGAAACTGGGAAGGAGTGGGAGAACCAGGACCAGGAAGGGGAAAAATCCTAGCAAGGGTACAATCTTAGGCAAACTCCTACAGCCTGATCCCACAGGGGAAGTCTAGAGCATAAGTCATATCTCATAGCTATCCCCATGTAGAGCAAGGGAGCTGGGGCTTTTGTAAGTGTGCACTGCTCAGCGATTGGTGAAGAGAAACAGACACCTGAGGGGCATGTAAACTACCTGGCATTACTTGGATGTTCATGAATAAGAGTTCCCATGTTATTTTCTTATTTGGCCTAATCTTTATATGCCCCTAGACATCAGAGTAACAATTGTTAAAAGTATCTGTAGGGCTAGATTACAATCTTAATTCTAAATTCCTTTTTAAATCCAGGAAAGTGTGCATAAGAGACTGTAATAATATCAGTAAAAGGCTTTATAATTTAGCTATTTGAGTTAATGTGTTCTCATAGAGAGGGCCTGAGAAGTAGACCTGGCCAATGTTGATGATAAAAATTTATTCCACTGTCTTTAGTCCTTTCTTGGAAACCACCATCCAACACCTGAGACTACATATGAAACTTGATTTTGCTACTCAAAACAATGTCATTTGCACCTTTGCAATAGTTTCATGAAGTAATCTGGCTTTCTCTGAACAATAGGTTTTCTGGAGATCACAACAAAGATGCCAGTTTTTATTTTTATATGTTCCGAAACACTAAAAAACCCCAGATGTATTAAAAATCATCAGATGTTAATTAAGACACCCTGGAAAATTGGTCACTTTTTCAGAACTCAAAATATTGAGTTGATATTTTAAGAGATATTTAAAAATATTCGTGACTCCTTTGTCACTCCTTTCTGCAAGAGTTTTGTAGGAATTTTGAGGATAAATAAATTTGGTGAACACATTTACTTATAAGTAAACCTACTTGTAGGTCATTTTTGGATGTCATGAAGAGGATGGAAATGGTATTAGAAAGTAATAATAAGGCAGCTGAAAAATTTGGAATCTAATGTTTTAATTATCATATTGTTTACAGAGCTGACTGAAATTGGAAAAAGAGAGCAGTTGACTTTTTATCGTGCTCAAGAGAACATGTGGTGTTACTCTAGGGATAATCTCATGAGTCTTATTAAAATAAGATTATATGACTGTGCATTGAAAGCTTTGGCTCAATTCTGATCATCTACACTTAACCCTGTCATAGTTATATCCTCACAATATTCTAGATGTTGCAACCACTGTAGTTGCCCAACTCAACAATAGATTCCATATGGACACATTTGCCTTTTGGAGCTCACATCACAATTTTTCATTAGAAATTTATTTTAATTGGTTTAAGGCAACAATACCATGTACTAAAGGCTACTACTGCATTAATTGGAAGACCAACTCACAGAAAAATAATCAGAAATATTTGTATGTTCAATTCCTAGCAGTTTTTCATGAGGCCAATAACTTGGATTTGTTTTTATAGAGTCTTGTTATATAAATTGCATACATAATTTGCTAGTATTTCTTACCTTATGTTTCATCTTTACACTGTCATGTGTTAGGTCTCAAATATTATCTACAGAACAACCATGGTGAAAACAGGTGTTTTAGTCAAGTGCACATGGGTATAGGCTATTTATCCAAAAATTGTGATGGGGTCAAAAGAACACCAGTTTGGAAGTGGGATGGTTTGGTTTTGATTTTTACTAGTGTGTGACAATCCGTGAGTGTCTTAGCCTCTGCATATCTATTTCCTCACCTCCAAAATGAGGAGTGTAAATTTAGACAACTTTTGAAGTCTTTTCCAACTCTGACATTTTGCTCCATTTTCTGTCCCTTCATTAAAACAGGCTAGAGACAAGTCAGGATGACATCACTGTCTCCTTCCTTGTTCAACTGATTTATCCTACACTTTGGTTATTTTCCTTCTAATCTTGAAGTCCAAGCTTAGGAAATCCCAGCTGTTCAAAAGTGGCTGGCCCTGTAAAGGGAGGTACTGGACTTTCTCCTAATCACTCAAGCCATTTGTTCCCTCCACTAACACCATAGTATTCATCTTTGTGTTTCCATTCTTTTTGCTTTGATTCTAGGACAGTGGAAAAAAACATTGCTCCTAAGATACCAGCCACATTTCTTTTCTCTGGCTATTTTCAACTGGTGGTCCTGGGAGGATATGACAAGATGGTCGCTGGAGGAACCTCAACTTTATGACTTCTTCTACCTGCAGCACCTAGACTCTACTGGACAGACCTTGGTGAAGGCTCTCCTCTGGGATCAGGTATTAGGGCCATTCTTATCTTTGGAAGTAGGGACATTCTTTTCTGAGCGAGCACCCTTTCTTTCCTGGACTTCAGGGCTTGTTTACATAGTTCAAAACTGTTCACACTAATTACATGTGCTATTTGTACCCCCCTCATTTCTTTGGTTCTGTACTTTTGCTAGAACAACCTATAAGTTCTTTTAGAGCCAAATATTTCTTCTTTCTATGAAAGAAATTCTGTAGTCTGTACAGAAGGGGAGGGAAGGGAGAATATGGGAGAGGAGAGGGGAGAAAATGAGCCACTTCCACTCCCTTTCTAGTTTCTCTTCTAATTCTGGAAATTTATATTATGAATTACATAGGGAGGGGGACATGGAAAGAGCACCTATTTTTCTCTTAGGTCCTACAAAACACATATTTTTGTCCAAAGAACCAAATGTGGTTAGAAGAGGCCGAGAGTATAACGCAGAGAAATTTGGAATTTACAGCTGTGACTCTGCTCATAGGCATATTTCCCTTGGGGCCAAATATACAAAGGCTGTATGAGACTGTGTATCCCAAGAACCCAACACAGTTGTTCAGCACCTGTTTCCTATCCATTGACTCATTCTAAGTATTTACTAGGCTCAAAAAACAAAACACAGTCAATTGAAATAAAAATCGCTCTTAATTATAAGGTTGTGTGATGGGGACACCTACCCCAAATGATGTAGAGAGATGTAGAAGAGATTTAGAAGGAGATACCTTTTATGTCTCAGGGTTTCTCAACCTTGGCATTATTGACATTTTGGGGGAGAGGCGGGAGTGCCCTGTGCATTGTAGGATGTTTAGCAGTATTCTTGGTTTTTACCTGCTAGACACAATAGCATCCCCATTCCCTAAGTTAGAACAACAAACAACATCTCCAGATATTGCCAAATATCCACTAGGAAACGTAAACCTTCCTTGGTTGAGGCAACTGCCCTATACTAAATAATTCTTTGTTTTACACTATTCTATCATGTGACATAATGTTCTCTGCTATATGGAAGCTAGTTGTTTCACTCAAAACCAATTTACAAAAGCTGACAAAGGCCAATTTCACAAAATGTCATTTGCCAAAGGATCAAATACCAAATGAGTAATTCACAAAATGTACCATATTTACTCAATTCATAAAAAGTTGTTTTAAGGAATATTAAATGAATTTTCAAAAAAAAAATATGTTCCTAAGGAATCTATACTCAAATCCTTTGAATATATTTTAAAATATTATTCCTTTTTTTAAAAAACATGTTTTTTATTGATTTTTTGGAGAGGGAGGAAGAGGGAGAAATAGAAACATTTATGAGAGAGAAACATTGATCGTTGCCTCCTGAATGCCCCCCACTGGGGATTGAGCCTGAAACCTGGGCATGTGCCCTGACCAGGAATCAAATCAGTGTATTGGTTCAACCACTGAGCAATGCTGGCCAGGCAAAAATATTATTCTTAAACATGCTTTTGGAAAATCAACAAAGCAGGTAAGCATAGCAAATTATTTTTCAGTGAATTTATTTTCAGAAAAGTAATGTTAAGAAACAGACTTCAAGTTTTATTACATCTGTCTTCATGTTGTCAGAGTGGTATCTGTCCTTGGAAGTGACCTGAGTGACCATGAAGGTAACTCATTAGACACATTTAAAATGTGTTTCTCTTGAGAAGAATAAAACAAGTATGTTGGTGTCATTTCTCTTTGTAGCAAAGAAAACCAAAGGTATATCATCTTGGGTTCACAAAATAAGCATTTTTGAGTTAATATCATGGTCCCTCTGCCTACATTAAAATAGTAACTTGGCCTTTAAGTTAAGGTAACATATAGTACCTACCCAGAGAGAGCTCTCCTTTGTTTGACCTCTTTAATTGACATAATTTTTATAATTTTCCAATATTAGTTATAAGAGCAGCATCTGGTTACAGGTGGGCAAGAGAAATGATGCTATGGCACACCTAATGTATTCCACTTAATGTGTGGAGGTTTGATTTGAGAAGTTTATGGGGACAGAAGAAGTATAGTTGAAAAAATGTAGGGGAGAAAAATAAATATTCTAAGACTGAGAGCAGAAAGGGAAAAGCATGGTCTCTGAAAAGGTGGCAACATTACTTAGAAGGTGGGAGGATCGTAATGTAAATATCTATGTTTTCCAATGGTCTTAGGCGACCCTGCTAGTGGTTCTGCTGCTGTAGAGCCTAAGACCATCGGAAAACACAGATATTTACATTACGATTCATTAACAGTAGCAAAATTACAGTTATGAAGTAGCAACGAAAATAATTTTATGGTTGGGGGTCACCGCAACTTGAGGAACTGTATTAAAGGGCAGTGGCATTAAAAAGGTTGAGAACCACTGAGTTAAAGATTCAGCCAATAGACATGGGTGCTGAAGGCAGAGAGAGAACATTTCAAAAGAAAGTATTATAAATAGGTTCAGGTCAAATCATTTCTTGTGATATTTATCTTTTAAACTAAGGTTAGCCTGGTTGTTAAAACTTAGAAAAGATGCTTTTTGGAGTTTGAATGTTTATTGATTTTATAACTCATCAGCATGATACATGCTTAGAACTGCCATAGGAAATATGCTGTTGATTTCTATCCCTAATGGACATGATTGATGTGCTACTTCTGTCTTATTAGCTTAGACAAAGCTTCAGAATCCTTCTCATCATAGCACTTTTAGCAGTCACTACCAAATAATTAGATTTGGCACATGAGTAAAAGCTCACTTTTATCTCTGATGTTTGCAGGTCGACTTGTATACCCATTATTACTAAGTTATCTCTAAGATATCTTCATATTATAGTACTCACAGATTGTTGGTCAAATCTAGACCCTTGTCTTGTTAGTGCCACTTTTTGGCCTATACTTTGGAGTACACTTGGATGGAGATTAAATAACCTGAAAGATTCCCCTGATATAGCGCATTGTGTCATTCTTTCATAGTACTTTGAAAACATCAAGTCTTTTATTTGAAGGCAGAGAACTTTAAGCAGTCAATAAATAGTTGTTATTTTGACTTTTTCCAATTCTCACATCATCAGCAATGATAAGTGGTATTCTGAAAGTACAGCTCTGTATAACTCAATCCCTATTTTATTTTATTTTGAAAGTTCATTAAATCTGGGGACAGTGAAGCAATGGAAGGGCTTAAGTAGAAGAATCAACAGGAGAGAGACTAGGTGGTGCTGCTTTGGCTCCATAGAAATGTTATAGAAAAGAAGTGAACCATGGTGGAGCTGTTGTTAAAGTAAAAGGGACCTTGGAAAAAGATTCAGGGAGTTATCCTGGGACAAGCTATTGCTGCCCACTGCTCCCCTGGTTGCAGATCTCATGGGGACCCTCAGAGTTTAGGAGAGGAAAGTAAAGATGCATGCCAGAGAGGAAAGGAAGGTGTGGGCATGCTCCAGTGAGCCCCCTCACTCCCCATTTTAATTAGAGATTCTACTCAGTGGACAGATGTAGAGTTGAATGCCACATAATTGTTCCTGTGCAGCTTTGGAGTAGTTCCACCACGCTACATTGCCTCATTATGTTTGGTTCTACAAAGGCCAAGTTTTTCTTGGAACTTGGAAAAATAGCCTTTATCAGCTTCAATTACATTGAAATATCTCTTTGAAATAAAATTTGTAACTTTAGCCAGAATAGACATATTCATGTCTTGCTCATTCTTATATTCTGTTCCCTCAACTGCCTTTGAAAATTTTTCTTAAACAAATCAACTGCACTTGCCCATTTTGTAACCTTTTTAAAAGAAGGTTAAAACCTTCTTTACTTTTACATATATTTATTATATGTACACATATTTGCAATACTTAAATATTTACAACTTCTGGGAGGTAATTGTGCTCTCAATAGGTTTGGCTACTATCTCACCACCTGTTCATTTATTAATTTTTTCAAGCAAAAAGTATTGAATCTCTACTGAGAGTCAGGAACTTTGATAGGAATAATAGGAAAGATGATACTGGGAGATTGTGGCATTTTTCCTTTGCTGGTAGATACAGAACCAATGTCATCTATCTTTTGTTAGAATAACAACAGGCTAATCCTCATCTCTTAGGAAACTTCAAATTACTTTTGAATACAAGTATACACAAGACAATTAATATTATATTAGGGTAGCTTTAGATTCTATTACTTAGGTCATGTCATTGGTCTATATTAATTTAGACTCTTTGTTTACTAAAATTTTTTCCATTCTCATACATGTTGCTGTTCAGCCACTTCTTCCTTTCCCGACCTTGTATAATTGATTTTATTCTTATTTTAAGTACAGGTTATTTATTCTTATAAAACTTTGTCATTATTAGTCATATTTTTAAGCCCAGAGAGAGTGCTTTGAGTTTATGTCCTGCTGATATAGATCTTTAAAATATTGGTTTTCTAAAGATTATATAAGCATGTGTTTGCCTTCATATGAATAACTGATAAACACATGGACTAGACAAGGCTAAAAACAAGCCTTAAATCACAGTATCCCTTCAGTCAGGCACAAATCCCCCTTACTGTGCCAAAACCTCGCTTACATTTCTTCAGCTTATCTACTAGTATAAACTTATATTTTGAGAGTTTGTCAAATGTTTTAAGACATTCTCTCTTATCTACAAACTTTGTTCCTCCAACTTGTAAATGAACTTACTCTAATAATACCTTCAGTTTAGACCTGTGGATAGGCCATTTTCAGTTCTAAGATGAGGCAAAATGTGGAAAACGTCTCTCTAAGAAAGATAAGTTTGTTAATGCATCTGACACTGGATTGGAGCTGGAAAGACAGGAAAAAGGAACACAGCAGAGGACGCCTTTTTTTTTTTTTTAATAAATCTTTATTGTTCAGATTATTACAGGTGTTCCTCTATTTTTTCCCCCATAGCTCCCCTCCACCTGATTCCCCACCCCACCCCATGCCCTTACCCCCCGCCACTGTCTTCATCCATAGGAGTAAGATTTTTGTCCAATCTCTTCCCGCACCCCTCACACCTGCTTCCCCTGAGAGTCGTCAGTCCACTCCCTTTCTATGTCCCTGATTCTATTATATTCACCAGTCCATTCTGTTCTTCAGATTTTTTATTCACTTGATTTTTAGATTCACTTGTTGGTAGGTATGTATTTGATGTCATTTTGTTGTTCATAATTTTTATCTTTACCTTTTTCTTCTTCCTCTTCTTAAAGGATACCCTTCAGCATTTCATGTAATCCTGGTTTGGTGGTGATGAACTCCTTTAGCTTTTTCTTGTCTGTGAAGCTCTTTATCTGACCTTCAACTCTGAATGATAGCTTTGCTGGGTAGAGTAATCTTGGTTGTAGGTTCTTGCTGTTCATCACTTTGAATATTTCTTGCCACTCCCTTCTGGCCTGCATAGTTTCTGTTGAGAAATCAGCTGACAGTCGTATGGGTACTCCCTTGTAGGTAATTAACTGTTTTTCTCTTGCTGCTTTTAATATTCTCTCTTTGTCTTTTGCCCTTGGCATTTTAATTATGATGTGTCTTGGTGTGGTCCTCTTTGGATTCCTCTTGTATGGGGTTCTGTGCGCTTCCTGAACTTGTACGTCTATTTCTTTCACCAGGTAGGGAAAGTTTTCTGTCATTATTTCTTCTAATAGGTTTTCAATATTTTGCTCTCTCCCTTCTTCTGGCACCCCAAAAATTCGGATGTTGGTTCACTTAAAGTTGTCCCAGAGGCTCCTTACACTATCTTCATATTTTTGGATTCTTTTTTCTTTTTGTTTTTCAGGTTGGATGTTTTTGTTTCCACATATTTCAGATCTTTGGTTTGATTCTTGGGGTACGTTGATCTACAGTTGAGTTTCTGTATATTCTTTATTTCAGACAGTGTATGCTTCATTTCTGACTGATCCTTTTCCATTTTTTGGGCATTCTCATTAAGCTCCTTGAAGGTCTCATCAAGTTTCTCAGCGGTTTTAAGAAGATTCTTGAGTAACCTTATAAATGTGGTTCTGAACTCTATGTCATCCAGTAGTTTGCTTTCCTCCGTTTCTTTCATTCGAGACATGTTTCTTTGTCTCCACATTTTGGCTGCTTCCCTGTGTTGATGGAGTAGCTTTGTGTGGTAGGTGACCTATAGGGGGCAGTAGCTCAGCCTCCCCAATCACCTGATGTGGACGCTCTTGGTACACCCATTTGTGGGCTGAGTGCAAAAACTTGGTGTAGTTAAGCCTTAATTGCTGTTGGTATACTGAGAGGAATTGACCTCCAGGCCAATTAGCTGTGAGCACTCACTGTGTCTATAATGGAAGAACTGCTGCGCTGAAGACACACTTCTGGGGCAGGACTTGTTTCAGTGGGGCTTTGGTGCTCACTGAGTCTGCCTCTTGAATGTGTCACTTATGGATGTGAGGAGTTGAAATCTGGTGTCTCACTCTGACCACTAGGTACACTGGCTTCTGGATCTCCAATGGGGTGCAGGTCAGCTACAGTCTGAGGCCACCCAGCAGGAGCTACAGTGAGAGCTACAGTTTTCTCCTCTTTGCTTGGGGTTTGGAGGTTTTGGAGCTGTCTGACCCGGGCTGCAAGTTTGCTAGGTTAAGCTGTGATAGGGCAGGGCTTTCTTATGCTAAATACACTGCTTGGAGCTTGGGTGGGTTTGTAGGTTTTGCAGGGCGGGGTCTCAGGGTGTCACTAGGCTAGGGCGTGGCAAACAGCAATGGCTGCTAGTTAGCTGGCTCTGTGTCCCCGATGACGTCCCAGAGTCCCCTGCCCCAGTGCCGTAAACAATTATTCCTGCGCGCAGCTCTGCAAGCAAGCCACCCTCACTGGCAGACAGTCCAGCTTCTCCCCGTAGGAGTTTGGGTCCCCTGCGTCTCCCCAGAAACTGGATTTCAGAGTAGTCGGGGGCTTGTCTCCCTTTGGGTTGAAAAAAGCAACGCCCGCCGCCAGCCCGGATCCTGCGCCTCCGCACCTCAGCTTTTCAGCGCTCGTGCACGTCTCAATGCTCTTTTCTCTTTCCTTCTAGTTGTAGAACTTCCACTCAGCCAGCTTTCCCGTGGTTCTGGGTGATAGACGTTTTGTCTTTTAGTTGAATTTTTGAAATTGTTGCACGAGGCAGCAGTTTAGGTGTTTACCTACGCCGCCATCTTGGATTCTCAGAGGACGCCTTAACACAATCAATGCAATAGGTAATGAAAGCCCCAGCTAAGGTATGCGAAATAAAGATGGAAAGGATGGAAGAAATCCAATGCATATTGGAAGGAAAGATCAATAGAGTTTCTTAACTTAGCGGGGAATTCAAGAATGATTCTGGGTACCCAAAATGAGGAAAATTAGAGGGGGTATAGTATTCTAATATGTACAGAAATATTTGGGTGTTTTTTATTCTGTTTTTTTTTTTTTATAACATTATATCTTACGTGCATTTGGTATAGAACAGGAGACATTAAATATCAATATCAATTTAATCTGAAATAACAAATATAAAGACAGTCTATTCTTTCATTCATGTAATGTCATTTCACACGGTTCCACTTAGTGTCCACCCACATCCCTTATCTGAAGCTCTTCAAGATGTTTAAATCAAGTGAGTCCACAACTCAATGTATGGTAACTGAAAACTGGGCACGAGGTTAAGGTTAGAGATGGAGAGAATTTTGGAAATCATATAGGAAGGGAAACAGAGGTATGAAGATCATCCTTTCAGTAAAGGGAATAAAAGAAGAGGGCTGAAACAAAGAATAATTGATAGGAATGGTAGGATAAACAAAATAAAGTGAAAGAAAGCCAATATGTCAGTTTCTGGTAGGAGAGAATGGGCAAATATATAAATGTTACCCAAATGAGATATTTGGATTTGTTTAAAATGACATTGGTAACTTTATAGGCTATTATAAAAGGTTTGATAGGATAAATAACAGATTCCAGGGAATGCTTGGTTAAAAAAAGAAATGGATTCTGAAGCTATGTAGGTTGACAGGAGGAACATCTGCATCAAACTGCTTATGTTTTTAGATGTGAGAGATGTGAGCGTGTTTTAAGGCAGGAGGAAAGAGGGTAATTTAGAGAGGGAGACTGGAAATACTAAAGTGTTTTCTTGTAGTGTTAATTGCAGGAAAGGTATTTGTGGAGACAGAAACAGGAGGATTATCAAATGACAAGAGGAAATCTTATCTTTAGGACTGTGGGTGGCTTTTTTCTCTGAGACTGGTTGAGAAGGATAAATATATAAAGGGCTACTCATTCAGTGAATGCCAGAGAACTTGGACTCCTCACTTTCAGACGTCTCAAGAATAGTTCTACTAATTTGAAGTTTGACTTTCAGTATTCACTTGTTCATCTCCTTGGTACCTTGACTTAAGATTTTGCTAGTTTATCCTCTGTCTGGTGATTAATTTCCTTAATTTCCCTTCTTCAAGTCTTCTGAAAACCCTATTGGAGAGAGGTATGAATGGGGAGTACAGGCAGGATCCCATTTACTTGGGCTCATTTACTTTAGGGTCCTAAATATAAGGTGAGTTATGGGTCATTGCTGGAGCTTCCTGACCATGAATAATTGCTCTGCCAGTGAAGTAGAGAATCTAGCATTTCACCTTTATGAATTTATTTTTGTGTTACCAAGTGTTTTTTAAAAATACAAAAATTCTTTGGGGTTTTCACAGTTTAAGATTGTCCACAAGTTGTTTTTCTTTTTTTTTATTTTTTAAAAATAAATCTTTATTGTTCAGATTATTACAAGTGTTCCTCTTTTATTTTTCCCCATAGCTCCCCTCCACCTGATTCCCCACCCCAGCCCATGCCCTTACCCCCGCCACTGTCTTCATCCATAGGAGTAAGATTTTTGTCCAATCTCTTCCCGCACCCCTCACACCTGCTTCCTCTGAGAATCGTCAGTCTACTCCCTTTCTATGTCCCTGATTCTATTATATTCACCAGTCCATTCTGTTCTTCAGATTTTTCATTCACTTGATTTTTAGATTCACTTGTTGGTAGGTATGTATTTGATGTCATTTTGTTGTTCATAATTTTTATCTTTACCTTTTTCTTCTTTTTCCTCTTCTTAAAGGATACCCTTCAGCATTTCGTGTAATCCTGGTTTGGTGGTGATGAACTCCTTTAGCTTTTTCTTGTCTGTGAAGCTCTTTATCTGACCTTCAACTCTGAATGATAGCTTTGCTGGGTAGAGTAATCTTGGTTGTAGGTTCTTGCTGTTCATCACTTTGAATATTTCTTGCCACTCCCTTCTGGCCTGCATAGTTTCTGTTGAGAAATCAGCTGACAGTCGTATGGGTACTCCCTTGTAGGTAATTAACTGTTTTTCTCTTGCTGCTTTTAATATTCTCTCTTTGTCTTTTGCCCTTAGCATTTTAATTATGATGTGTCTTGGTGTGGTCCTCTTTGGATTCCTCTTGTATGGGGTTCTGTGCATTTCCTGAACTTGTACGTCTATTTCTTTCACCAGGTAGGGAAAGTTTTCTGTCATTATTTCTTCTAATAGGTTTTCAACATTTTGCTCTCTCCCTTCTTCTGGCACCCCAAAAATTCGGATGTTGGTTCGCTTAAACTTGTCCCAGAGGCTCCTTACACTATCTTCATATTTTTGGATTCTTTTTTCTTTTTGTTTTTCAGGTTGGATGTTTTTTGTTTCCACATATTTCAGATCTTTGGTTTGATTCTTGGGGTACGTTGATCTACAATTGGGTTTCTGTATATTCTTTATTTTAGACAGTGTATGTTTCATTTCTGACTGGTCCTTTTCCATTTTTTTCGCATTCTCATTAAGGTCCTTGAAGGTCTCACTAAGCTCCTCAGAAGTGTCATCAAGTTTCTCAGCGGTTTTTAGAAGATTCTTGAGTAACCTTATACATGTGGTTCTGAACTCTATGTCATCCAGTAGTTTGCTTTCCTCCGTTTCTTTCATTCGTGACATGTTTCTTTGTTTCTGCATTTTGGCTGCTTCCCTGTGTTGATGGAGTGGCTTTGTGTGGTAGGTGACCTATAAGGGGCAGTAGCTCAGCCTCCCCAATCACCTGATGTGGATGCTCTTGGTACACCCCTTTGTGGGCTGAGTGCAAAGTCTTGGTGTAGTTAAGCCTTAATTTCTGTTGGTACGCTGGGAGGAATTGACCTCCAGGCCAATTAGCTGTGAGCACTCCCTGTGTCTATAATGGAAGAACTGCTGCGCTGAAGACACGCTTATGGGGCAGGACTTGTTTCAGTGGGGCTTTGGTGCTCACTGAGTCTGCCTCTTGAATGTGTTACTTATGGATGTGAGGAGTTGAAATCTGGTGTCTCACTCTGACCACTAGGTACACTGGCTTCTGGATCTCCAATGGGGTGCAGGTCAGCTACTGTCTGAGGCCACTCAGCAGGAGCTACAGTGAGAGCTGCAGTTTTCTCCTCTTTGCTTGGTGATTGGAGGTTTTGGAGCTGTCTGACCCAGGCTGCAAGTTTGCTAGGTTAAGCTGCGATAGGGCAGGCCTTTCTTATGCTAACTCAACTGCTTGGAGCTTGGGTGGGTTTGTAGATTGTGCAGGGCGGGGCCTCAGGGTGTCACTAGGCTAGGGCGTGGCAAACAGCAATGGCTGCTAGTTAGCCGGCTCTGAGTCCCTGTCGGCAACCGCGAGTCCCGTGCCCCAGTACAGTAAACAATTATTCCTGCGCGCAGCTCTGCAAGCAAGCCACCCTCACTGGCAGACAATCCAGCTTCTCCCCGTAGGAGTTTGGGTCCCCCGCGTCTCCCCAGAGACTGGATTTCAGAGTAATCGGGGGCTTGTCTCCGTTCGGGTTGAAAAAAGCAATGCACCCAGTCGCCCACAGCCAGCCCAGATCACGTGCCTCCGTACCTCAGCTTTTCAGTGCTCGTGCATGTCTCAATGCTCTTTTCTCTTTCCTTCTAGTTGTAGAACTTCCACTCAGCCAGCTTTCCCGTGGTTCTGGGTGATAGACGTTTTGTCTTTTAGTTGCAGTTTAAATTGTTGTGGGAGGCAGCAGTTTAGGTGTTTACCTACACCGCCATCTTGGATTCTCCTCCTAGTTGTTTTTATTTTAATAAACATTTGCTTAGGGTTGCATTTCTCTTAGAATCATTTTTCCCTTTGTTTCTTTCTCCCTAGTTCCCTTTCTCTCATTCTTCCTTCCCTTCTTCCTTCTTTCTATAAATAATGAATCCTTATAATGTCACAAGTACTGTGTGAGGCTGGAGATGCAAAGATGAATATGAGTCCTCAAGTACCTCAGAGTCTAAGGAGGCAAGTGGATATCAACCCAATGATAGCATGTGAAGTAAATACTAGGTGTGCTGAGATCAATGCGCTAAAGCTCAGTTTTACTGGTGGGTAAGAAAGAAGGGTTATGTCATTTGGAACATACAATATCTAAAGAAGGGAGGTTTGAGAGGAGAATCTTAGCAGGTAAACTTGGCAGTAAGAAAATAGCATCATGAAGTAGAAAAACATTAAAGCCACAAATTATGTATGTCTGGGTCTATCCTGAATGTAGGAATGGGTAGACAGATCATAATCCATGATGTTTCATTCTTGAGCTTCAGTGTTTTTGTTGTCTATCAATGAGCAATTAGCACATGACGGTATGTGAATCCAACCCAGGGTTAGGATAGAATGTTTTATTAAATTATGTCTCTATTCTCAAACAATAGTGTCGTAAATTTGCCAAGCTGATTTTGGAAGCCAGAATAGCTCACATAAATCAATTTTAACTGGGAAGACTTAGATCTACTCTCAATTAATAATGAACTTCACTGGGATGTTGTCTTTCCTGTAGCAGTTACCCAAATAAATATGGATAATTTATATTTTGACTTATCCCCATGACTCTCATTGTTAGGACATTGGAATTATTGTCCACGGCAAAACTCAAAAGGGGAAAGAGAAGACAGGGACTGGGAAAATGAATTTAAGTCCAACTTTTTCTTACCAAACACTTCTCTTCTGTACAACTTTATTATTATTTTTATAGAACTATTAAATGTCATTTTTGGAGTAAATGTCATTAAAGATCCAGAGGCCAATTAGAAAAATAACATCTGACATTAATAAGAAAATATCTGCCTAGAACTACACAAGCTGGTAGAAAGAGACTTCTCTGTACCACCACCACCTTCACATGTTTCCAACTCAACCCCCATCCATCCCTAATCTTTTCTCTCCAAAAGGACATCTAGTGACAATGCATGTAACCAATGAAAGAAACTGTCTCACTGCCTTAGAATTTTGTTAACTCCTCTAGTTATGAAGAAATAATAGTTTATTTTCCCAAAAATGTTCTGCTTAGGACATGATGCAAACCATCCCTCAAAATGGTGGTTTGAGAAATTGCACATGGTAGTTTGTAGTGCATTCTTTTTAAATGTCAGCAATGTGCCAGCCAATACTCAGATTATAGAATTTGAGTACTCTCACTTTAGAGGCTTTTTCAGTGGAAAATTTTTGTTCTAAACCCACATTAACCTATGCTGAGAAATGATTTTCAGTTGTTTTCAAGAGATTATTTCAATGTTCAGATGGCCTGCTTAATGATAACAATTAGGTCACCACCACATGATGGCTCTTTGGGAATACTGATCTAATTGTGTTGCACATCATCATCGGTTTAGAAATGTCTACGTACTTCTCTTCTGTTATTATAGCTTGTCTACAAATTTATTTTAATAATGATTCTACCTAATTGTTTTAATTCCTCCTTCAGATCAAGGATTTTCATAACCTTTAGAGTAGTGGGGAAAAGTGATAAATATTCATTTAATACTTTGTCTTTTCCAGAGACTTAAACAATAACATATCTTAATAAATTTATTTCATCCTTGTTATTAATATAATTTATTAAGCACCTAATATTTGATATATTCTCTGCTGAGAATACTCCATGTATTGTCTCTAAACCTCTCAACAGCCTTTTCAGAAGTGAAGTAGCTCAAATAATGGCAAAGATAGATTTTTAAGTTTATATTCAGTGAATACAAGGCCCTTCTTTAGTTAGCTCAAATTGGTATCTCCCATGCAAGAAATGATCACTTCACTTAGTTTTTCTGTTCACCTGTGCAACACTCTTCCACCAGTAACATCCCCCATTACACTACAGTAAATGTCATTTAAAATCCAGAAGAAAATTAGAAAATTAACATCTGAGTTTAATAGGAAAATTTCTGTTTAGAACTGTACAAACTTCTGGAACGAGAGTTTTCTGTACTACCACCACATGGCGCGATAGACATCTAGTAAGAATGTGCTCATCTGCCTTGCCGGTGTGCTCAGTGGTTGAGCTTCAACCCAGGAACCTGGAGATCAGGAATCAATCCCCAGTCAGGGCATATGCCTGGGTTGTGGGCTCAGTCTCCAGAAGGGGCATGCAGGAGGCAGCTGAGAGATGGATGATGTTTCTCTCTCACTGATGTTTCTGTCTCTTTATCCCTCTCCCTTCCTCTCTCTCTAAAACAAGAAGGGAAAAAAAAAAAAAGAATGCACTTATCCAATGAAAGACAACTGTCTCATTGGCTCTGTGAAAGGGCATACATGTCATTTGAAAGATGCTCCCAACAAACCAGCAGCCCTTCATGTAGCTGAGAATCACTGCTATGTAGACATCTTTATAACATAATGATTCTCTAATTAATTATACACCTATATAAAAAGTGACACCTGAAAGACATTTATGTACTTCTATAAAATTACTACTGAAAACATGATGCATTGTAATTTAGTGTTCCTTAAGAATCATTTGGATGTATTCTTCTTAAAGTTCAATTCCAGAAAAAAAATGTCCCGATGAAATAAATAAGAAAATTAAGAATATTAACAACAAAATAATTCAGAAAAAAATAGCATGAAGTGTGGCGATGTTCTCAGCAGGATGGAACCCAAACATATTTATGTTTTGCTTTGTGTCTTGGCTCTCAGAAAACTCAGATTTATATTTTGTATTAAATGACAGCACTTACCTTTATCTTAGATTGCTGGAAAATGATTTATCTTTTGATTGCTCTCAATATTTGATACTTAATCTTTTGTTCTTAATTTAATGTTCTGTTTTATGTCTTTGATTTTAAGTTGTCTCAAAATAACCTTTTATATAAAGAACAATAAAGCAGTTCCACTGAAGATTGCTCAAGTTTCTAAGTTTTTTCTGACTTTACATTTTTATTAACCACTTATATCTAATCATTCACATGTCCTTTTTATTCTTTCTTAAAAGAAAGATTCTTTTCTTCCTCTTACTCTCACCATTTCCACCTACAGCAGTCTAATCCAAACTTTCCTTGTTATTGAATTACTGAACCTTCCCCAACTGATTTTCCTCTCCCCAACCTCTTGTCAATTTATCGTCTCTTCATCCTGCCTATAAATGGGCATTAGTCAGATTGTGTTCCAGTTGCTGTGTCCTTGTGACTTAATAATGAACAAGATAGACATTAAAGATAGACATTCAGTAAATAATAATAAGAATGTGATGAATACTGCAACAGAAATGCACAGGGGCTACTATGATTTATTAAAGGGTCTCTCAAACTCGGCATTTTTGATATATTGTGCTGGGTAATTTTTTGTTGTAGAGGCTATATTGTGTGCATTATAGGATGTTTAGAAGCATCCCTGGCCTCTATTCACACATGCCAGTCCCCAGTTGTGACAAACAAAAGTGTTTCCAGACATTGCCAAATATCATCTGGGGCAAAATTGCTTCCCTAGTTGAAAATCACTACTCAACTCTAGTCTGTGTGGGTTGGGGACATGTTTATTGTGGAAATGTTGCCTTTAAAAGGACATTTAGATTAAGAGCTGAAGGATGCATAGGAATTAGTAGAAATTAGGGTTGTGGAAAGAAAGGGTATGATGTTTTGAGAGATGGGTAGGTCTTTGTGTTCTATGAGAGAAGTCCAGTATATACAAAACCCCTAAGGTGAGAATGAACCTGGAATATTCCAGGTACTGAACAAAGGCCAGTATGGACTAATACAGAATGGCCTGAGAGAGTGGCTACTGCCAATGTTGAGAGCTGCACCAATTTGGCTAGTCTATAATGTAGACCATGCTTAGAACTATAAGCAGTGAGAAACACTGAATGATTATTAGCAGGAAAACGATATTGATTGAATTCAACTAGGATAATGGCAGAAGTTGGGATGAAGGGGAAAATTGTGCCTACAACAGTATCTTCAGTGAATGTGACTGGGACTAGGCAAATGTGTTGATGACACCAAAGAGGAGTGTAGCAGGAATATGGATCATTGGTTATGGTATAAGCCCAGGGAGCTAGCATGTTTGTACAAATGTATGATCTAGATTTCTATTTAACAAGAGGTCAATTTTGAGAGTCTTGGAAAGGCTTTGTAGGATGATACCAGCTACCCCTCCCAACTTTGTGCAATCCTTGTGGAGAGGGAGTGGTAGGCATGGTGCAGAGGGTGCAGCTAGCACTGGAAAGGGCCACAGAGGAAGCAGTCTTAAAGGAGACAAAGGAAGAGAGAGAACATCTGATGAAGAAGTTGACAATATAGGCAGTTTTTTCCTTATGAATCTCTTGAGGATACTGTTTGAAGCAGGGAAGAGAGAGGATGAAGTCTGGGGTTAGAGGATTTTTCTAGGGATGACAATCTGGCATAGTTTATATGTCTGGGGACCCTGTTATAGTGGGCAATGAAAAGGAATGTGGCTTATAGTAGGTTAGTTCTGAGTATCTCAGGGAGAA
This sequence comes from Corynorhinus townsendii, assembly GCA_026230045.1. Lineage (NCBI taxonomy): Eukaryota > Metazoa > Chordata > Mammalia > Chiroptera > Vespertilionidae > Corynorhinus > Corynorhinus townsendii. Next base: position 79,606,276 of record JAPDVU010000002.1, read on the forward strand.
AATGAGCAAAACCTAGAGGTTTTGGTATCATATCATAAAATAACTTCCCAAATGCCCATTTTTAAAATATATATTTATTTTTTATTGATTTCAGGGAGGGAGAAAGAGATAGAAACACCAATGATGAGCGAGAATCATCAATCTGCTGCCTCATGCATGCCCCATACTGGGTATTGAGCCCACAACCCAGGCATGTGCCCTGATCAGGAATAAAAATGTGACCTCCTGCCCTGACTGATTTGGCTCAGTGGATAGAGCGTCAGCCTGCTGACTGAAGGTTTCCAGGTTCAATTCTGGTCAAGGGCATGTACCTTGATTGTGGGCACCTCCCCAGTAGGGGCTGTGCAGGAGGCAGCTGATTGGTGTTTCTCTCTCATCAATGTTTCTAATTCTCTATTCCTCCCCTCTCCCTTTCTCCCTGTAAAAATCCAATAAAATATGTTAAAAAAAAAATGTGACCTCCTGGTTCATTGGTCAACGCTCAACCACTGAGTCATGCTTGCGAGGCTAAATGCCTACTTTTATAATGTTACATTCTAACTACTTTTTTCTTGACCAATCCAGCAACGTAACAAACAAGTAGGACTTTTTACAGCTTGTCTTTGCAACTTTGAGTTATACTTTTGCTCCACCTGGCCTAGTGTTATTGTCCTCATAGCACGCTCTATTCTCTTTGCCACCTCCATGCCCCAAATCTGTTTTTTTTTCTCTCTCTTCAAATCCTATCAATTTTTATTTTTTATTTTATTTATTTATTTTTTTATTGTTTAAAGTATTACATATAGCAGTACATATATCTCCTTGTTCCCCCTTGGACCTTCCCCCAACCTCCACTACCCCCTTGTCACTTGCCCTCATCCCACCTCCCCCAGTGTCTTGTGTCCATTGGTTGTGCTTATATGCATGCATACAAGTCCTTCAGTTGATCTCTTTCCCCCTCTCCCCAACACTCACCAGCCTTCCCACTATAATTTGACAGTCTGTTCAGTGCTTTACTGCCTCTGTATATATCTTTTTGTTCATCCGGTTATAATGTTCTTTATTTTCCATAAATGAGTGAGATCATGTGGTATTTTTCTTTCATTGCCTGACTTATTTCACTTAGCATAATTCTCTCCAGTTCCATCCAGGATGCTGCAAATGGTAGGAATTTCTTCTTTTTTATAGCAGTGTAGTATTCTATTGTGTGGATGTACCATAGTTTTCTAATCCACTCATCCGCTGATGGGCATTTAGGCTGTTTCCAAATCTTAGCTATGGTGAATTGTGCCGCTATGAACATAGGGGTGCATATATCCTTTCTGACTGGTGTTTCTAGTTTCTTGGGATATATTCCTAGAAGTGGGATCACTGGGTCAAATGGGAGTTCCAGTTTTAGTTTTTTGAGGAAACTCCATACTGTTCTACACAGTGGCTGCACCAGTCTGCATTCCCACCAGCAGTGCACTAGGGTTCTTTTTTCTCCACATCCCCGCCAGCACTTGCTGTTTGTTGATTTGTTGATGATAGCCATTCTGACAGGTGTGAGATAGTACTGCATTGTCATTTTGATTTGCATCTCTCGGATAATTAGTGACTTTGAGCATGTTTTCATGTGTCTCTTGGCCTTCCTTCTGTCTTCTTTCAAAAAGTTTCTATTTAGGTCTGTTGCCCATTTTTTTAATTGGATTATTTATCTTTCTTTTATTAAGTTGCATGAGTTCCCTGTAAATGTTGGAGATTAAACCTTTATCAGTGATAACATTTGCAAATATGTTCTCCCATACAGTGGGCTTTCTTATTGTTTTGTTGGTGGGGTTTTTTTTCTTTTTTTTCTGTGCAAAAGCTTTTTATTTTGATGTAGTCCCATTTGTTTATTTTCTCTTTAGTTTCCATTGCCGTAGGAGTAGTATCGGTGAAGAAATTGCGTCAGCATATGTCTGAGATTTCTCTGCCTGTGGATTCCTCTAGTATTTTTATGGTTTCCTGTCTTATGTTTAAGTCCTGTATCCATTTTGAGTTTATTTTTGTGTATGGTATAAGTTGGTGGTCTAGTTTCATTTTTTTGCATGTATCAGTCCAATTTTCCCAACACCATTTATTGAAGAGACTGTCTTGACTCCATTGTATGTTCATGCCTTCTTTGTCAGATATTAATTGAGCATAGTGGTTTGGGTCAATATCTGGGTACTCTTATTTTATTCCATTGGTCTATATGCCTGTTTTTGTGCCAGTACCAGGCTGTTTTGAGAACAGTGGCTTTGTAATACAGTTTGAAATCTGGTATTGAGATCCCACCTACTTCGCTCTTTCTCAGGATTGCTGCGGCTATTCGGGGTCTTTTTTTTTTTTATTGCAGATGAATTTTTGAAGAGTTCTTTCTAGGTCTGTGAAATATGCCGTTGGTATTTTAATGGGGATTGCATTGAATCTATAGATTGCTTTGGGTAGTATGGACATTTTAATGATGTTGATGGTACCAATCCATGAACATGGTATGTTCTTCCATCTGTTTATGTCTTCCTCTATCTCTTTTTCCAGTGTCCTGTAGTTTTCCACGTATAGGTCTTTTACGTCCTTGGTTAAGTTTATTCCTAGGTGTCTTAGTTTTTTTGGAGCGATGGTAAATGGGATTGTTTTTTTAGTCTTTCTTTCTGTAAGTTCACTATTGGTGTATAGAAATGCCATAGATTTCTTGGCATTAATTTTGTATCCTGCTACATTGCCGAATTCATTTATTAAGTCTGTTAGTTTTTTGATGGAGTCTTTCTTTTTTTTATGTACAATATCATGTCATCTGCAAATAAGGAGAGTTTTACTTCTTCTTTTCCAATTTGGGTGCCTTTTATTTCTTCTTCTTGTCTATTCACAATGGCTAATACCTCCAGTACTATGTCGAACAGGAGTGGTGAGAGTGGGCATCCATTATTTGTTCCTGTTCTTAGGGGAAATGGTTTTAGTTTTTGGTCATTGAGCATGATGTTGGCTGTGGGTTTGTCATATATAGCTTTTATTATGTTGAGTTATGATCCTTATATTCCCATCTTGCTGAGAGTTTTTATCAAGAAAGGGTGTTGGATTTTGTCAAATGCTTTTTCTGCATCAGTTGATATGGCTATGTGATTTTTATCTCTCAATTTGTTTATGTGATGCATCACGTTTATTGACTTGTGGATATTGTACCATCCTTGCCTCCCTGGGATAAATTCTACTTGGTCATGGTGTATGATCTTTCTGATGTACTGCTTGATCCCATTTGCTAGAATTTTGTTGAGGATTTTGGCATCTATTTTCTTGAGAGATATTGGCCTGTATTCTCTTTCATTGTGTTGTCTTTATCTGGTTTTGGTATTAGGGTGATGCTGGCTTCATAAAATGAGCTTGGAAGCATTCCTTTCTCTTGATTTTTTTAGAATAGTCTGAGGAGGATAGGTTTAAGTTCTTCCTTGAATGTTTGGTAAAACTCCCCTGTAACGCCATCTGGCCCCGGGCTTTTGTTTGCTGGAAGCTTTTTGATGACTGCTTCAATTTCTTCCATAGTTATTGACCTATTGAGATGTTTAGATTCTTCCTGACTGAGTTTTGGAAGGTTGTATTTCTCTAGGAATATGTCCATTTCCTCCACGTTGTCCAGTTTGTTAGAAGAGAGTTGGTCATAATATTTTTTAACAATCCTTTGTATTTTGGTAGGGTCTGTTGTTATTTCACCTCTTTCATTTCTGCTTTTGTTTATTTGGGTCCTCTCTCTTTGCTTCTTGGTGAGCCTGGCTAGAGGTTCATCAATCTTGTTTATCCTTTCAAAGAACCAGCTCTTGGTTTTGTTGATCTTTTGTATTGTTTTTTTTTTTTTTTTTTTTTTTTTTGGTGTCAATGTCGTTTATCTCCACTCTGATCTTTATAATTTCATTCCTTCTGCTTACACTGGGCTTTTCTTGTTGTTATCTTTCTAATCCTTTGAGTTGTAGGGTTAGGTAATTTATTACCATTGTTTCTTGTTTTTTGCAGTATGCTTGTAGAGCTATGAACTTCCCTCTGAGGACTGCTTTCACTGTGTCCCACAGATTTTGGATTGTTGTGTTTCATTGTCGTTTGTTGCCAGGATGTTTTTTGTTTCTTCTTTGATCTCTCTGGTAACCCAGTCATTATTTAATAGCATGCTATTTAGTCTCCATGTTTTTTATTTTTTTGTTTTTTTTTATTGTAGTTAATTTCCAGTTTTATGCCATTGTGATTTGAGAAGATGCTTGATATGATTTCTGTCTTCTTGAATTTGAAGAGACTTTGCCTATGACCCAATATATGGTCTATCTTTGAAAATGACCCATGTGCACTTGAGAGGAATGTATATTCTGTAGCTTTGGGGTGAAATATTCTAAAGGTGTCAATTAATTCCATCTGGTCTATTTAGTCATTTAGGATTGATGTTTCTTTGCTGATTTTTTTTTAGAGGATTTGTCCGATTGTGATAGTGGGGTATTAAAGTCCCCTACTATGATTGTATTGCTGTCAATCTCTCCCTTGATATCCTCCAGGAGTTTTTTTTATGTATTTGGGTGTTCCTGTATTGGGTGTGTATATGTTTACCAGCGTTATTTCTTCTTGTTGGGATTGCTCCCTTTAGTATTATGTAGTGGTCTTCCTTATCTCTTATTATGGCCTTTACTTTGAGGTCTGTTTTATCAGATATAAGTATCTCAACCTCAGCTTTTTTCTCATTTCCATTTGCCTGAAAAATGTTTTTCCATCCCTTTGCTCTAAGTCTGTGTGAATCCTTTTCTCTGAGGTGGGTCTCTTGTAGACAGCAAATGTATGGGTCATGTTTTCTTATCCATTCAGCTACCCTATGTCTTTTTATTGGTGCATTTAATCCATTTACGTTTAATGTTATTATTGACAAGTACATGTTTGTTGTCATATTTTTCCTTAGTGTTTGTGTTTCTTCTTGCCTTTCTCTTTCTTCTTTTTACAGCAGTCCCTTTAGCATTTCTTGCATTGCTGGCTTGGTAGTGATAAACTCTCTTAGCCCTTTTTTGTCTGTGAAGCTCCTGATTCCACCTTCAATTTTGAACGATAGCCTTGCTGGGTATAGTTTTGTTGGATTCAGTCCCTTGCTTTGCATCACTTTGTATATTTAACTCTATTCCCTTCTGGCCTGGTGTGTTTTTGTTGAGAAATCAGTTGGTATTCTAATAAGAGATGCCTTGTAAGTAACTTTCTGTCTCTCTCTGGCAGCCTTTAGGAGTCTTACTTTGTCATTGGTGTTTGCCAATCTAATTATAATGTGTCTTGGTGTTGGTCTTTTGGGGTTCAACTTGTTTGGGACTCTATGTACTTCTTGGACTTGCATAGTTTTTTTCTTGCCAATATCAGGGAAGTTTTCTGTCATTTCTTCAAACAGGTTTTCTATTCCTTGCTTCTCTTCCTCTCCTTCTGGTATCCCTATTAAGTGAATGTTGTTTCATTTTGTGTTGTCCCAAAGCTCCCTTAGGTTCTCCTCTTGCTTTCTAAGTCTTCTTTCCATTTGTTCCTGTGTTTGTGTGTTTTTTCCTACCTTGTCTTCTAATTTGTTGATGTGGTCCTCAGCCTCTTCTAGTCTACTGTTTAAGCCTTCCATTGTGTTTTTTATTGCAGCTATGTCATTCTTCATCTCCTCTTGGTTCCTTTTCATGTTGGTGATATTCTCATTCAGCTCCTTATAGTTCTCATTGAGTTGTCTGTATTTGTCATTGAGTTGTGAGTATTTGTCACCCAGCTGTTTAAACATCCTTATAACCATTACTCTGAACTCTTTCTCTGATATGCTGCTAGCCTCAATTTCATTTAACTCCCTTTCTGGTGATTCCTTTTTTTCTTTCCTTTGGGGATTGCTTTTTTGTCTTCCCATGTTTTGCTGTAACATTTTAATTGTAGGTTCAATTCGTTTGATACTCAGGTTCTTTTGGAGATGGTGCTACTGGTGTGATCTCTCAGGTCTCCTGGGCTTGGTAATCTAGTATAGCTCCCTACTTGAGCTATTTGGGTTCTTTTGATGTAGGTCTGTAAGCTGGAAAAGTACAACTGTGGTGTCTAGAAGTCAGCAGCCGTGGAGGGGGATGTCCCAATTTTTGCTGACTTGCATCCTTGATTGAAATCGTGCATGTCCAGTGGGGACTTACAGTGACACCCAGGAACCATCTGTTGGGGTGATGGGTCTCAGGAGGCCTGTGTTCTGGAAAGGTGTGACTGTGGTGTCCAGAGTTCTATAGTTGTGGGGTGGGCAGACTCAGCTTTTGCTGCTGCACCTGTGGTGGATATGCACACGCTCCCAGTGGAGGCTCACAGGGGCATCCACGGTACATTTGCCAGCGAGGGGGGCTGAAGTACTCTTCGTCCTGGCACTGAAGCCGCATAATTGAGGTGGTTGTATGCAGGTATCCAGGATGAGTGAATTCAGAATTTCTACTGGCAGGGGGAGTGCGTCCCTGTTTGTCCAAGATCACACCCAGCCAGGACTCACAGCAGCTCCCACAAGCACCCCGTGGATAGATGGGTTCAGGGTGCCTGCCCGTTGGAAATGCATGCACAGACTGGCAGTGTGTTTGGTGCAGAGCTCTGATGCAGTTTGAGGGGCCTTGGCGCTGAAGTTAAGCAGCTGGGGTGTATGTGGGCAGTTATTCAGGAGGAGGGAGTTCAGAATTTCTACTGCAGGGCAGCGCATCCTTGTCTGTGCAGAATCACACCCAGCAGGGGCTCAAAGCAGCTTCCCAGAGGACCCTGTGGATATATGGGCTCAGGGTGCCTGCCCTTTAGAAATGTGCGTGTCTGTGGTGGTGAGCTTGCCGGCGCAGAGCTATGACTCACTTTGAGGGGCCCTGGTGCTGAAGTTATACAGTTGGGGTGTCAGTGTGCAGTTATTCAGGCAGAGGAAATACAGAATTTCTACTGCAGGGCAGTGAGCCCTTGTCTGTACAGAATCACACCCAGCAGGGGCTCCCCGTGGCTCCCAGGCGCTGCCTATGGAGTGGTGTGACCTGCATGCTTGTTTGGCTGGAAATGCGTTGAAAATGGTGTCTGGAGTTCTGCCGCTGGGGAGGGGGAAGATGCACTTACTGCTGCCGGAGTGGTGCACCGTTGGAAGTGGAGGTCCCAGGGTCCACGGGTCTGCAGCTGGGGTAGCAGGATTTTGGCTGGAGTGGCTGCTGGGTCACGGGCAGTGTCAAAGTCCTGTCTGGGTGGTGGTGCTGATGAGTTCCTAGAAAAGGCCGCTGTACCCTTCAAGATGGCGTCAGCTCCGTACCTGAGTCCTGCAGTCCAGGGAGTGCCCACAGCAGTAGGAGTCTCTCCTTGTCCAAGAGAGTCTGGTCTGCCAGCCCCTGCTGCTTCTGCGAGATTTAACTGTCCCTTAATCACTCACACACACACCACACACATCCATACATTCTCCTTTCATACCCTCATTCACTCACTTCCTTTCCCTCACCTCTGTCCTGCCAGTTGCCATCTTTTTCTCTCAAATTCTATCCGTTTTTAAATGCCTAGTTCATATCCTGCCTCTTCTATGGCACCTTTCCAGACCACTGTGTCCACAAATGTTTCTTGCTCTTCTTAATTGGCACTTAATTAAAAACTGTCTTGGGGCTTTTTTTTTTTGTACTGGTACCTTATATATTGTTAACTTTTCCTGGGTATGAATTTGTTGTTTCTAAAATTAAGTTGCAAATTTCTTGAAAGTATGGATCAGGCTCTGTGCCTCCAGAAGGTCTAATACAGGACTTGACACACAAAAGCCATTTCACTATTGGTTTAATAAACACATTGGTTAAGGTGCCCATCACTTTCTAGGATAGGTGCAGAAGAGTACTGGAGTTAGCGTTATGTTGCATGTAGAATCAAGGTGTGAATTTGCCTATGCATTAATTTTTTTTTGTCTTCTGCACAAAGGCTCTGGGGAGAATCTAACTCCCCATTTAGCTCATCTTACAGAAAACACATTGTCCTTTATCAAATGACTCTGGGATAGACACAGATTGGCAAATGGAAGTCTTCCACTTTAGCAAAGAGGAGACAAGAGCAGCTCTGAGCATGGATGAAGTGTCAGGAATACAGGAAAGGAACTGACCAAGCCAGACATTCAAGGGAGGCTCTACGTACATTGAGGTCCTGGGGGGAAAGTTGTGGGGGGGGGGTAAGGATGTGAAAAGAGATGAGGAATAGTCAACTAGGTGCCTTAAGTTTGCGTTCTAAAGTTTAATTTGTGAACCACTGCAAGGAATACTTCAGAGAGAATGTGCACAATTTCAGTTATGAATGAAAAGACTTTTACCTCAATAGTCACAGTTGGAGTACACCCCTTTCCCAAATTTACATTTCCAGACCATGAGCTGAAAGCCATGGGTGTGAGGAAAAGAGTTTGTTCTTTTTTTAGAAAAAATAAATCTTTATTCAGATTATTACAATTGTTTCTCCATTTCCCCCCAATAGCTCCCTTCCACCCAGTTCCCACCCCACCTTCTGCCATTATCTCCCCCCCACTGTCCTCATCCTCATCCATAGGTGTACAATTTTTGTCCAGTCTCTTCCTGCAACCCCCATTTCCTTTTACCCCTGAGAATTATCAGTCCACTCCCTTTCTTTGCCCCTGATTCTATTATATTCACCAGTTTGTTCTGTTCCTCAGGTTTTTAATTCACTTGATTTTTAGATTCACTTGTTGATAGATATGTATTTGTTGTTCATAATTTTTATCTTTACTTTTTTCTTCTTCTTCCTTTTCTTAAAGAATACCTTTTAGCATTTCATATAATACTTGTTTGGTGGTGATGAACTCCTTTAGCTTTTCCTTATCTGTGAAGCTCTTTATCTGCCCTTCAATTCTGAATGATAGCGTTGCTAGGTAGAGTAATCTTGGTTGTAGGTTCTTGCTATTCATCACTTTGAATATTTCTTGCCACTCCCATCTGGCCTGCATAGTTTCTGTTGAGAAATCAGCTGACAGTCATATGGGTGCTCCCTTGTAGGTAATTAACTGTTTTTCTCTTGCTGCTTTTAATATTCTCTCTTTGTCTTTTGCTCTTGGCATTTTAATTATGATGTGTCTTGGTGTGGTCTTCTTTGGATTCCTTTTGTTTGGGGTTCTGTGCACTTCCTGGACTTATAAGTCTATTTCTTTCACCAGGTGGGGAAGTTTTCTGTCATTATTTCTTCAAATAGGTTTTCAATATCTTGCTCTCTCTCTTCTTCTGGCACCCCCAGAATTCTGATGTTGGTACGCTTGAAGTTGTCCCAGAGGCTTCTTACACTATCTTCAACTTTTTGGATTTTTTTTTCTTTTTGCTTTTTTTGTTGAGAGTTTTTTGCTTCTTTGTATTTCAATTCTTTGACTTGATTTTTGTGTTCCTCTAGTCTGTTGTTGGGTCTCTGTATAATATTTTTTATTTCAGTCAGTGTATGTTTAATTTCTAGTTGGTCCTTTTTCATATCTTCAAGGGTCTCGTTATATTTACTGGCCTTTTTCTAGGATATTCTTGAAAAGCTTTATAACCGTGGTTTTGAATTCTATATCCAGTTGTTTGTTTTCCTCCATTTCTTTCATTTGTGATCTGTTTCTTTGTTACTGCATTTTCACTGCTTCCCTGAGTTGGTAGGGTAGCTTTGTGTGCTAGGTTTCCTATATGGCCCAGTGGGTTGGCTTCCTCAGTTAACCTGAGGTGGACACTCTTGGTGCACCCCTTTGTGGACTGTGTGTACAGACTTGTCGTAGTTAAGTCTTGATTGTTGTTGGTATCACTGGGAGGAATTGACCTCCAGGCCAGTTGGCTGTGAAGATCGGCTGTGTCTATGCTGGGAGAAGTTCGGTGCTGGAGACAGCCTTATAGGATTAGACTTGCCAAATTGCAAAAGCCTCTGTGCTCAGCTTGGATGGGGTGGAGTCTCAGGGTGGAGCAGACAGTCTTGGCTTTCCATCAACCCTGCCCTTATGTGCGTGCACGCCTCCAGATCTCTGCCTTCCCCGGCTCCCGAGCCTCTGCCCAAGAGTCCAGATTCCCCCCGCAAGAGCACTAGTGCACATGCCTCCAGACCCCTGCCCGCCGGGGCTCCCCCAGGTCTCCGAGTCTCCGAGTGCCTTTCTCTCTACCTGACAGTCCAGACTCCCCCTGTATGAACCTGAGTCCATGGGGTTTCACCCAGAACTGGGGTTCAGTGCAGTTGGGGGCTTCCTTCCCCCTCCCGCCAGAGAAAGTCAGCCAGGCTCTCAGCTGCCCTTCCTCTCTGCGTGCACAAAGACCCTTTGCCATACCTCAACCCTTTGCTGTCCCTCCGAATCTCCGTGAGCTTTTCTCTTTCCTTCTAATTGTAGAATTTCCAATCAGCCAACTTTCCTGTGGTTCTGGATGGTGTCCGTTCTGTCTTTTAGTTGTAGTTTTGAAATTGTTGTGCAAGGCAGCAGTTTAGATGTTTAACTATGCCGCCATCTTGGTTTCTATCTCAAGAGTTTGTTCTAAGCAAAGAAAGGAAGAGTGGTGATGTGTGACTGATTATCTGAGCACTTCCAGCATTCTCAAACAAAAATGCGGCTTTAACTATGTTTTGTAAAATAATGAGATCTTTGTCAACTATCCTTCCTGTTAGTACACACAATAGTAGATACATCTCTCAACCCATCTTTGGTTGGTTACTCTTTGGCAATTGACAGATTTTCCATCTTTCTCTGAGTTAAAGATGGGCCAGTAGAGCTCTAAACTGGAACTCCCGAACAAGGGTCTGACTAATGCCAGCCTGATGGGAGGGTTATTGCAGCATCTTTCTCTATTACCTTTCTTTTGTTGTAGCTTAGGTTCATTTTCACCTTTAAAAATACTATTAATGAGTGGTGAGTCTGCTTCAGCACAACTGAAACTGAGAACTTGCTTGTGTTTAGACTTGGAGTTAGTTTTCCAGGTCTCACTGCCTCATTTGGGTAAGTTTAGTTAAAAATTTAAGTTTAGAGGCAGTTCCAAAATTCCTACCAATTCCTATAGTGCATTAACCATCTCTTTTATTTTCAGACTGGAGGCCCAGTGCATGAATTCATGCACCAGTGGGGTACCTCAGTCTGGTCTGCAGAATAAGGCCAAAACCAGCTCTCCTATATTCCCTTGAGGGGTCCTGGATTGTGAGAGGGTGCAAGTCAAGCCAAGGGACCCCACTGGTGCACCACTGGGGCCAGGGAGAGGCATGGGAGATTTGACAGTCTGTTCCATGCTTCTATGTTTCTGAATTTATTTTATTAATGAGTTTATTTTGTTCATTAGATTCCACACATGAGTAAGATAATGTGGTATTTGCCTTTATTTCTTCTACTCTATCCATCAAATTTTCTGAGATCATAGGGCTAATTTAAAGCTCAAGGCCAAGAAATTCTTTCTCTTCTATTGTATTTGCAATAAGGAAGCTTCTACTAACCCAATAGTTTGCAATCTTGGCTATTCATTAGAATCACCTGGTAGAGATGGTGGATGGGGTGGTGGGAGGAGTGTTAAAATGTAGGATGTCCCTAAAATGTATATAACACTTCAAATAATTATAAAGGCAGTGTTTATTAAAATACATTTCATTTTCAAGTCTGAGAGAAAATGGTGGCCAAGTAGGCAGCAGTGTTATGCACCTCCTCCTAGGGCCAGGCCAGAAAGGCAAACAAATCAGAGAACATCCCCTCTGAGTTAGCAAATTAGATACAGCTGAGGAGACAATTTTCAATAAGGAAGGGCAGAGGATGCCCAGAGAATGCCATTTGCCAGCCATCAACCACGTGGAACCACCACCCTGCCCTGGCAGTGAGTGGCACAGTACCTCACAGCAGGCTCCCAGATGTCTGCAGAGAGCGAGTGCTGCCAAAGTGAACTTCCACACCAGGCTTACTCACCAGCCCACTGGGACCCAGTGTCCCAGGATCCTGCTCCAAGACCTTGCAGTGAGTACAAGCCAGGTGGAACTTTATGCCCACCCCCACCACAGACCCCAGAACTATGCTGCTAGCCTGACCTCGAGCCACCCCTTGCCCACTGCACCTCCAGCCTCAGGACCTGTTGTTGGGGTAACCTGAAGCAACTCAGAGCACACCCCAGTCCAGGCCACAGGGGAGCTCTGACTGTGTGACTCAGAGCAACCTGTGCCCGCTCCACCCCAGCCCCCAAGATAGTCCTGTTGGAGCCATCCAGAGCAACCCAATGCACACTTCACTCTGGGTGACAGGGGGGCATGGACTGAATGACCCAGGGCAACCCACCCCCATTCCACACTGAGGGTTGAACTGGAGCATCCCAGTGCATGTCTCACTCTGGGGTACAAGAAAGCAGGGAAATTGTGACCCAGAGCAACCCACCATCCACTTCTCCATAGCCCCTGGGACAATACTTCAGGGGCTACCTTGAGCAACCCACCATGTGCTTCACTCCAGGCCATGGGAAATTGCTTTCGGGGTGACCTGGATCAAACTGATGTGCCCAGCCAAGGGTACAGGACCACACCACAAGTACATTGCCACAGGGACCTAGGGTTCTACCCTGCTATGGTGCTGGGGCTGCACAGTAAATTGCATGGCAGAGGGCTCTGGGTCCTCACAAGAAGTCACAGATCAGAGGAACTGTGCATGTGCTGGCACAACCCTGATCATCTAAAGCAGGCAACTGAGGGACCAGATCCATGGGAAAGGGGGATACAACTCAGAGCAGAGACCATGAAGGAGAGAGACTCAAGGCAGACACAGCCTCTGGGCTAATGATTTCCAAACCATTGCCTTTTTACAGTCTTTAAACTCTCAAATCCCAAGCAGGGTGCCCAGGGCCAGAAAGAGACAGAAACAATGGGGAGATAAACACCCCACACCATCCCTGTACAGAAAGAAAAGGAGGAATTGTCAGGAAATGAACTAAATGAAACAGAGACATGAAATATGTCAGAAAAAGAATACAGAACAAGGGTCATACAATTCATAAATGAGATGGATGAGAAAATCAACAACTTATGTAAGAATCAAGAGTAAATAAAAAATGATATAGCTACAAAAAAATGGAATGTTTCAGAGGTAGACTAGAAGAAATGAAGGACTGAATTCATGAGTTAGAAGACAGGGCAGTAAAACACACTCAAGCTGGACAGCAATTGGAGAAAAAAATTAGAAAGCAGGAAGAGAGCCTAAGGGAGCTTTGGGACGACATGAAATGAAGTAAAAAACATATCATAGGGATGCCAGAAGGACAATAAGAGGAGCAAGGATTAGAAAACCTATTTGAAGAAATAATGACAGGAAACTTCCTTGATTTGGGGAAGAAAACAGTCACATAAGCACAGAGAGTCCCAAACAAGAGAAACCCCCAAAACCCTGACACCAAGACACATCCTAATTACAATGGCAAACATTAATAACGAAGAGAATCTTAGAGACTGCAAGAGAGAGACAGTTACCTATGAAGGATTTCCCAATAGATTATCAAATGATTTTTCAACAGAAACACATCAGGCCAGAAGGGAATAGAATGAAGTATACAAAGTGATGCAAGGCAAGGGACTAAATCCAAGAATACTCTTTTCAGAAAGGCTATCTTTCAAAATTGAAGGGGAAATCAGAAGCTTCACAGAAAAAAAGGGGGGGGGGGGCCTAAGGGAGTTTATCATTACCAAGCCAGCAAGGCAAGAAATGCTAAAGGGACTGTTGTAAAAAGAAGAAATAGAAAAGGAAGAAGGAACACAGGCATAAAGAATAGGAATGGCTACAAACAAGTACCGATCCATAATACCTTAAACATAAATAGACTAAATGCTCCAATCAAAAGATGTAGAGTGGCTAAATGGATAATAAAATATGACCCATATATTTGCTGTCTACAAGAGACCCACATCAGTAACAGGAACACACACAGACTGAAAGTGAAGGGATGGAAAAATGTATTTCAGGCAAATAGAAATTTAAAAAAAAAGCTGGAGTAACAATACTCATATCTGACAAAATAGACCTCAAAGTAAAGGCCATAACAAGAGATAAGGATGGACACTTTATAGTACTAAAGGGATTGATACAACAAGAGGATATAATTCTGATAAACATATATGCACCCAATGCAAGAGCACCCAAATACATAAAAAAATTTCTAGATGATATCAAAGAAGAGATTGACAGCAATACAATAATAGTAGGTGATTTTAATACTCCATTGACATAACTGGATAAATCCTCTAGACAAAAAATCAGCAAAGAACAATTCTAAATGACTCACTAGATCGGATGGACATAATCAACATCTTCAGAACATTTCACCCCAAAGCTACAGAATATACATTCTTCTCAAGTGCACATGATACATTTTCAAGATAGACCACATATTAAGACACAGGCAAAGTCTATTCAAATTAAAGAAGATTGAAATCATATCAAGCATCTTCTTAGATCAATGGCATAATCCTATATAATAAAAGGCTAATGTGCAAATTGACTTAACGGCGGAATGACTGGTCCCTATGACGCACACTGACCATCAGGGGGCAGACTCTCAACACAAGAGCTGGCCCCTGGTGGTCAGTGTGCTCCCACAGAGGGAGTGCCATTCAGCCAAAAGCCAGACTCATAGCTGGCAAGAGCAGCAGCAGTGGCAGGAGCCTCTCCTGCCTCCATGGCAGTGCTAAGGATATCTGACTGACACCTTAGGGAGTGGGCCTAAGCCATCAGTTGGACAGCCCCTAGGGCTCCTGGACTGCTAGAGGGCACAGGCCAGGATGAGGAACCCCTCCCCAAGTGCATGAAGTTCATGCACTGGGCCTCTAGTATTAGAAATAAAGTAAAATCAAAACTATAAAAAAATTCAAACTCTTGGAGGCTAAATAGCATGTTATTAAACAAGGACTGGGGTATTAAAAAGATCAAAGGAGTAATAAAAATCATATTGGAAATAAATGACAATGAAAACACAACAATCCAAAATCTATGGGATACAGTGAAAGCAGTCCTAAGAGGGAAGTTCATAGCTCTACAGGCCTACCTCAAAAAACAAGAACAACTGGTAATAAATTATCTAACCCTATAATTTAAAGAATTAGAAACAGAGCAACAAGAAAAGCCCAGAGAGAGCAGAAGGAAGAAAATAATAAAGATCAGAGCTCTATTGCAACAAACTGGTAAACCTAGAAGAAATGGACATATTCCTAGAAAAAATACGATCTTCCAAAACTCAATCAGGAAGAATAAAATAATCTGAATAGGCTGATAACTATGGAGGAAATTGAAGCAGTCATCAAAAAACTTCCAGCAGGAAACCAAGATGGCGGCATAAGGTATACACCTGTACTTGCTGCCTCTCACAACCACAACAAAACTACAACTAAAAGACAAAGACTATCATCCAGAACCATGGGAAAGCTGGCTGAGTAGAAGTTCTACAACTAGAAGGAAAAAAAAGCACATTGAGACTGGGTAGAAGGTGCAGAGGCATGGAAGGGCAGAGGTATGGAGGTGTGTGCATCAGGCTGGCAACTGGGTACACTGTTTTTTTTTAATAGGAAGGGAGATACAATTTCCCGACTGCTCTGAACTCCAGTTTCTGGCGAAACTCTGGGGACCCAGACTCCTAACAGGGAGAAACTGGACTATCTGGCATCAGATTGGAAAGCAAGGGTGGCTTTCTTGCAGAGGTGCTCACAGGGATCATTGTTACTGCTTGGGGGCATGGGATGTGGGGACACAGAGACACAGAGATGCGGAGACACAGAGACAGCTGACTGACAGCCATCACTGTTTTCTCAGCACTGGTAATTCCCTGAGACCCCACCCCACACAATCTACAAACCCACCCAAGCTGTGCACAGCGGCTTTTGCATATGAATGGCCTGTCCTTTCGCAGCCTAACCTAACAAACTGCAGCTGGGTCAGAGAGCTCCAAAACTTTCAAACCCCAAACAAAGAGGAGAAATCTGCAGATCTCGCTGTAGCTCCTGCTGGGGGGCCTCAGGCAGTAGCTGACTTTGCACCTCCTTGGTGATCCAGGAGCCAGTGTACCTAGTGGTCAATGTGAGATGATACAAGATTTCAACTCCTCACATACATAAGTGACACACTAAAGAGGCAGACTCAGTGAGCACCAAAGCCCCACTGAAGCAAGTACTGCCCCATAAGTCCAGCACAGCAATTTTTCCATTGTAGCCACAGCAGGTCCTCACAGCCAATTTGCCTGGAGGTCAATTCCTCCCAGTGTACCAACAACAATCAAGGCTTAACTACAACAAGACTGTCACCCAGCCCAGAAAGGGGTGCACCAACAGTGTCCACCTCAGGTGATTGGGGAAGCTGAGCCACTGGGCCCTATAGGACACCTACCACACAAAGCTACTCCATCAACACAGGGAAGCAGCCAAAAATGCGGAGACAAAGAAACATGTCACGAATGAAAGAAATGGAGGAAAGCAAACTACTGGATCTAGAGTTCAAAACCACAGCTATAAGGTTACTCAAGAATCTTCAAGAAACCTCTGAGAAACTTAGTGAGACCTCTGAGGAACTTAGTGAGACCATCAAGGATCTTAATGAGAATGCCAAAAAAAAAAAAAAAAGTCAGACATAAAGCATACACTGTCTAAAATAAAGAATAATATACAGAAATTCAACAGTAGACTAGAGGATCCCAAGAATCAGATTAAAGATTTGAAATACAAGGAAGCAAAAAACACCCATCCGGAAAAGCAAAAAGATAAAAGAATCCAAAAATATAAAGATAGTGTTAGGAGCCTCTGGGACAACTTCAAGCATACCAACATCCAAATTACGGGAGTGCCAGAAGGAGAGAGAGAGCAAGATATTAAAAACCTATTAGAAGAAATAATGACAGGAAACTTCCCCTACCTGGTGAAAGAAATAGACTTACAAGTCCAGGAAGCGCAGAGAACCCCAAATAAGAGGAATCCAAAGAGGACCACACCAAGATACATCATAATTAAAATGCCAAGGGCAAAAGATAAAGAGAGAATCTTAAAAGCAGCAAGAGAAAAACAGTTACCTACAAGGGAGTATCCATACGACTGTCAGCTGATTTCTCAACAGAAACTATGCAGGCTAGAAGGGAGTGGCAAGAAATATTCAAAGTGATGAATAGAAAGAACCTACAAGCAAGATTACTTTACCGAGCAAAGCTATCATTTAGAATTGAAGGTTAGATAAAGAGCTTCACAGATAAGAAAAAGCTAAAGGAGTTCATCACCACCAAACCCCTGGTGGTCAGTGTGCTTATATGAAATGTGGAAGGGTATTCTTTAAGAAGAGGAAGAAGGAGAAAAAGGTAAAGATAAGAATTATGAACAACAAAGTGGCAACAAATACATATCTTTCAACAAGTGAATCTAAAAATCAAGTCAAGAAATCTGATGAACAGAATAAACTGGTGAATATAATAGAATCAGGAGCATAGAAAGGGAGTGGACTGACAATTCTTGGGGAGAAGGGGGGTGTAGGAAGAGATTGCACAAAAATATTACAGCTATGGATGAGGACAGTGGTGGGGGTTAAGGGCTTTGTGTTAGGGGGAGAAGAACCAGATAGAGGGGAGCTATGGGAGGAAAAAAAGAGAAACATCTATAATAATCTGAACAATAAAGATTTATTAAAAAGAAAACTTCCAGCAAACAAAAGCCCTGGGCCAGATGGCTTCAACCATTCAAAGAAGAACTAAAACCTATTCTCCTTAGACTATTCCAAAAAATTCAAGAGGAAGGCACACTTCCAAGCTCTTTCTATGAAGCCAGCATTACCCTAATCCCAAAACCAGATAAATACATCATAAAGAAAGAGAATTACAGGCCAATATCTCTGATAAACATAGATGCTAAAATTCTCAACAAAATCCTACAAATCGAATCCAGCCTTACATTAGAAAATCATACACAATGATCAATTGGGATTTATTCTGGGGATGCAAGATGGTACAGTATCTGAAAATCAATAAAAGTGATACATCACATAAATAAATTGAGAGATAAAAATCACATAATCATATCAATTGATGCAGAAAAAGCATTGTACAAAACCTAACACCCTTTCTTGACAAAAAGTCTCAGCAAAGTGGGACTAGGGGGATAATACCTCAACATAATAAAGGCCTTATATGACAAACCTACAGCCAATATTATACTCAATGGGCAAAAGGTAAAACCATTTCCCCTAAGAACAGGAACATGACAGGGATACCCACTCTCACCAGTCCTGCTTAACATAGTACTGAAAGTGCTAGCCTTAATGATCAGACAAGAAGAAGAAATAAAAGGAATCCAAATTGGAAAAGAAGAAGTAAAACTGTTATTATTCTCAGATGACATAATATTGTTCATAAAAAACCCTAAAGATTCCATCAAAAAACTACTAGAACTAATAAATGAATTTGGCAATGTATCAGGATTCAAAATTAACACCCATAAATCTATGGCTTTTTTATATACCAACTAGAGGCCCAGTGCAGAAAATTCATGCATTGGGGGGTGTCCCTCAGCCAAGCCTGAACCCTCTCCAATCTGGGACCCCTCAGGGAATGTCTGAGTGTTGGTTTAGGCCCAATCTTGCAGTCTGACACCCCTCTCATAATCTGGGACTGCTGGCTCCTAACCATTCACCTGCCTGCCTGCTTGATTGCGCCTAACCACTTCTGCCCTGCCAGCCTAATCACCACCTAACCGCTACCCTGCTGGCCCTATTGATGCTTAACTGCTCCCCTGCCAGGCCAATTGCCCTCAACTGCCCTCCCCTGACAGCCTGATCCCCCCCAACTGCCCTCCCCAGGGAGGGTCTGGGGTGCAGGTGAATGGGATTCCTAGCTGGCATGCCATTGACAGCAAACTGTCCAATGGTTGATTCTGTGAGGAATGGGCTCCCTCCTCCTTCCTGTCAGGATCCAGTTTGAAGGCCGGCCACACCTGCAATCACATGAGACCCAGAATTCCAGTGCATCCCCGCTGGCTGCCGGCTGGGGCCCACAGCTCCCTCCTGCCACCATGCTGCTAATGGCCAGGGCCCACATCTCCCTTTCATTGCCACGCCGTGGGCAGCCGGAGCCCACAGCTCCGCTCCCTCAGCTCCCTAGCCTGCTGTTCAGTTGTTCGTCTGGTCGTTTAGGTCGTGACAGCACCTGCCTTTTAATATATTAGGATAACGGACTCACAGAAAGAGAAACAAACAGACAAATCCTATTTACCATTGCATCAAAAAAAATTAAGATACCTAGGAATAAACTTAACTAAGGAGGTAAAAAATTTGAACTAGGAAAACTACAGAATATTGAAAAAATAGATAGAGGAACACATAAACAAATCAAAGAATATACTGTGTTTATGTATTTGTAGAATCAACATTATTAAAATGTCAATATTATCCAAAGCAATCAAAAGATTTATTGCAATCCCCATTAAAATACCAACAGTATATTTCACAGACCAAGAACAAATTCTTCAATATTTCATATGGAATAAAAGAAGATCCCAATAACTGAAACAATCTTGAGAAACAATAAAGTTGAAGGGATCATAATACTAGATATCAAGCTATATTACAAAGCCACTATTTTCAAAACTGCCTGGTACTGGCACAAAAACAGACATATAGACCAATGGAATAGAACAGAGAACCCAGAAATGGACCTAAGCCATTATGCTCAATTAATATTTGACAAAGGAGGAAAGAGCATACAATGGAGTCAAGACAGTCTTTTCATAAATGGTGTGGGGAAAATTGGACAGATACTTGCAAGTAAAATGAAACTAGACCACCAACTTACAGCATACACTAAAATATACTCAAAAAATGGATAAAGGACTTAAACATAAGATGGGAAACCACAAATTTCTTAGAAGAATCCATAGGCAGCAAAATATCAGCCATATGTTGTAGCAATATCTTTACTCATTCAGCTCATAGCACAAAGGAAACTAAGAGGAAAATAAACAAATGGGACTAATCAAAATAAAAAAGCTTCTGCACAGCAAAAGAAACCATCAACAAAACAACAAGTAACCCCACAGCATGGCATCAAATATTTGTTATATCTGATAAGGGCCTGATATCCAAAATTTATAGGGAATTCATACATCTTAATAAAAGGAAGATAAACAATCCAATAAAAAAATGGAAGAAGGAATGGACACTTTTTGAAAGAGGACATACAGAAGACCAAGAGACATATGAAAACATGTTCAAAGTCACTAATCATCTGAGGGATGCAAATCAAAAGGACAATGAGATGTCATCTCATACCTGTCAGAATGGCTATCATCAACAAATCAACGAAGGACAAGTGCCTGCACGGATGTGGAGAAAACGGAACCCTTATGCACTGCTGGTGGGAATGCAGACTGGTGCAGCCACTGTGGAAAAAAGTATGGAGTTTCCTCAAAAATTAAAAAATGGAACTCCCATTTGACCCATTAATCCCACTTATAGGAATATATCCCAAGAAATCAGAAACACTAATCAGAAAGTACATATGCACCCCTATGTTCAAGCAGCACAATTTACCATAGCTAAGAGTTGGAAACAGCCTAAGTGCCCATCTGCAGATGAGTGGATTAAAAATATGTGGTAAATCTACACAATGGAATAGTATGCTTCCTGTAAAAAAGGAAGAACTCTTACCATTCACAACAGTGTTGGATGGACATGGAGAGCTTTATGCTAAATGCAATAAGCCAGTCGGAGGAAGATAAATATCACATCACCTCACTCATTTGAAGACTATAATGAACAACATAAACTGATGAACAAAAATAGAACTAGAGACATAGAAACATCAAACAGACTGTCCAACCTATGAGGGAAGGCAAGGGGGGATGTGAGGGAGTAAGAGATCAACCAAAGGACATGTATGCATGCATATGAGTGTAACCAGTGGACAAAGTATCAGGGTGGGGGCTAGCGCTGAGGGGTGGGAGTGGCTGGGGAGAGGTTAATGGGTGAAAAAGAAGACCCTGTAATAATTTAAACAATAAATTTAAATTAAAAAAAGAGTACATTTTTTTCAACTCAGAAATGTGTATACACAAAGTAAATTATATACACGTTTAGAGCAAGGTTTAAATAAATTTAAGACAAAAACCCAGAATCATTTGATTCTGTATTTCTTATCTCTGAATTATTGTTAAACATTGATTAACATAGTTATGTTTTCTCATGCTTGCACAGAATTAGCTCACTGTGAATATCTTACTCAGAGTGATTTTACATACTAATTGCTTTTCAAATTTTGATGCCTCCACAAGGAGTAAAAACTCCTGTAGTCCTTTGTTCAGGCTTTAATTCTTTGAATAACCATTTAATACTTTAATAGAAAAGTCATCTGTTTGGCTTTGCAGTTTCTTAGCATTTTTTCCTGTGTGATTTCAGTTGGAGAAAGCAGAAACCACAGAAAAAAGTTACATAGTTTTTGACTTTAGTAAAAGTAGTCACTTTCCTGCTCATTAAAATATTCTTTATTTGAGTATCCTTCCCAGTGTTTGCTCCATTTCATCTGGTATTTGCCATACATTTATGTGCTTTGGTACTCTTATCAATCAGATCAAACCTAGAAGCATAGACACTCTCTAGGCCATATTTTTCTGCTTACAGCTTTAATTACAGAAGTCTCAGTTTACCAGGATAAGATAATTAAATAGAACATGTCTTCTAAGTCTTTAAAAATATATACAACAGCATGGTTTTTCCATAACCCAACATAAATAGATTCTTATTTTTAAAAGCATAATTAAGATTTCTTAACATTCTCATATAAAAATAATTTTCCAAGAATATCAAGATTTCTTTTTTTCCAATTCTTTGGACCTTACTTGAAATAGAATGTTTTCATTGATATGATCTAGGAATTAATTAGATGTTTGTAAAAGTTATTTTAATTGACAAAGAACATGTCAAGAATTTTCCATTCTATTGTATCATTACAAATTGGTATGTGTCCATATTGATAATAGAATATTGTTCAGTACCTGCAGAAGAAAAGTATATCTTTCAAGAAAGTATAAAAAGCACCACTGAAATTACACATGTAATTAATCTATATATATAAAAGACTAATATGCAAATTGTCCCCTCGGGAGTTCAACCATGAGACCAGAATTCAATCACTTGCTATAACATTTGCTGACCACCAGGGGGCGGCGTGGAACATGGTGGGTGACCAGTGGTGGTGGCGGGCACTGAGGCAGCAAGGGAAGGAGGAGGCGAGGAGGCAGGGAGGTGGTGAACCTGATTGGCCCTGATCACTGGCCAGGCATAGGGACTCTACCCATGCACGCCCGGGGCCTCTAGTATAAATATAAAATTTTTGAAACAAGGAACTAATGTTACCCATTATCGTTCTAATTTTTCTACTCAAAAATTGTACAGAGCCTTTCACATACTGAACAAAAAGATAAATTTTGACTTGTGAAATCAGAATTTTAAATACACAAATGCACAAGGAAATATAAACATTTACTATATGCAAATCATTAAAATAGGTTGATGTGATGGAGAGAGGATGGGTGACTATATTAGATTGGATCATCAAAGCAGGTCTCTGTTGAAATGACATTTAAACTTAGATTTGTCTCAGGGAAAGAGTATTTCAGATAATGGTAACAGAAGACCCTAGGATGGGTGCCAGCTTAACATGGTTGAGATGCAGCAAAAACATGAGTGCAGCTGTAGCATAGCTGTCAAAGGGATGGTGGTAGAGGATAATGTTGGAAAGATAGTTGGAGTTTTCATCTTATAGAACTTGTAGCTCACAGTAAGAATTTTAAATTTTATTTTAATTATTATGAAAAACCATTGAAGAGATTTAAGGAACTTAAATGAATGCCTGGTGGTTTGTGGGAGAATATACCATAAAGGACCAAGAGTAGGAGTTGGAAATACAGTATGGGAGTTCTTAAAACAGTGGAGCTGAGTGATGATGGTGATATGACCTAGGGAAGTGATTACTGAGATAGACTGAGGTGGACAGAATCATTATTGGTTCTGAAGATAGAGTTAATAGGATTTGTTGTTGGAATAGTCACGTGTGATCAGAAAATCACAGGAATTGAAAAATAACTCATATATATTAACTTATCACACTTTGTAGATTCTACTACATTTTGAAAATGACCTTTATACTTATTCAAATTGTATATATTTTTTGGGTTAGTATACACACACACACATATTTTTGCTTGAAAGCTAGGTGAGGATGACATTCTCTGAGGTTATAAAGAAATGGGAGGGATTAAATAACACACCTAGTTGATATTGAAAAAAAGAGATGTCAATTAAGTAGTTGGATACATAATTCAAGAGCCTTGAGGAGAGGTTAGAATTAGAAACACAGATTTAGGAGTTTTAGGCATAGAGGTAGGATTAAAGCTATGAGACTGGATAAGGTAATATAGATAGAATGTGTGGCTGGGGAATGGTACCAGTGTACATCCCTAAAGAGTCCAATGGTTAAAAGACTATCAGAAAAGCAGAAACCAGCAAAAAATAGAGAAGAAAAGGCATTGCTCTAATCATCAATTATCATATAGAACTGCAATGTGATTTTCTCAGAAGCTATCCCATATAATAAAAGGGTAATATGCAAATAGACTGCACAGCAGAACAACTGAACATCCAATCAAAGTGTAATATACTAATGATATGCTAAGGATGCTCAACCACTCTCTATGACGTGCACTGACCACCAAGGGGCAGGCAGTCAACTGGTCGACCAGTCGCTATGATGTCCACTGACCACCAGGGGGCAGATGCTCTGACAGGTAGGTCAGCTTGCTGCTAGGGTCCGGCTGATCAGGACTGAGCAAGATGGACCAGACACACCCTGGAGCCCTACTGCGGTCTCTCTTTGGCCTGATTGTGCACCGGTGGGGCCCCTCAGCCTGGCCTGTGCCCTCTCGCAATCTGGGACTCTTTAGGGGATGTCAGAGAGCCGGTTTCAGCCTGATCCCGCAGGCCACTCCCCTTGGGAGGGCTCCAGACATAGGGCTCATGGCTGGCGAATGCTGCTGTAGCAGTGTGAGCCTCTTCCGATTGGGACTGATTGGGCGTGAGCCTGTGGCAGGCACAGTGGGGCTGGATGAGCGGGAGTAGCAGGTAGGAGCTGCAGGTGGCATTGGACTGCAGGTTTCAGCCCGATCCCCACAGGCCACCCAGAGGGACCCCACCCATGCACAAATTCGTGCACTGGGCCTTTAGTCTACACTAATAAAAGAGTAAGATGGAAATTTACCACACCTTCACAATGCCCACCAGCCAATCAGGAGTGAGTATGCAAATTAACCCAACAAAGATGGTGGGTTAATTTGCATACACAGGTGCCGAGCAGCTGGGGGCAGGCATTCCGCACCGCCCCAGCCTCTCCAGGCCTTTGGGTAGCGTGGGAAGGCAGAAAGACAGCTCTGGCCAGAGGGAAGGTGGTGCTGGCAGCCAGGGGAAGGAAGGCCCATTCTTGCATGAATCTTTGTGCATCAGCCTCTAGTTGTAAATAGAAAGAAATTTTCATCCTTTTGTGTCTCTGCCAACTGATCTCAGACTGCTATAATTCTCTGACCGCTAGTCCTCATTCAACATGTAAGTTCTTAACTTCCTATTTCTAATTTACAGTGTAGCAATTGATTAGATTTCTTGTTGAATTAGAGTGGAAAGGCTTAATTAGATAGAGATTCCAACTCTTACAGCTTCTATTCAACATTGTACCATGGATCCTAGTTAGCATAAGAAGACAAGGAAACAAATAAGAGGAATTGGGTTTAAAAGGTATAATTGGATAAGATGAAACAAACTATTACTATTTGCAAACAATATGATTGGCTAAATAGAATATACCATGTAATCAACAAATTATTAGAATCTATAGCAGAGTTTAACAGAATAATTTGACACAGAGAAATATACAATATATACAAAAATAGAAATATATCAGAAGTGCATTTCTATGTAGCAGCACAAACTAAAAATATATTTAAAAAAATAGAAATCATTTATAATAGCAACAACAAAAAAGATACTTAGTAATAAATCTAACAAAATATTTGGAAGAGTTTTATAGGAAAAACTTCAAAACTTCAAAATACAGATACCATTTCTCCCAGATTGATCTATAGAGCCCATGCAAGCCTACTCAAAAAATCAGCTGGTTGTTTTGAGGAACTTAATTAGTTGGTTCTAAAATACATCAGAAAGAGCAGATGCCCAAGATAGCCAAGCAATTCCCGAAGTAGGATAAGGTGAGGATATTTATCCTGCTAGGTATTCATATTTATTAGATAGCTTTGCAATTGGTATAGCATATTATGGGGGCAAGGATAGGCATAATTGCCTGAACAGACCAGATAACCAAGAAATAGATGCAGCACATATGAGAAATTGATGCAGGATAGAGACAACATGATATATTGTTGGAAAAATAATGAAGTATTACATATAAAAAAAGCACAAAAACACAAAATCCCATTTAAGAGGGATTAAAAGAGTTGAAGTTAATAGGCAAAACTTTAAACTGTTGGAGGAAATACAAGAGAATATGTGCACTTTGGAAAAGAGAAATATTTCTCAAATATGACAGAAAACACTAACCATAAAAAATAAACGTAAGGGCTGAAACCGATTTGGCTCAGTGGATAGAGCGTCAGCCTGTGGACTGAAAGGTCCCAGGTTCGATTCCTGTCAAGGGCATGTACCTGGGTTGCGGGCACATCCCCAGTAGGGGGCGTGCAGGAGGCAGCTGATCGATGTTTCTCTCTCATCGATGTTTCTAACCCTCTATCTCTCTCCCTTCCTCTCTGTAAAAAATCAATAAAATATATTAAAAAATTAAAAAAATAAACATAAGGGCACATTAAAATTAAAAACTTTCATGCCTCAGAAGCCACCAAAAATACAGCTGAAATATGGGCCATAAACTTGGAGAACATATTTGCAGCATGAAAATGGATAAAGTATCAGTATCTAGAATTAGGATGGTGGCATTGCACAACTTCAAGGTGGACAATCACATTCTAAGTAAATGGCACCCTTTTGATTTGAAAATGTTCTTTGCAACTGTTCAACTTCAGGATACTGTCTAAAATATATATAACTCTTACAAATAATAAAGGACAAAAACTAAATAGAAGAAGCTGAAAGACATAAGCAGATAGTTCACAAAAAAGCAAATACGAATGATGTAAACACAGTATAACAATATGCTAATTGTCATTAGTAATTAGGAAAATGTAAATTTAGATCACAGATATATTAATTTACACTGCAATTGGCAAATTTAAGTTTACTGACATCACTAAGGGTTGGTAAGGATGCAGATAAATTAGAGCCAGAATTATTCTGTATATGTCTATTATCAAGTTTCAGACACTTGGCTTTCAAACCCTTTTTAGGAATGTGTTATATAGGAGAGTGGGTTCTTCCTAATAAAGTACAATTTAAAATAAATACCTGTGTTCCAAGCAGCTTAATTTATAGGGCAATGTGGAAAACTACTGGAGTAAATAGGATCATATAAATATATGATACAGATAACTAACTGTGAAAATGCCTTTGAATTTTATTTGAAAGTAAAAGATATAATGCACATTCTCCTCTATTGAGCATGGAAGTGGGCATTTTACCATAATTCTCCTGTGGAATCCTATATAATAAAAGCCCAGCAACCAAATGGCAGAATGACCAGAATGACCAGTCGACCAGTCGCTATGATGCGCACTGACCACCAGGGGTCATATGCTCAACGCAGGAGCTGCCCTCTGGTGGTCAGTGTGCTCCCCCACAGTGGGAGTGCCGCTTGGCTGACCAGGATGAGTGGCTGCTCCAGCAGGAGCAGCTGCTCAGAGGGTAGGTCCACAGCCATTCAGCTGACTGGGATAAGCAGTGCTCCCACAGTGGCTGATCCCGCAGGCCACACTCCCTGCCAGTGTACCAATCCTGTGCACTAGGCCTATAGTCTCATATAAGCTGGCTGTCTAAAATGTAAATAGCCCATTTTCTTCTCTTGTCCAGAGTGCCTTGGTAATTATGAGATATATTCAGCCTTGGGATAGAAATGATCTTCTGAATTTTCCAAACCTCTTCAGAGGTTGGCTGAGTAGCAGCCTGAAAGAAAGTTGTTCTCATTTGAGAGGAATTTAAATTTCATTTTAAAAAGGGGTTCTTTCCAAACAGTCTCATGGTGGGAGCTTTTTGTTTGGTACATGCCGGTCTTAAAAGAGGCTCAGCTTTATAATATGTAAAAAAAAAAAAAAATCTTCCAAGGGAAAATAATAAATGCATTTCTAATTTTGTCCTTGTGGAATTATTCCATTGGAAAAAAATATATGACACCCTGGGACAGGTATCCAAAAACAGCTGCCAGTCCAGAGCAGTGGGGAGGGCACTCAGCCTGGGTGTTTTATCTGTGGAATATGAGCTTCTTTAATTGTATTCCTTTTAAGTTTTGTTTGAGACATTTATGTTTTCTTCAACCTCTGCCTGGAGAAGTTTATTTTTAAAATTTGATTAAGAATTATTTTCATGGGCCTGCTCTATGGGGCCAATGGATATAGAAAATGTTTTTTTACTTACTATTACATATTTGCCCAATACTCTACTACAATTGTTCTTAATATTTATTGGGCCATATATGTCTTTGAGAATATAATGAAACTATGATCTATATCCCAAGAAAATGTTTTTATAGATGCACGTAAATTGAAGGCCATTGTAGTCCCCAAATTAAGCTTCTATTTTTTCCAGCTTTATTGAGATATAATTGATATATAACCTTGTGGAGGCTTAGGTGTTTATTGTGTTTATTTGTACACTTATACATTTTAAAATGATTGCCACCATAGAATGAGCTAACACTGCTCTCATGTCACATAATTAACATTTCTTTTTATGGTAAGAACATTTATGATCTACTTTATTAATCAATTTTAAAATATACAATACAGTATTATTAACTAATAGAGGCCCGGTGCATGAAATCCGTGCATGGAGGGGGATTCCCTCAACTGAGCCTGCACCCTCCCCAATCAGGGACCCCTTGCAGGATGTCTGACTGCCATTTTAAGCCCATTCCTAGGGATCTGGCCTAAACCGGCAGTCAGACATCCCTCTCTGGGACCACTGGCTCCTAACTGCTCACCTGCCTGCCTGCCTGATTGCCCCTAACTGCCTCTGCCTGCCAGCCTGATCACCCCTAAATGCCCTCTCCTGTAGGCCTAATATCACCCCCAACTGCCCACCTCTGCTGGCCAATTTGGTTCTGATTGGTCGGTTCCTATGCCAGTGTCAAAAGCTTTGCCTCCTAGGCAGCCATTGGCTCCCCATAGCACCCAGATTTGGTTCTCATTGGTCGGTTTCAATGCCAATCAGCGTCAAAAGCTCTGCCTCCTAGGCAGCCATTGGCTCCCCACAGCACCCAGATTTGGTTCTCATTGGTCAGTTCCTATGCCAGTCAGCGTCAAAAGCTCTGCCTTTTAGACAGCCATTGGCTCCCCATAGCACCCAGATTTGGTTGGTCAGTTCCTATACCAGTCAGCATCTCCAGGCCTATCTCTGGGCCTGATCAAAGAGGCAGGGCTTAACAGCAGCCCCTGCAAAGGCTGGGAGAAAAAGAAAAGCCTGGCAGCTGGTGAAGAACAGAAAGAAAGAGAGAGAGAAAGAGAGAGGTAAATATAGAGATCAGCAGCTTCCACTGAGGCTGCAGATCAGACGCTGACTCACTTTCTGGGTCTCAGCCACCAGGGCAGTCAGTGCTGGGTCGCCAGGCTGCAGCTGGGCAACCCAGCGCTGACTTCTGGTCACAGCGCTGAATTTGGTCACAGGCTTGGCCCCTTCCCAAGCCTAAAGCCTGGTGGAGGCTTTAGGTATGTATGCAAATTAACCACCATCTTTGTTGGGTTAATTTGGATACTCACTCTGATTGGCTGTGGGTGTAGCGGAGGTACAGTCAATTTACATGTTTCTCTATTATTAGGTAAGATAACCACCATGCTGTACATGAGGGTCCCAGAACATATTTATCTTATAGCTTGAAGTTTGTACTCCCTGACCAACTCCCCATTTTCTCCACTTCCCAGACTCTGATAAACATCCTTCTAGTTTCTAATTCTATGAGTTCATATTTTTTAGGTTCCACATACAATAATCTTTCTAACTTATTTTTCTTTTTCTAAATTATTTCACTTGGCATAACACCCTAAAGTTCTATCCATGTTGCTGCAAATGACAGGATTTCATTTTTATACTGGGTGAATAATATTCCATTGTATGTATCATCTTTATCCTTAATATGTTAACAAACACATTGTTTCCATATTATGGCTATCCTCTATAATAAAAGGCTAATATGCAAATAGAGCGAACAGCGGAACAATCGAACACCAAACAACCAGTTGCTATGACATGTGCTGACCACCAGAGGGCATGCGCAGAATATGGTGGGTGTTGGCAGCAGGTGGCAGAGCATGGAACATGGCAGGCATCGGCCACGGTGGGGTGGTGGAGCAGATGAGTGGGGTTGGTGTGCCAGTTGCAGTCATCAGGGCAAGCCTCTGGTGGTTACACAAAATTCTTTGCTCCCGCGAGCCATGGTCCTGCCCAGTGCTTGCACCTGCTGCCAGCACTGGCTCTGCTTGCTCCTGCTGCTGTTGCCAGAGCTGCCATTCGTACCCACTGCCAGTGCCGGCCCCATTTGCAACCGCAACCAGGGCCAGAGCCACCACTCGAGCACACCTGCTGCTGGTGCCCAGCACTGGTCCCTATTGCTCAGTGCCATCAGCAGGTGCAAGTGACAGCTGCTGGCCCCAATCGCCCCTGAGGGCTTCTCCATCTCCTCCTGCTCCTGAGGCGCAATTGGCGCAGCAGCTACCACTTGCACCCGGTGACGGCACCAGCCCCAATTGCTCCATGCTGTCAGTGGATGCGAGTGGGGCCAGTGCTATCAGCATATGGGAGCAGTGATGAGGGGAGTGGGGCTGCTGGTAGACAGGGGACCGGGGGCCACAGTGGGAGGGGCCAGGTGGGGGCACAGAGGATGGGCAGAGACCTGCCCCTGTGCCCACCGCAGCCTTGTGGCCCACAGTTCCTTTCAAGGTGTACGAATTTATGCACTGGGCCCCTAGTTGTACATAATGTTGCAATTAGCATGGGTGTGTAGATATCTTTCCGAGACTTTGTTTTCATTTTCTTTGGGGATATACCCATAAATGGGATTGCTTACCCATATGGTATTTCTACTTTTAATTTTTTTGAGGATTCTCCATACTGTTTTCCATTAATGGTTGAACCAATTTACATCCTCACCAATAGGGCACAAGAGTTTCTTTTTCTTCACATTCTCACAAACACACATCTCTGTCTTTTTTATAATAGCCATCTTAAAAGGTGTGAGGTAATATATCATTTTAATTTTAATATGTATTTTCCTGATAAGTAGTGATATTGGGACATATGTTCATGTACCTGTTGGCCATTGTATATCTTCTTTGAAAAAAATGTTTATTTAGTTCCTCAGCTCTTTTTAAAATCAGATTTTATTTTGCTATTGAGTTGTATGAATTCTTTATATATTTTTAATATTAGCCTCACCAGATATGTGATTTACAAATATTTTCTCCCATTCTGTAGGTGGACATTTCATTTTGTTTATGACCTTTTTTGCTGTGCAAAATAATTTTAGTTTGATGTAGTCTGACTTATTTATTTTAGCTTTCGCTTTTGGTGTTAAATAAAAAAAAAATCATTGCCCAGATCAATGTCAAGGAATATACCCTTTATTGTTTCTTCTAGGATTTTTGTGGTTTCAAGTCTTATGTTCATCTTAATTTATGTTGAGTTGATTTTGGGTGTGGTCTAATTTTATTCTTTTCCATATGGCTGCCCAGTTTTCCCAGTACTACTTATTCAAGAGACTGTCCTTCCTATAGTGACTGTTCCTGGCTTGCTTTTAAAATATTAGCTGACCGTATATGTAGCAGTTTATTTCTGGGCTCTTTATTCTGTTCCACTGGTTTATGTGTCTATTTTTTTACTAGTACCATACTGTTTTGATTATTATAGCAATGTCTTATATTTTTCAGTATACAGATTTTTCATCTCCTTGGTAAACTTATTCCTAAGTATTTTATTGTGTTTTTTTGATGCTATTAAAAATAGGATTGTTTTATTAATTTCTCTTTCTCATAGTTTGTGTTAGTGTATGGAAATGCAACTGACAATTGCATGTTGATTTTGTATTCTGCAACTTTACTGAGAACATATATTAGTTCTAATATTTTTTTTTTCTGGAGTCCTTAAAGTTTTCTATATTTAATATCATGCCATCTGCAAATGAAAAACATTTTACTTTATCCTTTCTGTTTTGGATGCCTTTATTTCTTTTCTTTCCTGCTTGCTCTGCTAGGACTTCCAGTACTATGTTGAAGAAAAGTAGCAAGCGTGGCCATTATTGTGTTGATCTTAGTGAAATATCCTGATCTTAGTGAAATACCTTTCAGGATTTCACTGTTGAGTATGAGTTTAGCTGTGGTCCGGTCATATATGGACTTTATTATGTTGAAGTTTGTTCCCTCTATACCCAGTTTGTTGAAAAAAAAATTTTTTTATGAAAGGATCTTTAATTTTGTCAAATACTTTTCTCTGAATTTATTGAGATTACATGTTTTTTATTTTTAAAAATCTAAATATTTTATTTTTCCATCGCCATTTTACCACTCTATATCTTCTTCCACCTCCTTCTTCCTCTCCCCACTGCAATCAACACACTGTTCACCATGTCCATGAGTACTCTCTTTTTTCTTTTTTGCTCAATCCCTCCACCTTCCCAAATACTTTCCCCCTCCCCCCACCAGAGCTGTATGCCTACTATCTATCTATGAGTCTGTCTCTATTTTCCTTGGTAGTTCAGTTTATTAATGAAATTCCACATATGAGTGAAATCATATGGTACTTATCTTTCTCTGACTGGCATATTTAACTTTGCATAATGTCCTCCAGGTCCATTTATGATGTCTTAAAGGATAATATTTTCTTCCTTTTTATAGCAGCATAGTATTCAATTGTGTAAATGTACAGTTTTCTTATCTACTTATCTACTGATGGAAACTTGGAATGCTTCCAAATCTTGGCTATGGTAAATAATGCTGCCATGAACATAGGGGTACATATATTCTTTCAAATTAGTGTTTTGTGTTTCTTCAGATAAATTCCCAGAAGAGGAATCATTGGGTCATGAGGTAATTCCATTTTTAACTTTTTGAGGAAATTCCATACTGCTTCTTAAAGGGAAAACATAGGCAGTAAAATCTTGGATATTTCTTTTAGCAATATATTTTCTGATATATCTCCTCAGGCAAGGGAAACAAAAGAAAAAATAAACAAATAGGACTATATCATAATGAAGTGTTTTTGCACAGCAAAGGAAAGAATAATCAAAATGAAAATAATATATTTGCCTGTGAGAATATATTTGCCAATGATACATCTGATAAAGGGTTAATATCTAAAATTTATAAAAGAAAAACTTACAAAACTTAACGCCAAAGGAAAACAATCCAGTTAAGAAATGGTGACCAACAGACATCTGAAAAGATGCTCAACATCACTAATATCAGAGAAATGTAAATTAAAATCACAATGAAATATCACTTCATACAAGTCAGAATGGTTATCATCAATAAATCAACAAACAACAGCGTTGGAAAAGGATATAGAGAAAAGGGGACCCTTGCATATTTTTGGTGGGAATGCAGATTGGTGCAGCATCTATGGAAAGCAGTATTCTTCAATTTTTTCATGATGTGTTTTACATTGATATATTTGCAGATGTTTAATCATCTTTGCATACTAGAATAAATCCCACTGGATTATAGTGTATGATTCTCTTAATGTTGACTTCAATTTGCTAATATTTTGTTGAGAAGTTTTACATGTATGTTCATTAGAATTATGCTTGCAATTTTATTTTTTGTACTGTCTGTCTAGTTTTGGTATCAGGGTGATGGAGGCCTCATAAAAATGACTTTGGAAGTATTCTCTCCTCTTCTTTTTTTTGGAAGAGTTGAAAAGGATGGTGAAATAAACCAGTCAGAGAAAGATAAATATCACATGATCTCACTCATTTATGGGATATAATGAACAACATAAACTGATGAACAAAAACAGATCCCAGAGACAGAGAAGCATCGATCAGATCGTCAAACCTCAGAGGGAAGGTAGGGGAGGGTGGGGGTAAAGGGAAAGATCAACCAAAGGACTTGTATTCATGCATATAAGCCTAACCAGTGGACACAGACACCAGGGGGGTGAGGGCATGAGTGGGAGGGTTGGGGGCAATGGGGCAATAAGGACACATATGTAATACCTTAATCAATAAAGAAAAAAAATAAAAAATAAAAATATTGAAATTAAAAAAAGAAAAGGATTTCTAATTA
Organism: Corynorhinus townsendii; assembly: GCA_026230045.1. Lineage (NCBI taxonomy): Eukaryota > Metazoa > Chordata > Mammalia > Chiroptera > Vespertilionidae > Corynorhinus > Corynorhinus townsendii. The sequence continues at coordinate 79,639,651 of JAPDVU010000002.1, forward strand.
ATTCTTCTTCAAATGTTTTGGATAATTCATAAGTAAAACTATATAGTCCTGGACTTTTATTTCTTTGGAGGTTTTTTATTACTGACTCAATCCCCTTACTAGTAAATAATCTACTAAGATTTTCTATTTCTTCATGATTCAATCTTGGTAGGTTGTAAGTTTCTAGGAATTTTTCCATTTCTTCTGGGTTGCCAAATTGTTGGTGTATAATTATTTATAGTAGTCTCATGATACTTTGAATTTCTGTCATACCAATTGTAAATTATTAATATCTCCTGTGTTATTGCTGATTTTATTTACTTGAATCCTCTCTTTTTCTTTTTCTTGGTGAGTATAGCAAAAAGCGTTGTCTGTTTTGCACTTTTTAAAACTGCTCTTAGTTTTATCAATATTTTCTATTGGGCTGCCTGGATCTGGTTATTCATTTTCTTTTCCTCCTGGTTAAATTTTTACTCTATATTTCATTTATTTCTGTTCTTATTTTATTTCCTTCCTTTTACTATGTTTAGCCTTAGTTTGTCCTTATTTTCCTAGTGACTTTAGGTACAAAGTTAGGTTATTTATTTGAAAAAAAATTTTTAGTTTTCTTGATTGCTATACACGCCCTCTTAGAAGTGCTTTTGCCGCATCCCTTAAATTTTGGTATATCATGTTTCCATTTTCATTTGTTTCAAGATAATTTTTGATTTCTCTTTTATTTCTTCTTTGACCTATTGTATGTTCAGAAGCATGCTGTTAAATTATATTTGTGAATTTCCAAGTTTTCTTTTTGTAATTGATTTCTAGTTTTATACCTTTGCTATTGAAAAATATGCTTAATATGATTATAATCTTCTTAAACTTATTAAGAATTGTTTTGTGGTCTAACATATGAGCTACCATGGGGAACAATCCATGTATATTAGAGAAGTATGTATTTTGCTGATGTTGGATAGAATGTCCACTAAATATATGTTAAATTAATCTAATCTAACATATTGCCTTTAAAACCAATGTTTCCATTTTTTTTTTAATCTTTTATCTGGATAACCTATTGTTGAATGTGATTATTAATAGACATGAACTTACTATTGCCATTTTGTTAATTTGTTTCTATTGTTTTTAGTTCTTTTCTTCCTTTCTTTCTCCCTTGCACTCTTACCTTGCAATTAAATAATTTCCTCTAATGTTGTGCTTTGATTCTTTTTCTTTTGTGTATTTACTTTGAGGCTTACAGAAATGCCTACTTTTATTACAGGCTATTTTAAGCTCACAACAACTTAACTTGAAAAGCATAGAAAAGTTCTACATTTTTACAGCTGCCCCCCCCCTCATTTTATGTTTTTAATGTCACAATTATGGTTGTTAAGGTTATTTTTAATACTTTTGTCTTTTAACCTATATGCTAGAGACATCAATGATTCCCACCACCATTACAACATTAAAACATCCTGAATTTAACTATATATATTTACCTTTACCAGTGCGATTTAATACTTTCATATATCTTTCTGTTACTAATTAGTGTCTTTTTCTTTCAGATTGAAGAAGTTTCTTTAACATTTCTTGTGAGGTTGCTTTAGTGATGATCCATTTCCTCAGCTTTTGCGTCTCTGGAAAATTCTCTCTCTTTTTCAACTCTGAAAGACAACTTTGCTGGGTAGAATATATTTGGTTGGCAGTTTTTCATTCTTTCAGTACTTTGAATATATCATACTATTTCCTTCTTACCTACAAATTTCTGTTGAAAAATCTATTTATAGTATTATGGGGGTTACCCTGTATATAACAAGTTGTTTTACTCTTAAAAAATTTTTTTTTATTGTCTAAAGTTTTACATATGTCTCTTTTTATCCCAATTGACCCCCTCCCCCATCCCTTTGCAGCCCAGGCAAGCCCCCACTGCCCAAATGTCTATGTCCATTGTTTATGCTAATATACATGCATATAAGTCCTTTGGTTGCTCTCTAACCTTCCCCCAATCCCCAACATTTGTCTCCAGATCAATCTATTTTTGTTCATCAAATTATGTTGATAATTATATCCCACATATGAGTGAGATCATGTGATATTTCTTTCTCCAACTGGCTTATTTCACTTAGCATAATGCTCTCCAGTTCCATCTATGCTGTTGAAAATGGTAAAGGTTCCTACTTTTTAATAGCGGCATAGTATTCTATTGTGTAGATGTACCACAGTTTTTTAATCCACTCATCTGCTGATGGGCACTTAGGCTGTTTCCAAATCTTAGCTATGGTAAATTGTGCTGCTATGAACATAGGGGTGCATATATCCTTTCTGATTGGTGTTTCCGTTTTCTTGGGATATAGTCCTACAGGTGGGATCACTGGATCAAATGGGAGTTCCATTTTTAGTTTTTTGAGGAAATGCCATACTGTTTTCCACAGTGGCTGCACCAGTCTGCATTCCCACCAGCAGTGCAGGAGGGGTTTTTTTTTCCTCCACATCCTTGCCAGCACTTGCTGTTTGTTGATGTGTTCATTATAGTCATTCTGACAGGTGTGAGATGCTATCTCATTATTGTTTTGATTTGCATCTCTCAGATGATTAGTGACTTTGAGCATGTTTTCATATGTCTCTGGGCCTTCTGTATGTCCTCTTTCGAAAAGTGTCTTTTTCGATCCTTTGACCATATTTTGATTGGATCTTTATCTTCCTTTTGTTAAGTTGTATGAGTTCTCTGTAAATTTTGGAGATTAACCCCTTATTTGAAATATCACTGGCAAATATGTTCTCCCATACAGTGGGCTTTCTTGTTGTTTTGTTGATGGTTTCTTTTGCTGTGCAGAAGCTTTTTATTTTGATGTAGTCCCATTTGTTTATTTTCTCCTTAGTCTCCATTGCCATAGGGGCTGTCTCTGCAAAGATATTGCTAGGACATACGTCTGCTATTTTGCTACCTATGGAGTCTTGTAGGATTTTTATGGTTTCCCATCTTACATTCAAGTCCTTTAGCCATTTTGAGTTTGTTTTTGTGTATGGTGTAAGTTGGTGGTCTAGTTTCATTTTTTTGCATGTATATGTCCACATTTCTCAGCACCATTCATTGAAGAGATTATCTTGACTCCATTGTATTCTCTTACCTCCTTTGTCAAATATTGATTGAGCATAATAGCTGGTCGACTACTGGGTTCTCTGTTCTGTTCCATTGGTCTACATGTCTGTTCTTGTGCCAGTACCAGGCAGTTTTGAGAACTGTGGCTTTGTAATACAGCTTGAAATCTGGTATTGAGATCCCTCCTACTTTGTTCTTCTTTCTCAGGATTTGCAGCTTTTGGGGATCTTTTTTATTCCAGATAAATTTTTGGAGCGTTCATTCTAGGACTGTGGAATATGCCATTGGTATTTTAACTAGGTAATACATTGAATCTATAGATTGCTTTGGGTAGTATGAATATTTTAATAATGTTGATTGTACCAATCCATGACCATGGTATGTTCTTCTATTTGTTTATGTCTTCCTCTCTCTCTTTTTATCAGTGTCCTGTAGTTGTCTGAGTACAGGTCTTTTACTTCCTTAATTAAGTTTATTCCTAATTATCTTAATTTTTTGGTGCAATGGTAAAATAGGATTATTTTTTTCATTTCTCTTTTTGTGGGTTCATATTGGTATATAAAAAGTCATAGATTTCTGGGTGTCAAGTTTTTTTATTCTTGCTGTTTTTAAGATTTCCCCATTTTATTTCACTTTTAACAATTTTTAATTTTATTTGTTTCTTTATGGGTCTCTTTGCATTCATTCTATTTGCAACTCTCTAGGCTTCCTGGATCTGGATATTGATTTTCTTTTCCCCCAGGTTAAGGAATTTTTAAGTATTATTTCTTTACTTAACTTTTTTGCCCCATTCTGCCTTACTTCTCTTTCTGGATTCTGTATAATGTGAACATTGGTCTACTTGATGGTGCCCTATAAGTCCCCTGAGTTATCTTTACTTCTTTTCTTTTTTTTTTTCTTTTCTTCTCTTTTCTTTTTTGCTCCTCTGCTTGTGTGTGTTCCTCAGCCATGTCTTTTAATCATTGATTATTTCTTCTTCCTGATTTAGTCTCCTATGAAAACCCTCTGTAGAATTTTTGTTTTTTAAAAATTTATCTTTATTGTTGAAAGTATTACAGATGTCTTCTTTTCCCTCCCAGTGAGTTCCCTCCACCCTTCACCTATCCTCCCTATAGGCCTTCACTCCACTGTGCCCATGGATTATGCATTTATGCATATACTAGAGGCCCAGTGCATGGACATTCATGCACTGGAGGGGAGGCCCCTCAATCTGATCTGCCCCCTTTCACAGTCTGTGAGCCCTCAGGGTCAGGAGGTGACCTGGCGATCAGGGGAAGGCAATGCCCCATCACACCTCTACTGCTGCCACTGCCAGAAGCACAAGCCTCAGCTGGCCCTGGTTACCTGAGCCTCAGCGGCCCTGGGTGGCTGGGCAGCTGCCATCCACGGCTTGTCTGTGCCTTGGGCCAGCCTTGGGCAGCTGGGCAGCTGCCATCTGAGGGTTGCCTGCACCTGGGGTCAATCCTGGGCAGATGGGGGGCTGAGGGGACTGGGCGCCACTATCTTGTGGCTGTGGGAACCACCATCTTTGAGGGTGTGGCAGTCAATTAGCACATTCCCTCCTTATTGGCTGTGGGCACCACCATTTTTGAGGGCAGGGCAGTCAATTTGCATATTCCCTCTTTATTGGCTGTGGGTGCTACCATCTTTGCAATGGTGTGCAGGTCAATTAGCATATTTCCTCTTTATTAGATAGGATGTTCTTTAGTTAATCTTTTCCTGACATCTTCCCTTCCCTCTGAGGTTCATCAGCCTGTTCCATGCTCCCGTGTCTTTGGATGTATTTTGTTCATCAGTTTGGTTGTTTGTTAGTTTTTTCATTAGATTCCACATATGTGTGAGACCCTCTATTGAATTTTTTAGTTCAGTTATTGTATTCTTTATTTCTGTGATATATTTATGGTACTTTTTAATGTTTTATCTCTTTGTTGAAATTCTCAATATCTTTAGGTTTGTTCTATTTTATGTAATTCTCTTTACATTTCCATCCTTCATTAGAACAATTTTTTTGCATTAAAAGTACCTAACATGAGTCATTGGTGTTAAGGGTCCAAACAATTGAAGGCAGCTTAGGAATGTGGATTCCAATTCTAATTAGTAAAAGTACAATCAGTCAAATTCTTTAATATTTCTGGGTCTTGCGGAAACCGGTTTGGCTCAGTGGATAGAGCATCGGCCTGTGGACTGAAGGGTCCCGGGTTCGATCCCAGTCAAGGGCATGTACCTGGGTTGTGGGCACATCCCCAGTATGGGGCGTGCAAGAGGCAGCTGATCAATGTTTCTCTCATCGATGTTTCTAACTCTCTATCTCTCTCCCTTCCTTTCTGTAAAAAATCAATAAAATATATTAAAAAAAAAAAAGAATATTTCTGGGTCTTGTTTTTTACCTGTGAGAATAGTGAATTTGAAATAGGTGATCTTTATGACCCTAGAATTTTTAATAAATTATATTTTACTATTTAAATTTTATATCTTCTATAGAAATGGCCTTATAAAAATGTGTTTACATTTTAATGTTATTAATGTATTTGTGCCTCAAATATTTAGTGAGCAATTACCCGTGAGTGAATGACTTCTATCACTCTACAAGGATCTAGAGATGAAGTGAATAAATTATATAGATCAACAACATAAATAAGATCATACACTAGATTTAACCTTCATAAGATTTGGCTAGTTAAATTAATTCTAGTAGATTAGAACACAATTATATCAAAAACCTGTTTTCTGTTGGGATATAATAAAAGTTGACTACTGTGCTCGCTTTGGCAGAACATATACTAAAATTGGAATGATACAGAGAAGATTAGCATGGCCCCTGCATAAGGATGACACCCAAATTCATGAAGTGTTACATATTTTTTAGAGGAACAAGGATTATAAAACCTATTTGAAGAAATAATGTCAGAAAACTTCCCTGATTTGAGAAAGAGTCACACAAGCACAGAGAGTCCCAAACAAGACAAACCTGAAGAGACTCACATCAAGACACGTCATAATTATGATGGCAAACATTCTGGACAAAGAGAGAATTTTAAAGGCTGCCAGAGAGAGGTAGAAAGTTACATACAAGGGAACCCCCATTAGATTACCAAATTATTTCTCAACAGAAACATATCAGGCTAGAAAGGAATGGAAGGAAGTTTACAAAGTGATGCACAGCAAAGGACTGAATTCAAGAACACTCTATCCAGCAAGGCTATCATTCAAAATTGAAGCGGAAATAAGGAGCTTCACAGACCAAAAAAGCTAAAGGAGTTTATCACTACTAAGCTAGCAATGCAAGAAATGCTAAAGGGACTGGTGTAAAAAGAAGAAATAAAAAGGTAAGAAAGAACACAGGCACAAAAAATAAAGATGGCTACAAACAATTACCTATCAATAATAACTTTAAACATAAACAGACTAAAGGCTCAAATCAAAAGACATTGAGTGGCTGAATGGATAAGAAAACATGACCCATATACTGGAATATGCCGTCTACAAGAGACCCACCTCAGAACAAGAGACTCACACAGACTGAAAGTGAAGGGATCAAAAACGTCTTCCAGGCAAATGGAAATGAAAAGCAAAGCTGGGGTAGCAATACTTATATCTGACAAAATAGGCCTCAAAGTGAAGGCCATAACAAGAGATAAGGAAGGCCACTTCATAATACTAAAGGGATCGATACAACAAGAGGATATAACCCTGATAAACATATATGCACCCAATGCAGGAGCACCCAAATACATAAAAAAACTCCTGGAAGATATCAAGGGACAGATCAACAGTAATACAATCTTAGTAGGGGACTTTAATACTCCATTGACATCACTGGATAAATCCTTTAGACAAAAAAATTAGCAAAGAAACAGCAATCCTAAATGACTCACTAGATCAGATGGATGTAATTGACATCTTCAGAACATTTCACCTCAAAGCTACGGAATATACATTCTTCTCAAGTGCACATGGGGCATTTTTAAAGATCGACCACATATTGGGTCATAGTCTCTCCAAATTCAAGAAGATTGAAATCATATTAAGCATCTTCTCAGATCACAATGGCATAATATTAGAAATAAACTACAATAAGAACAATCAAAAAAATTCAAACACTTGGAAGCTGAATAACATGCTATTAAATAATAATTGGGTTACCAAAGAGATCAAAGAAGAAATTAAAAACATCCTGGAAATGAGTGACAATGAAAACACAACAACCCAAAATCTATGGGACAAAATGAAAGCAGTCCTGAGAGGGAAGTTTATAGCTCTACAGGCCTACCTCAAAAAAAAAAAGAAAAAAGAAAAACTGGTAATAAATTATCTAAGTTTAACAACTGAAGAAAAAAAATAGAAAGAGAGCAACAAGAAAATCCCAGAGTGAGCAAGAGGAAGGAGATAATAAAGATCAGAAATAAATGACATAGAGACAGAAAAAACAAAAACCAATACCAAAGATCAATGAAACCAAGAGCTGGTTCTTTGAAAGGATAAACAAGATTAATGAACCTCTAGCCAGGCTCACCAAGAAGCAAAGAGAGAGGACCCAAATAAACAAAATCAGAAATGAAAGAGGAGAAATAACAGACCCCACAGAAATACAAAGGATTGCAATAAAATACTATGGACAACTCTATTTCAACAACTAGACAACTTAGAACAAACGGACATATTCCTAGAAAAACATGACCCTCCAAAATTCAATCAGAAAGAATCTAAAAATCTCAAAAGGCCAATCACTATGGAGGAAATTGAAGCAGTCATCAAAAAGCTTCTAGCAAACTAAAGCCAGGGGAGTTTTGCGAAACATTCAAAGAAGAACTAAACCTATCCTCCTCAGACTATTCTAAAAAATTCAAGAGGAAGGAACACTTGCAAGCTCCTTCTATGAAGCCAGCATTACCCTAATACCAAAACCAGATAAAGACAACACAATGAAAGAGAATTACAGGCCAATATCCCTCATGAACATAGATGTCAAAATCCTCAACAAAATCTAGCAAATCAGATGCAGCATTACATCAGAAAGATCATACACCATGATTTATCCTGGGGATGCAAGGATGGTACAATATCCACAAATCAATAAACGCGATACATCACATAAACAAATTGAGAGATAAAAATCACATAGTCATATCAATTGATGCAGGAAAAGCATTTGACAAAATCCAACACCCTTTCTTCAAAAAAACCCTCAGCAAAGTGAGAATAGAGGGATCATACCTCAACATAATAAAAGCCTTATATAACAAACCTACAGCCAACATCATACTCAATGGGCAAAAACTAAAACCATTTCCCCTAAAAACAGGAACAGGACGGGATGCTCACTTTCACCACTTCTATTCCACATAGTACAGGAAGTGCTAGGCATAGCAATTAGACAAGAAGAAGAAATAAAAAGCATCCAAATTGGAAAAGAAGAGGCAAAACTGTCATTATTCACAGATTACATGATACTGTACATAGAAACCCTAAATACTCCATCAAAAAAATTTTTAGATTTCACAAATGAATTTAGCAATGTAGCAGGATACAAAATTAATGCCAAAAAATTATGGCATTTTTGTACACCAAGAGTGAACTTACAGAAAGAGAGATTTAAAAAATAATCCCATTTACCATTGCACCAAAAAAATTAAGATACGTAGGAATAAACTTAACTAAGGAAGTAAAAGACCTATACTCTGAAAACTACAGGACACTGAAAAAAGAGATAGAAGAAGATATAAACAGATAGAAGAACATAACATGGTCATGGATTGGTACCATCAACATTATTAAAATATCCATACTACCCAAAGCAATCTATAGATTCAATGCCTTCCCCAGTTAAAATACAAATGGCATATTTCATAGTCCTAGAACAAACTCTTCAAAAATTCATCTGGAACAAAAAAAGGTCCCCAAGAGCTGCAACAATCCTGAGAAAGAAGAACAAAGTAGAAGGGATCTCAATACCAGATATCAAGCTGTATTACAAAGCCACTGTTCTCAAAACTGCCTGGTACTGGCATGAGAACAGATATGTAGATCAATGGACTAGAATAGAGAACCCAGAAATTGACCCAAGCCATTATACTCAGTTAATATTTGACAAAGGAGGCAAGAGCATACAATGGATTCAAGATAATCTCTTCAATAAATGGTTCTGGGAAAATAAGACATACATGCAAAAAAAAAAAATGAAACTAGACCACCAACTTACACCATACATAAAAATATACTCAAAATGGATATAGGACTTAAGAGCAAGATGGTAAAACATAAAAATCTTAGAAGAATCCATAGGCATCAAAATATCAGATATATGTTGTAGCAATGTCTTTACCAATACAACTCTTAGAACAATGGAAACTAAGGAGAAAATAAACAAATGGGACTGCATCAAAATAAAAAGCTTCTGCACAGCAAAAGAAACCATCAACAAAACAGCAAGAAAGCCCACTGCGTGGGAGAACATATTTGCCAATGTTATATCTATTAAGTATTTATTCGTTTATAGGGAACTCATACAACTTAACAAAAGGAAGATAAGCAACCTAATCAAAAAATGGGCAACAGACCTAAATATGTACTTTTCAAAAGAGAACATAAGGAAGGCCAAGAGTCATATGAAAACATACTCAAAGTCACCAATCATCCGAGAATGCAAATCAAAATGACAATGAGGTACCATTTCACACCTGTCAGGATGGCTATCATAAACAAGTCAACAAATGACAAGAGCTGGTGAGGATGTGGAGAAAAAGGAACCTTCTTGCACTGCTGGTGGGAATGCAGACTGGTGCAGCCACTGTGGAGAACAGTATGGAGTTTCCTCAAAAAACTAAAAATGGAACTCCCATTTGACTCAGTGATCCCACTTCTAGGAATATATCCCAAGAAACTAGAAACACCAATCAGAAAGGATATATGCACTCCTATGTTCATAGCAGCACAATTTATAATAGCTAAGATTTGGAATCAGCCTAAGTGCCCATCAGCAGATGAGTGGGTTAAAAAACTGTGGTAAATCTATACAATGGAATACAATGCTGTTGTAAAAAGGAAGGAACTCCTCCCATTTGCAACAGCATGGATCGACCTGGAGAGCATTAAGCTAAGCAAAATAAGTCAGTTGGAGAAAGATAAATATCACAAGATATCACTCATTTGTGGAATATAATGAACAACATGAACTGATGAACAAAAACAGATCCAGAGACAGAGAAGCATCTATCAGACTGTCAAACCTCAGAGGGAAGGCAGGAGAGGGAGGGGTAGAGGGGGAGAGATCAACCAAAGGACTTATATGCATGCATATAAGCATAACCAATAGACACAGACACTAGGAGGGTGAGAGCATGAGTGGGGTGTTAGGGGAGGGAATGGGGGAAAAAGGACACATATGTAATACCTTAATCAATAAAGAAAAAAAAGTTGACTACTAATAATACATATTCAGGAGAGTGGGGAGATTCCATTTAGATGACTGGGATAAATAAGAACTTATTCTCAACAACTTGAATAACAGCTTGATGTTGCTATCATATCTGAACAAAGTGAAAAGGATTTGTGAGTCTTTAAACTGGCAGGAAGTTGCCCCAAGAAATTATGAATCCATTTTGGATTAAAGTCTTAAACTGTGGCCTCTCCACTGTAGCTAAGTGGTTAGAGCATCAGCCTGTGCACCAAAGGGTCTCAGGTTCGATCCCTGGTCAAGGGCATATACCTGTGTTGCAGGTTCGATCCCCAGCTCCTATCAGGGCTCCTGTGGGAGGCAACCAATTGATGTGCTCTTTCCCATGGATGCTTCTCTCTTTCTTTCCCCCTTCATCCCTCCCTTCCACTCTCTCTCTAAAAAGCAATGGAAAAAATATCCTCTGATGAGGATTAAAAAAAAGATTTAAATGTAAGACTTGAAACCACAAAAATTCTAGAAGAAAACACAGGCAATAAAATCTCAGACATTCCTTGTAGCAATGTTTTTTTTCTATATAACTTCTCAGGCAAATGAAACAAAAGAAAAAATAAGTGGGACTACATCAAAGTAAAAAGATTTTTCACAGCAAAGGAACACCATCAATAGAATGAAAAGACAACCCTCTGAATGGGAGAACATATTCACCAATGATACATCTGATAATGTGTTAATATTCAAAATTTATAAAGGACTTATACAACTCTACACCAAAAAAACAAACAACCCAATTAAAAAATGGGCAAAAGATCTGAATAGACACTTCTTCAAAGAGGAAATACAGATGGACCATAGACATATGAAAAGATGCTTAATGTCATTAATCATCAGAGAAATGCAAATTAAAATCACAATGAGATAGCACCTCACACCTGTCAAAATGGCTATCATCAATAAATCAAACAACAAGTGTTGATGAGGATTCAGAGAAAAGGAAAACCTTGGGCATTGTTGGTGGGAATGCACATTGGTGCAGCTACTGTGGAAAACATTATGGAGTTTCCTCAAAACATTAAAAATGGAACTGCCTTTTGATCCAGTGATCCCACATGTGGGAATGTATCTGAAGAAACCCAAAACACTAATTCAAAAGAATATATGCACTCCTATGTTCATAGCAGTGTTATTTATAATAGCCAAGATTTGGAAGCAACCCAAGTGTCCATCAGTAGATGAATGAATAAAAAAGCTGTTGGTACATTAACACAACAGAATACTATTAGGCTGTAAAACAAAAGAAACTCTTACCCTTTGAGACAGCATCGATGGACCTGGAGGGTATTATGCAAAGTGAAATAAGCCAGTCAGAGAAAGACAAGTATCTTAAGATCTATCTATACATGGAATCTAATTAACAAAATAAAATAGAAACCGATTCATAGATACAGAGAACAGACTAACAGCCATCGGATTGGGGTGGGGTGGGGAGTTCTGGGGCTGGGTGAAAAAGGTGAAGGGATTAAGAAAAAAACAAACTCATAGACACAGACAACAGAATGGTGATTACAAGAAGGAAAGGGGGTAGGGAAGGTACAAGAGGGTAAAGATGATAAATGGTGATGGAAAGTGACTTGACTTGGGGTTGTAAACACACAATACAATATAAAGATAATGCATTATAAAATTGTACAATCAACCAAAGGACTTGTATGCATGCATATAAGCCTAACCAATGGACCAGACACCAGGGGAGTGAGGGCATGAATGGGGGCTAGGGGGTCAATGGAGGGATAAGGACACATATGTAATACCTTAATCAATAAAGAAAAAAAGAATTGTACACCTGAAACCTATATAATTTTATTAACCAATGTCACCCCAATAAATTCAATAAAAATTGCAAAAATTATGAATCCATTTCAAATAATGAAACAAAATTTGCCAGATTTCATATTTAAACGGTTGTAAAATGTTTTTAGGGACACAGAACTAAGAAATTTATAATGGCAACAAGATGGCATTGCTAATAAAAGAAAATATTCACATTTCAATTTTTTAAATAGTTAATAATTTTAATTATATAATTGACTTTGATGATTAAAAAATGGCTCTGATGATTAAATTTAAAAGAAAAACTGTTCCTTGACTTTACATAATTGAAAGTGTTGGGTTTGGGAGTTGAGGAAGAGCATTTTGCCAGGGAAGCAATTGCCAAATGCTTGGGATTTGTTTTTATGAAGGAATATGGAGGGAGGTGCTGTACTCTTATTCCTAAGGAACCTTCATGGGATTCATGCCATTATTGTTCCATGTCAAATCTGTTTCTTTTAACCTTCTGTATTAGGCATTTGCAAAACACTGCCTGAAAGAGGAAACTCAGCTATCCCACCTCTATATTTTCTCCATCCTGGAGAAGATAAAGGCAGACTCTAAAAATGGCTTAGAAATAATTGCATCCTTCATGCTTTGTAATTCAAGAGTGAGGCACTTTCAGCAGCTTACCAGTAAAATCAGGGCACATAGTGGTCGATTTAGAAAATTGCTCAGGAGCAGGGTTACTCCACACCTGTGCAGGGAGAGCAATGCTCCTCAGCCATGTTGGAATCAGCCTTCCTTTACTTCTTCCACTAACTCAGCTTAGATCACTATCCTCTCTGTGTGTATTAAGAATCTTATATGCATGATACATATACTACAGAGATGCTGCATGGAGTAAAACAGAGAAGTAGCCTCCACTCCATCCTGGATTCACTTATTCATTCAGCAAATATTTATTTATTTATTTTCTATTTTATCGATTTTTTACAGATAAGAAGGGAAAGTGATAGAGAGTTAGAAACATCTATGAGAGAGAAACATCCATCAGCTGCCTCCTGCACACCTCCTACTGGGGATGTTCCCGCAACCAAGGTACATGCCCTTGACTGGCATCTAACCTGGGACCTTTCAGTCTGCAGGCAGACGCTCTATCCACTGAGCCAAACCAGTTAGGGCAGCAAATATTTATTGAATGTCTACATGTACTAGACACCATTAGAGGCACCGGGGGAGTCATGCTGAACAGGACAAATATGCACAGAAAGACAATCTCTATAGAGGGAAAGGGCAAACCAAAATCCAATAAGTAGATAAATTAAGTCATTTAAAATTTTGATAAAATTGATGAAGAAAATAAACAAGTTTCTGAGATAGAAAACAATAGGAGAGAGGAGCAATGTTTTTTGGTAGAGATATCAATGAAGGCTTGTCTGTGGAGGTTATACTTTGTGATAATATTTTAGCTGAAACCCCAGGGATGAGAAGGAGACTGGATGGAAGAGTGTGTCAGGCAAAGGGAAGGGCGTATGTAAAAGTTCAGAAGTAGGAAGAACTAGGTGAAACTGAAAAGAGACCAATGTAACTAGAGCACTGTGAGGAGAGAGAATGGCAGGGAGGGGTGAGACTGAGTGGTGGGCTGGGGCTGTCATGAGGGATTGCAGGTTGTTCAGTAGGCCATTTTATTCTAAATGCAATGGAAGCCATTGAGGGCTTCTAAGATGGGACTTAACATAATTCAACTTCTGTTTTAAGAGCACCTGCTTCTGTGTAGGAACGTAGTGGAAGGGGACAAAAATGGAGGGCTATAAAACTGTTAGAAAGCTGTTGTGTCATCCAGATTAGAGATGATGTTGGCCTGGAGTAGGAGGGTTGAAGTGAAGATAGACAGAAGTGAATAGATTTTTTTTAATGTAAAAGACTATACTATGCATATAAAAAGAGATATGAAGATTACACCAGGAAGTATAAATGCAATTCTTGTATAATAAACAATAACAGATCATGTAGTCCAATATTTTTATTTTACAGGTAAGTTTGACACCCTGAGAGGAAAAGAATAGTTAGTGGGACACTTATTTTCAAAACACCTCTTTGATATCCTTTTTGGTACATTTCCATTTAAAGAACATTTGAATTATAAGAATAAAAGTATGGGTTATTAACTCATTTTTAACAGATTATATTTTACAATTGTAAAAATAAAGATGATTGTGTCATCAAATAAAATCTGATGTGATCTATTTGTCCTGAATACTGTTTCATACAGAAAACTGGTTGAAGATAAACATTGGGTGTTTTTTTGGAGGGAGGTGGGGGAGAGGATGGGGAGAACAAGGACCAAACTTAGAAGTATTTAGATGGTTTAGAACAGTACATTATACCTTAAGCTTAATTTCTGAGTACCAAGAAAAGAATATTTTTTGGGTTACACATGCAGATCTTCAGCATTTTTTTGCAATGTACCATCCAACTTAGCAGAATGTATGAATAGGTAGAAAGGTGAGGCAAGTAGAGAAAACCGCTTCCTTGGTCCCAAGCTATCCTTCGTTGTTCCCTACTCCCTAGTTACTAAAGTTTGACTAAAGTAATCAACCATCAGTAAGTTGAGGAAGTAGCTCAATATGGGTCATAGATGTAGTGAGTACATCATGAAATCACAGAGATAAGGCTAGTTTCTCTCTGGGCTAACTAGCTAAATGGATGGGGGTTTGGTATTTTTCCTCACTCTCCAAATGAACAGGAACATCATTTGAAAATTTCATATCAGTGGTCATATTGTGTTCTTAATCTACCAATGTCTGCTTGCCCTACTCAAACATTTTGCTTTTCTGTATGTGCCTGATTTAATTAAACTAATATCTTCCTTTAACTCGGGTGTAAGTAGACTCATGTACAGTTTGTCTCTTTTGTAAAATACAGTGAATTAGACAAACAGCAGCCTGGCAAAGTGAAAAGGAAAGAGGAAAATAAAACGAAACTCTGAATCATTTTTTATTCTGTGATTTGGCTGTGATCTTTGTTGTGGTCAGTCACCTGCTCATCATTTTCAGAGATTATAGGTCCACATTGAGCTGCTTTCTACTCAACTTTGAGTAACTTAAATAAATGCAAATTCTTAGGTAACTTGCATCTTAAGATATATTCCCATTTTCCTCTTTTCTTAACTCATCTCCCTCCTTATTTCTTTCTAGTATACCTAGTGCTATATTTATTTTTAAAATGTTTTTTTCTTTATTGATTAAGGTATTACATATGTGTCCTTATCTTTGCCCCCCCCCCCCACACACACCCACTCATGCCCTCACCCCCCTGTTGTCTGTGTCCATTGGTTAGGCTTATATGCATGCATACAAGTCCTTTGGTTGATTTCTCTCCCTCACCCCCACCGTCCCCTACCTCCCCTTTGAAGTTTGACAGTCCGATCAATACTTCTCTGTCTCTGAATCTGTTTTTTTTCATCAGTTTATGTTGTTCATTATATTCCACAAATGAGTGAAATCATGTGATATTTAACTTTCTCTGACTGGCTTATTTCGCTTAGCATAATGCTCTTCAGTTCCATTCATGCTGTTGCAAATGGTAAGAATTCCTTCTTTTTTACTGCAGTGTAGTATTCTATTGTGTAGATGTACCACAGTTTTTTAATCCACTCATCTGCTGATGGACACTTAGGCTGTTTCCAAATCTTAGCTATGGTGAATTGTGCTGCTATGAACATGGGGGTGACTATATCCTTTCTGATTGGTGTTTCTAGTTTCTTAGCATATATTCCTAGAAGTGGGATCACTGGGTCAAATGGGAGTTCCATTTTTAGTTTTTTGAGGAAACTCCATACTGTCTTCCACAGTGGCTGCACCAGTCTGCATTCTCACCAGCAGTGCAAGAGGGTTCCTTTTTCTCCGCATCCTCGCCAGCACTTGTCATTTGTTGATTTGTTGATGAATAAGTTCCAGGCAAGACCAATTAAATGCATCTAAATTTTTATGAAAAAAAGACATGGTGGAAGTCTGCAGAGTAAATAATTTAACCTCTGTTTTTATGTCGATTGGACAGATAGATATAAAAGCATGGGATAAACCATAAAACTTAACCTAAAACATTCAGGAAATGTGTGATAATTTTACAAAGCTTAATGGAACAGTCTAGTTCTTCTAGAAGTGACCCAATGGCTTTTGCAGGTTTATTTGAAGTAAAACAATTGCAGAAGTTATAGTAAAAATTTGGTGTGGCTTGGTTTATAAAGCATTTTAATATCTTGGTTAAGAGGCAGGCTATACCTGGAAAACTAGTGAAAAAAGGAGGAACTTGACTGTGTTTGCAATGATTTATTTCTCCAAAAATAGGGGAAAAAGCCTAACTAAAGCAAGTAAAGCCAAATATCGACATCTTTTTTATCTCACTGATGGCTACATAGGAGTCAATTCTTATTTTTCTATTTGTTTAAGATTGTTATTAAAATTTGTAAGGGTGGGATTGTTGTCATCTTCATTTTTTTTCTTTTTAGAGGTGCATATTGAAATTTATTGGCATGAAATGACATATCTGAGATTCTTTAAGATATTGTAGCATTAATAAGAAAATAAAAATAGTTTTAAAATTGTCAGATGGGTACTAGACTTATCAGGGTAATCACTTTGTAACTTATATAAATGTCTAATCACTATGCTGTACACCTGAAACTAATATAATACATGTCAACTGTAATTGAAAAATTAAAAACTAAAAAAATAAATAGAACCAGTGTGCCACAATTTTGATATACATTGAATCCAGATGAATACACATGCATAAATATTTTCAAATTCAGAACAACACATCATCTTAAAATTGTTGTGATAAGGATGCTTGATGAACAACAAAAAAAGGAATTAATGATTAATTAAGGAGGTTAATTAACATGCATTCTTTTCACCAAATGTGGGTTTCTAAACATTTCAATTCTTTTGCTTATATCAAATGTTCAAAAAGTTTGGCTGGCTTATTTTTTATGAGAACAGAGTTACCGTAGTGACAAGTTAGATTCCTGGGAAATTCTCTTTGCTGTGTAATCCCTATTGGTTCATTGTATAATCCTATAACCATTGCTTACGTCATCCCTGCAACTCTGTATTATCCATCTGCTTCCTCCAAATAAAAAATTTGACCATGAAGATCACTTTAAAGCTCTGTTTTATGGGAAAAAATGAGTAAGAGCAGGAATTAATGGGAGTTAATTGAGGAACATTGTGAAAAGTTCCTTTGAAATTGAAAGAACATGGGGAAATTCTCAGCAGGACAGAGTCCTGGAACTGGTGGACATTTACCACATCAACAACTCTGACTAAACACTAGTTGTAATTTACTTATCAGAGCTCATCTAAATAACTTTTTTTTTTTTTTTTTTTTTTTTAGATTATGTGCTATTTCCTTGTTTCCTCATGAAAAACACATTTCACATAAAAAGTCACTGTAATGCAAAGTTAGTTTAGTTCTTGGAATTTTTGTTAGGAAATTTTTGCACATAAAATGAAAAGACAGTGTTATTTGGAAATTAGCACACATCTTTTATCCTGCCCCAAAGGCAGGATAAATCCTTTATTGTGTTTCCTTAATTTTTCCTATGTCCTGTATATTTTGGACTTGTTGGCATAGCGTTGTATCCTGTGTTGGTGTTTCTGTTTTGGTTAACCAGACTAAACTCAGGATTCAGGTCTTTTTGCGCCCATCCCAATGCATGTTAAATCAATTATGGAGGCACTGGTTTGAAGTGAAAACATTTCTACCCAAAAGGCCCTGCTAAAGCTGTTAGATTCGATTAGGTACAAATTCTGTCTTCAGAATTTGAGTTTCATATTCCAAGCCAAAGCTCAGTTCCCTAGCTCTTCCCTGTAGCCACACATAAGTTCGGCCACGGAGGCTATGTGTCCCCGCCGTGCTGTCCAGCCCTGAAAAGACACGGAGATTCACAGCCCTATTCTGAGAAGCTGATTACATTCACCAATTGTGTTTGGAAGAATTCTGAAGGCTTCTTTTTGTGGGGAGGAAGTGAGAGAGGGCATTTTTTTGTTGGTTACTACAGAAGAGATTTGGGTTTGAGGTTTTGTTTTCATACCAGGGTTGGGTAGCTGAGATGGAAATCGAATTAAAACTGGCACGTCTCTGTGGCTTCATTTGCTTTTCTTCTCGCCATGGGACAAGTTGGCATCGAAGTCTTGTTTTGAAACCCTGACGTTCAAACCTTAGACAGTCAGTGCCAGTAGTGTGAGATGAAAATGCCTGGTTTGAATTTCCATAGGATTGTGGGGACACAAATAAAAAAGTTGAATGGGAGTGTGTCTTAGCAGCCAGTAGATTCTCTTCTTTTTATGGGATTCAGGCACTGTCTTACAGAATATCATAATGTTAAATTTGCACCAGCCCTTCCTCGATTGCGCATAGTATCTTGTTTATGGGAGAAAAGAATCCCTGTGGGAAGGTCAAAAAGAGACAGCATGGGTTGTTGAGTTTTGAAGAAGAGCTTGTGGGTATTTTGTAGAAGGAATAGAGGAGATTGGGGCAGCTGAATTTGTTCAATGTGGAACATTGGGAGTAAAATGGATGAGGATTTTTAGAGACTTTTTTTGTTCTATAAGTGGAATTCTCTTTGGAAACACTTTGACAAATTTAAGTAGAGGTTTAAATTGCTTTTAAGTACCCCTTCCACCCCCCATTTTTCTTAAAGGTCAGACTTTCAAAAACAAAGTGCACAAGCACTGACATTGATTAAAAAGTGACATTAGTTTGGACTTGTTCTTATGGTAAGTTGCACAGTTTATTTAATATTTTAATGTTATATTCAGGAAAAGTTTTAAATCTCTCTTTTTATTAGTTTTTCTTCAATATTACATTTTAAAATTGGAAATATCTCCAATTCAAGTCAATGTAACAGGAGATTTAATTATCTCTCTTTATTAGTTTTTATACAATATTAGATTTTGTAACTGGAAATATTTCCAACTTCAGGCAGTATAATATATTACTGATTAATAAAAGGGTCAGAATATTTAATGCTCATTATAATTGCAGTGGAGTAGACTACTTACATGCAAAAATGAAGAACAGGTAAGAGTCAGTGTAAAGACACAACCTTCCTCTTGACCACCTTGGCTATATATATATATTGGAAATATTTTCCAACTAGATTGTTCAAAATGCCTGGGTAAAGTTCAACTGGATGAAATGGGAATGCAGTTAATATACTTTTAAAGACTCTTTTTTCAGATAAAATTGCTGCTGGGTACAATATTTATAGTTTGGTTTGGGTATTTTGAGAGGAGGAAAATGAATTTTGGTATTTTCTATAGATTAATGTCTTTTTTGAATTTTGGTTGGGACGGGGGTGGGGTGTTTAGCCTACACAAAAGCACAAATATTATCATTTATATATGTAATAAAGGTCTTTTTTTTTCTCAAAAAATAAAATTTTCAGTTTTTCTACTGGACAATAAAATCAGGTTGAAAAGCTTTTCATGAATGGTGATCTTAATGTAAAATGTGAAGCTTCTGTGAAGTGTCCCCCAGCCTATATACCTTTAATCATTATCTCTTTATTATGAGGTGTATTTGAGAATACATAGGCCAAAAAAGACAACTGATATGGGTGTGAGCCTTGGACCAATGATAGCTCACATAATTTAACAAGGAAGGGTGCTAAAAACCTCTTAAATTAGAGAAGATGAAAGATATACCATCATTTCAGATTGGAGAAACATGAGTGTTTATAATCCCGCATCAATACCTAATTTTCTTATACTTTGTGGTTATTCAAATCTGACTCATTATACATTCTGGTTGTATTTCCATGCAAAGCACAGAGTTGTTGGTTTACTCTTGTCTGGCTATTAGTTAGTAGCTTTTGGAAGAAAAGAGCTTAACCGGGCTGGAGAATGTTATTGTTTTATTTGGGGAAAAGTTGAAGATATCACTTTAAGTATGATTAAAGTATGTTTTTAATCAATACATTATGAAATGTATGATGTTTAAAACTGAAGTGGAGGAAGCAAGTTTCTGTTTATTTAGGCATTTGTGTAGTCTTGCTTTCCACTTCAGTCCTCCCAGAGGAAGTAGGAAAGGAGGGGAAGTCGAATTAATCATGCTTAGAGTGAGTCTCTGGCTAGGCCCAATTTAATTTTTGCACTTGATAGATAATATCATAGCTAAACTAGTCAACTTTTAGGTGAATTCAGACTTTAATGAATTTCAGAAACAAAAGATTTCTGAGAAGCATTAAGGCTGAAAATAATGACCATCCTAATGAACTGGAGGAAATAAAGTCAATGAGGTCTAACTTCCAGGAATGAAAGGGACATCCAAGCTCAAGATGGGCCTTGTCCCCAACTCCAGAAAAAAGATGACTCAACGCTTACCCAGAGGGGAGTGTCTGCCCAACTCTAAACACTCCTCTTTCTAAGGGAAGAATTCTCTTCTGTTCTTCAATGAATAAAAATTATAAGGGTTTTCCCTTTCACAACCTGAATCTCTCCTACTTTAGCCAACTTCAAAGAGAGGTGATCATCCATCCTATTGTGATTCTGAGACACAACACAAATAAGAACGTAGAACCTCTCCACATTATTGTAAATGTACCAACAATATTGAATTGAGAGAAACATTTTTTTCAGATTTTGAACTTCTTTTTTCTCCTGAGTTATATGTTATTTTTCTTAAAATGGTATCAGAAATAAAGAACTGACCCACCATGCCTCTCAGAGAGTTGAGAATCAAATGAGCTGTTAGATTTAAAAAAAAAAGTGTTTGATAATCCCCAAATTGTATTGGAATGTGAGAGATTATTTCAACAGCTCTGACCCTGATGAACTGTATCATTGTAGGCCAGCCATTAAACCTCACTGGGTCTTGGTGGCTTTATAAGAAAATGAGGAGGTTGGATTAAATTATATTTAAGACTGCTTCTGGGTCAAATATGCTATGATTTCAAGATGTTTACACTTTAGTTAACTCAAGTTTGTTCTAAAAAAAGAAAATAAAAAACAGATAATCATCCCAAAGGCAGATATTCCTGAAATTGTGTCAGAAAACCTGGGTTTGAGAATAATTGTTTAGTAGGTATTAAAAAAACAGTTCTTGTTTTTATAACCTGGGTTATTTAAGGTAGACCCCTTAGGAGTCTTGTACACCTTCTTCTTTCACAAAAGGGCCAAACTTTCCTGGTGAAGAAATCTTAATTATACACTAAACATAATCAGAAGAATTTGGCAGAATACATTGCCCGGAGTGTCCAGAATTTTCACATTCTATGCTGGTTTGGGAGATTGGTTTTATAAAGTATTTTCCAACATCTCATTGCTCCTAATTGAACCCTGAAGGCTTTTCCTGGCAAATGATTATAGCTTTCACGAAGTCTGAGAAGGCCCTGAATGTGGGTAGAAGCAGTCTGCTGTGAAAGTCCTTCATTTCTCTCTCAAGGCTCTACTTAGGCAAACAGAGACCATCTCCCGCTGCTTGATTGATGCCTATACAGGACTTTCCAAGATACAGATTGCTGGTGCATAGGGTTTAAAGCAAACCCTACAGTGCTGCCAGGGAATGCGGTTTTGAGACCGGAGGTTATATATTCACATCTCTCTATTCCTCTTGGAGTCACTTTTTCTGCTCTGTTGAAGGTGAAATGAGTTGACTGACAAAAGTGAGCCAATTAATGATTGATGGTATTTTACCTTTTTTTTAAATTCATTAGTGTTTCTCAAGATCTGCAAGTCGATTGTTTGAAAGTTCTTCAAAGGCCTGAACGATGACAAAGTTTAGCTTCTTCTAGTTTTGTGATTTTCTTTCATGAGGCCAGAAGTGACCTCTTAAGAATGAAAAAAAGTTTTGGGAAGGTATATAAGCTTTACTTTTTATGTTTGCTTAATAGAAGTAAGATGTGGCACTAATGAATTTTGATTGTGTTACTGGCTAAAAATCAAGACATAGCCTAAATTATAGTGAAGGGAAAAATTACTTTAGAAGTCTTTACTGTCATAAAGGATATGATGCCCAGAAAAGTAATTTCAGATTCCAGAAGTAGGAATCTTATCACTGAAAAATGATACTGTCAACAGGATGAGAGAAGAGTATTAGAGGTGATCTCTGGATTTTCTATAGCAATTAAGTTGGTCAACCAATAGCAACAGTTTGTGTATTTTCAGCTATATTTTTTCCTATGCATTCTAAATTATGACTATGATTACATTATATATACAATGTTATATTTTACTTTTCTGGTTTAATATTTTTCCCAGCTTTATTGAGGTATAATCGACATATAACACTTGTAAGTTTAAGGTACACTGTAATGATTTGATATATGTATATATTGCATCATTTAACATTTTAATTCAAGTGTTTGTCTATGATATATAACCTCTTAATAACCATTGATATTTTAAAAAATGGCTACCTAATAGTGTGTAGTATGGATGTATTATAGATTATTGAACATTTATTTATTGATATTTCAGTTATTTTAAATCCACACTGTTACAAATTACAAAAACATCTTTGTAGCATAAATGCATTTTCTACAAATTTCTCTTTTTTTCCTTATGAGAGATCCCTGAACGTTACTATTCTTCAAATTATCATAGAGCGATAGAACTTTAGAGAACCTCAGAAATGATCTCAACTAGCCCACTGACTTTATAAGTGAAAATACATGAGTGCTGGGGTGCTATGAACAAATGTTAAGATCATGTTTCTGAAATGAATTTTAGGGATAAAATAGTCAGGTTTAGGGAGTTTTAGGACTAAAGAGGGTCAATGGGGGAGGAAGGCATAGATGAGAGCTTGGAGCTGCCAGAAGGCATACATTCACAGAAGAAAAAAAAAGTGTCATAGGATAAGGAGAGAGGAAGACATCCATTCACAGAAGATAGGGAAAAGACACAGGGTATGGGGAGAAAGGAAACAAACTTTCAAAGAAGATAGAGAAATGCTAACAAATGTGAGAAAGAGGAAAACAGATTTTCACAGGAGATAGAGAATTCTACCACTGAAGGGGCAAGGAAGAGGAGGGCACCACATGGGGTTGAAGCTGATAATCTGCGAAACAGTGATCAGTTAGAAGCAGTATGAAGAAATGAAGAACTACAGCCTTTATAAACCTTAGCAAAATAAAGGTTTAGTGGGTTACCTCCTTACATGGGAGTCTGTATTTGCTTCCAATAAATTTCCACCCTTTTTATCTACCACCTTTTGTCCATGGCTTCATTCTAGAATCCATTGGACAAGTAGCCAGGAAAGAAATAAGACATTATAGGTAAATCATAATAATCACATAATATGTTTGTTATTATTTACTACATCAGGAAGAAACTAAATGGGTTATACCTGGTAGACTTCTATTTTAAAGTGCAAGTACACCCTAAACTTTAAAAAAAATAATTCCTTTATTGATTAAGGTATTGCATATGTGTCCTTATCCCCCCATTACCTCCCATCCCCCCACTCATGCCCTTACCCCCCTGTTGTCTGTGTCCATTGGTTAGGCTTATATACATGCATATAAGTCCTTAGGTTGATCTCTCCCCCTTACCTCCATCATCCCCTACCTTCCCTCTGAGGTTTGACAGTCTGATCGATGTTTCTCTGTATCTGGATCTGTTTTTTTTCATCAGTTTATGCTGTTCATTATATTCCATAAATGAGTGAGATCATATGATATTTATCTTTCTCTGACTGGCTTATTTCACTTAGCATAATGCTCTCCAGTTCTCCAGCTCCAATACAACTTACACTTTTAAGCTGATTACTTAGGGTTCAGCTGAATTATTTTAAACAATGTATTAAAATTTTAAAACACTTTTTTTGTGCCAGCTATGGCACTAAGGACCTTTCTTGTAGTAACTCATCTAATTCTCAAAACAAACTTACTATATGGATAAATTATTCTCAGTATATAGATGAAGAAAATGAGTCTTACAGAGTTTATGTATCTTGTCCAATGCCATTCATATAGCTAGCGAGTGCCAAAATGGGATTTCTAATCAGTTTGGGCCATACCTCTTCTTAACAACCAATCTATGGCAATTATATTGAAAGAAAGGTAATTTTTACTGGGGCATGGAAATTAAAGTGGAAATGAAATTCTGAATACCTTGAATTTCTAAGAGATGCAAGAGAGGTGCTTAGGATGCCAAGAACAAATGCTATATGATTCAAGAAGTTAAATAATATGATTCAAGTAGTTAAACTGAGCAGTTATTGTTTTTTAAGCAGGTCTCATTTCATTTGGTTGATCTGGGATCCTTGTATTTCACCTCCAAGAAATTGACAACTTAGGTAAATTCTATAGCAACTGGGGACAATATTTCCTAATATTTCTTTTGTCCCTTTCTTATAGACAAGAGCTTGCAAAATTTGTATGTTTAGCTTTTTGCCTTTCTCTCATGGTCTTTCTCCTTTTCCTCTGCACATGTCCCCTATCCCCTGGTTAAGGGACATAGGTAAAGATACCATGGCAGCAGTGCCTGAACTTAGTGGTCTTTACTTCAAAACGTTGCTCAGGCCATATTGTTTTACTCCTGTAGAAAATGAGCTGAGAAAAAAAATCTTAAAAATGATTCAAGGAGTTTCCATGGCCATGAAGCCTGCATATACAATTTCAAGATAATAATTCATGTAAAACTGATATATTACCCTGGGTTTATGGTTGGTTATTCCCTCCTAAAGCATCAGACTAGGTCATTGGTTCTTTATTTATTATTATTATTTTAATATGTTTTTATAGATTTCAGACAGAAAGGGAGAGGAAGAGATAGAAACATCAATGAGAGAGAATCATTATAGGTTGGCTCCTGCATGCCACCCCACTGGGATGGAGCCCGCAACCCAGGCATATGCCCTGACCAAGAATGGAACCATGACCTTCTGGTTTATAAGTCGATGCTCAAACAGCTAACCCATGCCAGCCAGGTGGGTTATTGGTTCTTTAAGCCCTAGACTTTCTCCCTCCCATATATTTGTGAAGAATAAGGACTGTATGTTGGTTACAGTGTGTTAAAAAAAAGATTCAGAAATAATACAAACTATTTAGCAAGCATCAAGAGCCTTTTAATACATGGCCTAAGTCCAACAAACTGCTTGAGTTTTTGTTCCCTCTGATCCTCTCCTTATATTCTAACCACTCATTAAAACATCCACACATATTCTCACCTGTCTCAGTTTCCTTAGCCAGCATTGCTCCTCCCAACCTAATGTCTTGTTAACTTCTACTCTTTTTATATAGCCACCTATTTTTGTTTTTCTTTTAAGTGTAATTAGTCATTCCTTGTCATTGTACCCTCTCTATGCCATTTTCTTCATGTATTCATTCATTTACTCACAATTTGTCCATGCATTCATCCATCTATTCATTTATCCAAATATTTATTTAGTGTCTGATATATATTTTAGTATCTGATGATAGAGCAAGAATAATGCAAAGCCATTACTTCTGTGAATTTTTATATATTATAGTATCTATAATAATAAAAGTGTAATATGCAAATAGACTGAACAACCGAACAGCAGAATGACCATCCAGATGACCTTCTGGACAACCACACTGAGAGGTGTGCAATGCAGGAGACAAAACACAGAGAGTCTAAGAGATTAAAAAGGGGAGGTTTTAATCTTGCGCTCCTGGTGAAATTCGCTGGTCCGAGGGTGGGCCAGGGAAGTTGGTGCCAAAAAGGGGGCATAGGTACTTCTTTTATACAGCTGTTTAGTGAGGGGAGGGCGGAGGGCATGAGAGGTGTGGAATTCCGCCTCGGGCCAGGGGTCTAGGAAGGCGCCAGTTATCTCTGTCACCACCTACCTTGCAGATGCATGCATCGGCTCTGGACTTCCCCCCTGCCTCAACCTAACACATACTATGACATATATTGTTGCCAGGCCAGCCAAGGTGGATGCGATGCAATTGATCAGGGTGCGATGTCATTGCCCCACAACTGATTGCCCCAAAGAGGGAGGCCCAGGTCACTAGCCAGTGGGGCAATCCACGGGGGAAAGGGGCTCTGCAATCCTCCCAAAGAGGGAGCCCTAGGCCACCCTCTGTGCAGCGATCATGGAACCCCCGCTGGTTGGGCAGGGCCTCCCTCTGTAGGGCAATCGATTATAGAGCCTGGCAATTGATCACCCCAAAGAGGGAGGCCCAAAGAGGGAGGCTCAGGCCAGCGGCCACAGAGGGAAGCCCTTTAAAGTCATGGTACTCAGAGGATTAAAAATAGTGGCAGAGTAAGTGGATGCTGTACAGACATGCTCCTAGGAATAAACTGGAATAACAACTAAAATACAGAAAAACATCCTGAATAATCAATGGAAAACTCACAGGAGAGATCCCTGATACCCAAGGACCAAAAGTGGAGACTGCATAGAGACTGGTAGGAGGGGCCGAGGTGGGAAAGGGCTGGCTGGGCACTCACAGACAGCAACTGAAGTCCCAGAAGATATCTCAGCTGTGGGGGGTTGCCACATAGAACTCTGAGATCTAATCCCCAAGCTGGCCCCCCAGCAGAGAGCACCAAAATTGAGGAGGGTATCCATATAACATCTGGCTGTGAAAAGCAGCAGGGTGCTGTCTGCTGAGGAGTAGGGTCCCTAGGCCTGGCCAGTGATCAGGACCTATTGGGACTTTCCTTCCTCAGGCTTCTGGCAGCTGCCCCACCCCACTCCCACCGCTGCCACTCTTTTCCATCTGTGCAGTGCTGCCCCACCTCCCCACCACCATGGTCGCCTCCCTCTGCAGGTGACAGGCATGGGGTATGATCATTTGGCTAGCCTGGGCCTCCCTCTGCAGGGTGATTGCTGGCCGGCCCTGCACACCTGCCACAGCATTGCTGGCCGGTGGCCTGGGCCTCCCTTTGTGGAGTGAAAGATTGTCCCGCTACAGCGCCATTAGCTGGGTGGCCTGGGCTTCCCAGACAAAAAAAAAAGCTAAAGGAGTACATCAACACCAAGCCAGCATTACAAGAAATGCTAAATGCTAAAGGGACTGCTATAATGAGAAAAAGAAACACAGAGAGAAACCTAGCCATACAGAATTAAAATGGCAATACATAAGTACCTACCAATAATAACCCTAAATGTAAATGGAGTAAATGCTCCAATAAAAAGCATAGGGTAGCTGAACGGATACAAAAACATGACCCAACTATATGCTGTCTACAAGAGACCCATCTAAAAACAACAGACACACACAGGATGAGAGTGAAGGGATGGAAAAACAAAAGACATAGAGGATGACAGTGAAGGATGGAAAAAAATTTTCCATGCAAACGGAAAAGAAAAAGAAGCTGGAGTAGACTTTAATAGACTTTAAAATGAAGGCCATCACAAGGGACAACAAAAGTCACTACATAATACTAAAGGGATCAATCCAACAAGAGTATATAACCCTGATAAACATATATTCACCCAATATAGGAGTACTTACATATGTAAAAAAAGTAAACCTTCTAGAGGACTTTAAAGGAGAGATTGACAACAATACAGTCATAGTAGAGGACTTTAATACCTCTCTTACTTCACTGGATAGATCTTCCAGACAAAAACTTAACAAGGAAATAAAGATTCTAAAGAACACACTGGATCAGATGGATTTAATTGGCATTTATAGAACAACACGCTAGAATATATGTTCTTCTCAAGTGCATATGGATCATTCACAAAATAGATCACATGTTAGGACACAAAACAAGTCTCTATAAGTTCAAGAAGATTGAAATCATATCAAGCATCTTCTCATATCACAGTGGAATGAAATCACAAATCAACTACAGTAAAAACACCCCAAAACATTCAAACACATGGAAGCTAAATAGTATGTTATTAAACAATGAATGGGTTACCAATAAGATAAAGAAAGAAATAAAAAAACCTTCCTGGAAACAAATGAAAATGAATAGATAACAACCTAAATCTCTGGGACACAGCAAAAGCAGTCCTGAGAGGGAAATTCATAGCACAACAGGCATACCTCAAAAAACAAGAAAAATCAGCAATAAACTATTTAATGCTATGATTTAAAGAGCTAGAAAGAGAACAATAAGAAAAGCCCAGCGTAAGTAGAAGGAAAGAAATAATAAAAATTAGAGTAGAAATAAATAACATAGCGATTAAACAAAAACAATACCAAAAATCAATGAAACCAAGAGCTGGTTCTTTGAAAGGATAAACAACATTGATAAACAATTAGCCAGACTCAACAAGAAACAAAGAGAGAGGACACAAATAAATAAAATTAGAAATGAAGGTGGACAAGTAGCCATTGACATCACAGACATATAAAGGATTGTAGGAAAATACTATGAACAACTATATGCCAACAAGCTGGACAATATGGATGAAATAGAAAATTCCTAGAAAAAATATAATCTCCCAAAACTAAATCAGGAGGAATCAAACAACCTGAATAGGCCAATAACAACTGATGAAATAGAAGCAGTAATCAAAAAACTCCCACCAAACAAAAGCCCATGTCTGGATGGCTTCACAGGGGAGTTTTACCAAACATTCAAAGAAGAGCTAACACCTATACTCATGAAACTATTTCAGAAAATCCAACAGGAAGGAACACTTACAAACTTTTTTTATGAGGCCAGCATTATCTTAATTCCAAAACCAGATAAAGACAGTATGAACAAAATTACAGGCCAATATTCCTGGTGAAGATAGATGCTAAATTCCTCAACAAAATATTAGAAAGTCAGATCCAGCAATATATTAAAAAAAATAATACACCATGATCAAGTGAGATTTATTCCATGAATGCAAGGCTGGTACAATATTTGCAAATCAATAAATGTGAAACATCACATAAACAAATCGAAAGGCAAAAATCACATGATGAAAACAATAGATTCAGAGAAAGCATTTAAAAAAATCCAACACCCATTTTTGATAAGAACTCTCAGCAAAGTGGGAATAGAGGGAGCAGATCTTAACATGATAAAGGCCATGTATGACAAATCTCAGCCAACATCATACTCAATGGGAAAAAACTAAGATCATTTTCCGTAAGAACAGGATCAAGACAAGGATGCCCACTTTCACCACTCCTGTTCAACGTAGTATTAGGATTGCTAGCCATAGTGATCAGACAAGAAGAAGAAATAAAAGGCATCGAAATTGGAAAAGAAGTAAAACTGTCATTATTCGCAGATGACATGATATTGTACAAAGAAAACCATAAAGACTCAATAAAAAAACTACTAGGATTAAAAAATGAATTTCTCAATGTAGCAGGATACAAAATTAACACCCCCCAAAGCTATGGCTTTTTATACACCAATAATGAACTCACAGAAAGAGTAACTAAAAAACAAACAAAAATCCCATTTACCACTGCAACAAAAAAAAATTGAGATACCTAGGAATAAACTTGACTAAGGAGGTAAAAGACCTGTATTTAGAAAATTACAGGATGTTGAAAAAAGAGATAGAGAAAGGCATAAACAAATGGAAGAATATACTGTGTTCATGGATTGGTTGAATCAACATTATTAAAAAGATCACACTACTCAAAGCAATTTATAGGTTCAATGCAATCCTCATTAAAATGCCAACAGAATATTTCACAGACCTAGAACAAACTCTCCAATAATTCATATGGAAAAAAAAGACCTCGAAAAGCTGCAGCAATCCTGAAAAAGACGATCAAAGTTGGAAAGATCACAATACCAGATATCAAGCTATATTACAAAACTACTGTTCTCAAAACTGCCTGGTACTGGTACAAGAACAGACATATAGACCAATGGAACAGAACAGAGAACCCAGAAATGGACCCCAGCCATTATGCTCAATTAATATTTGACAAAGGAGGCAAGAACATACAATGGAGTCAAGACAGTCTCTTCAATAAATGGTGTTGGAAAAATTGGACAGATACATGCAAAAAAATGAAACTAGATCATACACAAAAATATACTCAACTTACAACATACACAAAAATATACTCAAAATGGATAAAAGACTTAAAGGTAATATGGGAAAACATAAAAATCTTAGAAGAATCCATAGGCAGCAAAATAGCAGACATATGTCATAGCAATATCTTAACTGATACAGCTTCTAGGACAATGAAAACTAAGGAGAAAATAAACAAATGGGACTACATCAAAATAAAAAAAAAACTTCTGCACAGCAAAAGAAACACCAACAAAACAGCAAGAAACCCCACTGTATGGGAGAACATATTTACCAATGTTATCTCTGAGAAGGGTTTAATCTCCAATATTTACAAGGAACTCATACAATTTAACAAAAGGAAGATAAACAATCTAATCAAAAAATGGGCAAAGGACCTAAATAGACACTTATCGAAAAGATGTACAGAAGGCCCAGAGACATGTGAAAACATGATCAAAGTCACTAATCGTCCAAGAGATGCAAACCAAAACGACAGTGAGGTACCATTTCATACTTGTCAGAATGGCTATCATCAACAAATCAACAAATGCCAAGTGCTGGTGAGGATGTGGAGAAAAAGGAACCTCGTACACTGCTGCTGGGAATGCAGACTGCTGCAGCCACTGTGTAAAACAGTATGGAATTTTCTCAAAAAATTAAAAATGGAACTCTCGTTTGACCCAATAATCCCACTTCTGGAAATACTAGTATATCCCAAGAAATCAGAAACACTAATCTGAAAGGATATATGCACCCCTCTTATATTCATAGCAGCACAATTTACAATAGTTAAGATTTGGAAATAGCCTAAGTGCTCATCAGCTGATGAGTGGATTAAAAAGCTGTGGTACATCTACACAATAGAATACTACACTGCTGTAACAAAGAAGGAACTCTTACCACTTGCAACAGCATAGATGGACCTGGAGAGCATTATGCTAATTAAAATAAGCCAGTCAGAGAAAGATAAATATCACATGATCTCTCATTTATGGAATATAATGAACATAAACTGATGAACAAAAGTCGAGCAAGAGAAAAAAAAGTGAAAGAAAAGAAAAAATATTTTAGAATATAATAGAAATAATTCTGCTATTGGCAGATTTTTAATATTTCTTATATTAGTACAGTTTTGGTAATATTATTTATTTAAAATATTTTTTCTTGAAATAATATTTATTGCATGTAATATATTTAAAATAATTTTTCTTGACATATTAATATTTATAGCATATAAATGGCTATTTTGTATCTACAATCTTATAATAGATTTATTTTGTATATTATAAAAAAGTAAAACTTAAGAGTTATTTTCAAAAATAATAAAATAAACTCTGCATTCATTATACCCTCCATAGCCCTCAAGGTCAGACATTTTCCACTTTACAAAGAATATTGGTCTAATAGGATTTACAATAATGAAAACCATTTCCCCAATTCAGTCTGAAAGTGGGAATTTAGATGCATTCTAAATGTTGATTTGCTTGGGTCAAAGAGATCTTGGTTTAGAATCCTATCAAATGTAAAGACACATTTGTTAGAGTTGTCTACTAGTGTGTATGGTTCATTATTATGGAGACTTTAGGAACACTCTTTCTAAAATAATTAGCCAACTGTTAAAAAAAAACACACACAAATAATCTATGCTAACCTTGGTCTTGCCTTTCAGTATATTTTGAGTTGTCAACAAAGTTGTTTGTAAACAAAAAAATTACTTTCACCATTGCTACCTATCTGCTCCCCTTATTTGCACTCCTGAATGTGGGAATATTCAGACAGTATATTAAAATAAAAATACTGTTTAGGTTGAAAGGTGATATAGTCTTCTTTTGCATAGAAAAGTCTTACCTAATAATAGACAAACATGTAAATTGACCATACCTCTGCTATGCCCACAGCCAATCAGAGTGAGAATGCAAATGAGGCCAAAGATGGCAGCTGCCTAGCTGCTCCAGGCACGAGTGGCCAGGCGGGGCAGGACACCTGCTGTGAGAGGGAGGGTGGGGGGCAAAGGGATCTACAGGAGCAGAGTGCTGCATCGAAGACAAGACTGCAGACTCTGGAGTCTGCAGCGAAGACGAAAATGGCAGACTCTGGCCAGAGCAAAGGCCTGGGTCCCTGGTGCCAGAGGAAAACCGTGCTGGAAGCCAAGGGAAGGAAGGCCTATTGCATGAATCTCTTTGTGCAACAGGAAATAAAGGAAGGAAGAAAGGAAGGAAGGAAGGAAGGAAAGAAGGAGGGAAGGAAGGAAGGAAGGAAGGAAGGAAGGAAGGAAGGAAGGAAGGAAGGAAGGAAGGAAGGAAGGAAGGAAGATAGAAAATAAAAAAATAAAGTCATGGTACTCAGTGGATATATCATCCAGTAAGTGTACTAGTAATTATCGGAACATTTTCAGAATTGTGAATTTTATTGTTGAGTCAGGTTGATTTGGACATGAGAAATGTCATGGTGTATTGGGGAATTTTCTCTCTCAGAAGACAGGAGAATAAAATTCTGGTTTTATCTTTGCCACTAATTAGTTCAATTCTGTGGATAAATGATCTTACCTTTTGAAATCTACTATTTTTTACCAATCAATGAAAAGAATTTGACTGAGTTTATAATGATTTTTTCCAGCAGGAAAATTCTTTAGTGCTAATCATTTTTGCATTAATGTTAATTACTTAGTCTAGGAAAAGCAAGGTGTTTTGAGAAAGTTTTGAATGGCAGAAGGTAGAATTCTTGGTGACCTAATTAACAGGAGAGCATTTGTATGCTCAGAATCAAAGTATAAAATTAGAGATTGCAGTAAATGGAGTAATTAGGTGAACAAGAAGAAAACAACAGGTTTACCTGCCTAATGTTCAAATAACGTAATGATTCCTAATGGGGGCAGATCTCTTAATGTCTTATTAATAGGTGGCCAAACTGGCTCTTTTACACCAAACATCAGTGGACCCTGCCCATCAGTCTATGTGAGCAGACTAAAGAAATTTGAAAGGTCTAAGATAGAATTGCAACTTTTCCTTCCTCTCCATGGAGGAGGTAGAATAGTACTTCCTGTGGTCCCCAAGTAAAGGGATCCAAAAGAAACACTTCTAGAGACTGGGGGTGTCAGCTGTAATGGGAGTCTGGCATCTCATTACCTAGTAAGTTATATGCCCAGAGGACTTGCTGCATGTTTTCTGTGTCAAATTGAGCAGAGGAGAGAAAATGGAGAGATACAGACTGGAGAGCTGGGGGAATGGCTGGTGGAGAGGACAGCTGTGAAGCAGGAGTGTACCTCACTCCCACTGTTTGTCACAGCAAGAGGAATGCAGTACCTGCAATTCAATGCTATTCCAGGAAAGAGAAACACAGAAGCAAGACCATTATGGGAGGGAGACTGAAAAATATCAAGCTGGAGCAAACCTCCTATTCAGAAACTGCGCACTTAGAAATCTCCACAAATGTCCTGTAAAGAACCATTTACAAAAGTAAAGTAAAGCATAGGGAATATAATCAATAATATTGTGTATAATAACTATGTATGGTGCCAGTTGGGTACTGGAAATATCAAGGGGAACACTATGTATAGTATATACTTGTCTAACCACTGAACTGGACAATTGGTTTCAGGTGTATTGGTTTCAGGTTGAGAGAGAGAGAAAGAGAGAGGTGCTATTATAGATAGATTTGTCAACTTTGTAAAAAAACAATAAAATAAAGTTGTTGGCCATCACAATGATTATAAATTTTATAAAAAATTGATGTTTACTACCAGATAAGCAGTCATTTTTAAGCCCAGAAACTAGTATAAAGCATTTATATTTTACTTTCACCATGGCATTAACTTTTATAAATTATTTTAAAGGAACTGATAGTTTAATTTGCTTTGTATTTCTTAGAAACAACACAGATCCTATTAGAAAAATATATTGTTATGATCAGACATAAATATCCTAAGTATTAGGTGGATGCTTTGGATTCCAGAGTTATGCCCTAAACTAGGGCATCTTGACTTTTGACCGAGATTGGTATATCTGTAAGGGCCAGTGGACAAATCATGCTTTAATGAAGATCTGGTGAAGTTTCTGACAGCAACTTGGTTGGACTAACTGGGCAGCTGGAAGTCAAGGGCCGTATTACTTACTTTTCTGCAAAATGTAGCATAGGAAGAGATAGTTGAGGCGTGAAAAGATAGGAATTAGAGAGGAGGGATAATTTTGAATATAGAACATCATAGTACCACTAAATTTGTCCATCTGCCTTTACCAGGAAACTTAACCCAGGTCCCTAGTAAGAAAGGGACAAAATTGAACTAACTAACCCAATCAGATAATAGATGTCATCCCTTGATGAGGGGACCATGATGAGGTAGAAGCAATAACACAAACTAACTTATTTTGTGGTCAAGTTGAAGTTAGTTCAAGAAACACTCATTTTCTATTGTTCACGAGGTCCTATGCTAGAAACTGGGGCTTAAAAGATGAATAAAGTGCCATGGATGGTGATACTAAGTGGTTAGAGCATTGGCCTGTGCACCAAAGGGTTGTGGGTTTGATTCCAGTCAAGGGCGCATACCTGGATTGCAGGTTCCATCCCTGGCCCTAGTCAAGGGGCATGCAGGAGTCAGCCAATCAATGTGTCTCTCTCACATCAAAGTCTCTCTTTGTACCACTCTCTCTTCCACTCACTCTAAAAAAAAATGGATGGAGATATCCTTGAGTGAGGATTAACAAAGTAAATAAATAGATAAAAGATTAATAAGATGGAGTTTAAGGCTGTGTGTGAGGGGGATTTCAAGATAAAGTGGAAAGTACAGAAACAAAGAGGAAAGACTCAGGGAAGAGAAATAGTATGGTGTCCATGGAGAACCACAAGAAGTTTAGAAATAGTAAAGAAATGGTTTTCAACCTTTGGCTGCACAGTAGAATCATCTCATGAACTTAAAAATATTGCCCATGCCTAGAGCCCACCTCAGGCCAATAAAATCTTCATTCCTGGAGCAGGGTGGGCAGGCAGGTATCATTTATTAGCTTCTGAGGTGATTTTCATTGCATTTGGGTTGCAGCCCACTTTTCTGGTCATCAAGTGTGAAGTAAGTCTTTATAATAGATGGTATAGTTCACCATCTGTGACATAGGGCTAAGAACACCTACCTTACCTTGTTCATCAGGTTGTTATGAAGAATGTGGGAATGCATTTGAAAATGCCTTGTAAACTACAAACCCCTATAAAATGCATGATATTATTAGCTCTTCTGCAAGACTGAGAGCCATTTAACTGCAGAGAATTATTAATCTTTATGTTTCCACATTTCCAAGCATAGTATCTGCCACATGGATGTCTAATATATGTTTGTTAAATGGGTAAATAAAAAAATAAATCAAATAGTCTGTTTGGCTCAGTGGACAGAGCGTTGGCCTGCAGACTGAAGGGTCCTGGGTTTGATTCTGGCCAAGGGCACATGCCCAGGTTGTGGGCTTGATCCCCACTAAAGGGTGTGCAAGAGGCAGCTGATCAATGATTCTCTCTCATCATTGATGTTTCTCTCTTTCCTCTTCCTTCCTCTCTGAAATCAATAAAGAAATATATTTTAAAAATAAAAATAAATAAATAATTCAACAATGCAAATAAACACACACTGGATCTTGAAACAGAAAAAGGACTGGAACAGAAAATGTAATTAATGCAAAAGTATATCCTTATGCTTTATGTTCAAAGGGAAGCTTTATAGAGAAATATGAACTTACAGAATGATTCACATTAAGTGATTTATTGTTACTTTCAATCAAAATGTGAATGAACCTTAAAAATATGTGCAGAAACATGTCCTGATTTTGAGTGTTCCAGCTGAGAACTTAGCTTGTTGTATAGACAATTTAAACAATAGGACATTTCCAGAAAAAATCAGTATTTGAAATAAAAGCACAGTGGACTTCTTGGAAAGAAAACACATTTTCTTTGGAATTTTCCACTTTTATTTTTTATATAGTCTGATTTTGAATAAAATTACATGCTGTGTGTGTGTGTGTGTGTGTGTGTGTGTGTGTGTGTGTGTGTAATTGACCTATGGATTTAGAAATTTTGGAGATGTTCAGATAAAATAAATCTGTAATCCAAAAATGATTAACAAGTGTTAAATTTAATAAAAATGTTGCTTGCTTAATCAGTAGATGAGGAAAGGCAAAGAACCATAAATACATCATATTTGTACTCCACT
This sequence comes from Corynorhinus townsendii, assembly GCA_026230045.1. Taxonomy (NCBI): domain Eukaryota; kingdom Metazoa; phylum Chordata; class Mammalia; order Chiroptera; family Vespertilionidae; genus Corynorhinus; species Corynorhinus townsendii. Next base: position 79,676,008 of record JAPDVU010000002.1, read on the forward strand.
TTTTGTGATTTTTAAAGAAATAACACAAAAAAATGTCTTCACTGCTGGTGTCAAAGAAAGCTAATCTTTTTTGTGCTTTTCTCATGCAATTTTGACTTTCTAACTGACTGGTCACCAGCTCATCTTCTTTTTGCATCTGGTATGCCCCAATTTATCACCTTCATTTCCCCAAAAGAGATTTTGTATGCTTCCACCCAATGTGAGTGGAGGGCATGTGAGTATGAAAGGGCTGATGAGGGGACAATAGTAGTACAAACAGCACTCCCAGAGAGGTGCCAATATTAATAATACATTCTTCACAGTTTAGAATCAAACAGGTGTCCATATCTAATTAGAGCTTTGTTCTGGGGACACAGGATAATTCATGCATAGCTTTAGCAATTTGGCAACCAGATGGCAATAACATTTTTTTAAGTGGTATCAAGTTTATGGAGATCCATTTGAAAATAAGGGAGCATGATGAGCAGACAGGAGGTAGGAGAGTAGATCCAAGTGAGCAGGCCAGAGTACAAAGCAAACTTCTGGGGGGTCTCTCATCCAAGTAGGGAGATGTCAGTATAAGAAAACCCAAAGATTTTTAAGTATGAAGTAGAAGACCTGCCCTGGCACAGCAATGGTTAGAAGACTTGCCACCAAACTTCATCAAATGTCTTTTACATATGCTTAATGATATTATTCAAGATCATTTTTCAAGGAATACTATTTGATGGATTAAGATGTTTTGCTCTAGTGCTGGGTTAGAGTCTGTTGGTCCATGTAGGCTAATCTGCAGATAGTTAGCAGTTCATTTGACAAGCTGGATAGAAACTAAAGTGGATGGGAGTTAACATGTTGTTCCTTAGCCTTATTTATACCCTCACTATCTTTTATTAGTATTATTGTAATGGTCATTTACCCATTCTCTCTGTTTCCAGTCCATCTCCACAGTAATCTTCCTAAAATGTAAATCTAATTACTAGTATATCACTGTTTTAAAATCCTTTAGTGTGTCCCATTACCATGATGTTAATTCAAAATATCTTAAGTATTGTATATAGGGCACTTGCCCCCTATTTCTTTCCAGCTTTTTCACCTACTTTCCTCACTTTCCCTTTCTTTAATCATAGAAAACTGCCCAATGTCCAATAACCGTTCCATGCCCTTTCATGTTTCCATTCTTTGGCTCTTACTATTTTTCTATGTTTAGAATATTCTAAACTCTAAATTGCTGCAATTCCACACATTCTTTAAGGACTGGCTCAAATCTTATTTCTGAGAAGTTTTTGCCCACCCTTCCAAACTAAGCTTTTTTTGAATACTTTGCTTTACCTTTTTTATTGACATTTTCATAAGACTAAAAATTTGAATTATATGTTTATTTGTCTGCTTCATTAATTTTTTTATCTCATCGGAGGCAGGGAATCTATCTGATTTTGTATTGTTATCCCAACTACGTAGTGTATTCTCAAAAAATTTTGAGTGAATAGATAAATATATCATTTGGAATTTGGTTTGATTCAACATAATAAAACTTTGAAATATATGACTCATACAAGACAGTGAATTTTTTCTTTGGCATCATATGAAGAAAATTTTTGGACAGGCAGTCTAAGGCTGTGTGATGGCTTCATGTTGGCATCAGCGTCACAAGAGACCATTAAATATGCTACATATCTGCTGGGAACTGAGCTGTGTTCTCTCCTGCCAAATAATATGTTGAAGCCCTAACCCCAATGTGTCTGTATTTAGACATGGGGCTTGTCTATATATATAAAAGCCAAGCGACCAGAATGACTGGAATGACCAGTTACTATGATGTGCACTGTTGCTGGCCAACTGGCCTGATGGGGTGGAGCCGGCTGGCCAATGTCCTGCAGCCCCTCCTCCCAACTGTCTGGCCCTGACCGGCTCTGACCAGGGTGGGCTGACTGGACCCCACCTGTGCACGAATTTGTGCACTGGTCCTCTAGTAAGAATATAATTAAGGTTAACTGAGGTCATAAGAGAAGAGACATCATATGATAGGATTAGTGTCTTATTATAAAAAGAAATACCAGCATACTCCTTCTTTACCCTCCCCCCACCATGTGCTCCCTGTAAACAAAGAAGAGGTCACATGAGAATGCAGCAGGATGGCAGGCTCCTACAAACCTAGAAGAAAGGTTTAATTAGAAACTGACCATGCTGACAACCTCATCTTAGACTTCCCAGTCTCCAGAACTGTGAGAAAATAACTGTCTGTAGTTTAAGCTACCCAGTCTGTGGTATTTTGTTATGGCAGCTTGAGTTAATTAAGACACAAACTTTCTAGATTTCCTTCTGGTATAAGATGGCTGCTCAAGCACCAGTGATTACATCTGAATTCAAGGTAATAACAAAAAAGAAGGGGGAAAATAAGGAAGGGCAAGAAGTTCTTTCTTATAGCTGAGCCAGTGCTCCTTTAAGAAGATTTTCAGAGATCCACCTTATACCTCTTCCATCTCTGGCTCCAAGGGAGGCCAAGAAATGCCAGTTTTTAAGCCAGGCACAATGCCATCTAGACTAAAATCAGGGTTATATTTGTGAGGAAGATGGGAAAAATGGATAATAGGTTGGTGCTTAGCAGTCCCTGCCACAAATGTCTTCAACTACAGATCCTGACAGTTTTGGCTTTTGGATAGAAAGTCTGTGTTCTGGCTAAAGGGTGGTCACTCATGCTGCACTGCATTTGTAAAATGACTTGTTATTTGGGTATCATAGACAAAGACCAGACAATAAAAATGTTTACGTACAGAATATTTTAAATGCAGTGGTTAAAGGGTTCAGTGACACAATGTTTTACTATATTCCTGGAAAGAGTTTTGCAAGTATATTCTCTTTTTCTCTCATCCAGGAGAATCTCAACTAGACATTCCCATAAAAATGAGAATTCATCCTGGACATATCACTTCAGAAAGGTTGATTATTCAGTACTCACCAGAATCCATTTATCAAAGTTAGCAGATCAAGGAAATAACAAAAGATCAGAGTAGAAATAAATGAAATAGAAACCAGGAAAGCAACAGGAAAAATCAACAACATTAAGAGCAAGGTTTTTTAAAATATAAAAAAAAAAGGTTGACAAAACTTTAGCTAAATAAAAAAAGAGAGAGGACTCAAATAAAATAAAAAATAAAAGAAGTGACAACTGATACTACAACTGATACTACAGAAATGTACAAGGTCAAAAGAGACTACTATGAACAATTATATATGCCAACAAATTATATAACCTAACCCTGGCTGGTTTGGCTCAGTGGATAGAGCACTGGCCTGAGGACTGAGGGGTCCTGGGTTAGATTCCAGTCAGGGGCACATGCCTGGGTTGGAGGCTTGGTCCCCAGTGGGGGGCATGCAGGAAGCAGCCGATCGATGGTTCTTTCTCATCATTGATGTTTCTATTTCTCTCTCCCTCTTCCTTCCTCTCTGAAACCAATAAAAATATAAAAAAATGAGATAACCTAGAGAAATGGATACATTTCTAGAAACATACAACCAAGACTGAATAAAAAAGAAATAGAAAATATGAACTGATCAATGACAATTAAATAAATTGAATCAGTAATAAAAAATCTCCCAACACAGAAAACCCCAGGACCAGATGGTCTCATTGGTGAATTCTATCAAACATTAAAGAATAAATGTCAGTCCTTTTCAAATCTTCTAAAGAACTGAAGAGGAACACTTCTAAACTCATTCCACAAGGCAAGCATTACCCTGATATCAAAGCCAGATAATGATACTTCAAGAAAACTATAGATTGATATCCCTGATGAATATAGATCTAGAAGTTCTCTATAAAATGTGAGCAAACCAAATTTAATAAGTCATTTAAACCATTATATACCATGACCAACTGGGATTTATCCTTGAGGTGCAAGGATGGTTCAACATAAAATATTTATAACTATAATATACCACATTAATAGAATGAAAGATAAAATCATATAATTATCTCAGTAGATGTAGGAAAAGCATTTGATAAAAAACATAACATCTTTTCATAACAAAAATCTTTCAACATATTGTGTAGAGAAAGAATATACCTCAAAATAAAGGTTGTATCTGACAAACCCACAGCTAACATTGTACTCAGTGGAGAAAAAGAACGTTTTTCCTCTAACATTATGTACAAGACAATAGTGCTTTTTCTCACCACTCTTACTTTGTATAGTACTGGAGGTACTAGCTAGATCAATTATATAAGATAAAGAATGAACGCCATTCAAATTGGAAAGTAGTAAAATTGTTATTATTTGCAGATGATATGATCTTATATATAGAAAATCTCAAGCACTTAATCAAACAAACTATTTAAACTAATCAATAAATTCAAGAAAGTTTCAGGATATAAAAATAAATGTACAGAAATCAGTTGCACTTTTATTCACTTACAATATAATATCTGAAAAAATAAAATTATGTGATTCACAACAGCATCAAAAACAATAAAATACCTAGGAATACATTTAACCAATGATATATCACCTCACACCTGTTAGAATGGCTTTCACCAAGAAGACAAGAGACAAGTATTGGTGAGGATGTGGAGAAAAGCGAATCCTATGTACTATTGGTGAGGATATAAATTGGTGCAGCCACTATAGAAAACAGTACAGAGGTTCCTCAAATATTAAAAATAGAAGTACCATATCATCCAGCCATTGCACTTCTGGGTATTTATCTGAAGAAAACAAAAGCACTAATTCAAAAAGATATAGGAACCCCCATGTTCATTGCAGCAATTTATTATTTTGGGGCAAGATAAGGAAAGAATGTAAGGGTCTGTTGGTGGTTATATGGACAATGAAGATGTCAAACACACACACACACACACACGAATATTATCCAGCCACAAGAATGAAGCAAATCCTGCCATCTGTGAAACGTGGACACCCCTTAAAAACATTATGTTAAATGAGGTAAGTCAGAGAAAGAAAGGCAAGTACTGTATGATACCACTTATACATATGAAATCTAAAAAAGCCAAACTTGTAAAAACAGAGAGTAGAACAGTGGTTACCAGAGTTTGGGAGGTGGGAGAATAAGAGAGATTGTTTAAGGACACAAACTTGTAACCAGTAGATAAAGAAATCCTGGAGATCTAATGCACAGTATAGTCATTATAGACAACAATACAACATTATCAACATCAAACTTGCTAAGACAAAAAAAAAAAAAGAGGGGAGAAAAACGGCAGTGGAATAGACAGACGTGTTCCGAGCCTTGTCCTGGAGCAGAAAGAAAGAACAGTTGAGGGTCACAAGAGGAGTGTTTGTTGGCAAGTTAAGGGACAGCTAAACTCCAGGAGAAGGTGGGGGACTGCTAGATGGGGTTCCCCTGACCGGGCAGCCCCCACTGCGGCTGGGTCCCCTCCCGGAGCTATGGGCTCAGATGCAGAGACCGAGCTATTTTGATATGGAAAGTGAAGCTTATCGGAAGCCTGAAAATCCACAACTGCAGCAACCACCAAACAGCTGCGAGACCCAGAACATAGGTCCCCAATTGGCGCAAACTTGCGGATTCAAAGGAGCTCTTCATTCCACCACAGAAAGTTGGTGTTGTAGTTTGTATTAATCTCCAGGTACTTGTGGCTGGCATTTGCTGGGATTAGTGGTTGTTCTATTGGATTTTTCTCCCCATATATATAGTTTGTTCCCCTTTTCTTTCTTAGTCTCTTTCTTGTCTCTCTTATTTTTTTTTCTTTCTTTTCCCAATGTCATTTTGACACTCCTTTTTTTTCTTTCTTTTTCCTCTTCTTCTTTCTCTCCTATCCCCTAATTTGCCTTTCTCTGGTGGTCACCATTATTGGAGGTTATTAATATCGTGAATACATTTCTGTTCAGTACCTTGTGTGTTGTACCTGGTTGTGTTGTAATTTGTGCCTTTAAGTCAACGTGGGAGAGAGAGAACTACATAACCAGACATCGCGAGAAGAGAGAACATGGGGAGACGAAGAAACAGCCCACATATGAAAGAAAAGCAGGCATCACCAGAAAAGGAAGTAAACAAAATAGAGGAAAGCAACCTGCCAGAGAAAGAATTCAGAGAAATGGTCATAAGGTGGCTGAAAAGAATGGAATACAAATTTGATGATATGAGTAAGAACCAAGAGGAAATGAAGAAGAACCAAGAAGAAATGAAAAACGACATTGCTGCTGTAAATAACTCAATAGAAACCATCAAGAGTAAACTAGAAGACAAGATGGAAAAAGATACCCAAGTAGAGCAGCTTCTAGAAAAAAAAAATTAAAAAGCAGGAAGAGAACCTAAGGGAACTTTGGGACAACATGAAACAAAACAACATCCGCATAATAGGAGTTCCAGAAGGAAAAGAAACTGAGCAAGGAATAGAAAACCTATGTGAAGAAATAATGACAGAAAACTTCCCTGATATAGGGAAGAAAAAACCCATCCAAATCCAAGAAGCTCACAGAGTCCCAAGCAAAATGAACCCCAAAAGACCAACGCCAAGACACATTATAATTAAATTGGCAAACACCAATGACAAAGTAAGAATCTTAAAAGCAGCCAGAGAGAGACAGAAAGTTACATACAAAGAAACCGCCATCAAACTAGCAATTGATTTCTCAACAGAAACTCATCAGGCCAGAAGGGAATGGAATGAAAAATATACAAAGTCATGCAAAGGAAGGGTCTGAATCCAATATACTGTACCCAGCAAGGCTATCAATCAAAATTGAAGGTGAAATCAGGAGCTTCACAGACAAAAAAGGACTAAGAGAATGTATCACCAAACCAGCAATGCAAGAAATGCTAAAGGGTCTGCTATAAAAAAAAGAAATAGGAAGTGAAGAAGGAACACAGGGGTAAAGAGTAAAAATGGTGACAAATAAATACATATCAATAATAACTTTAAATGTAAATGGATTAAATACCCCAATCAAAAGACATAGGGTAACGACCTGGATAAGAAAACATGACCCATATATCTGCTGTTTACAAGAAACCCACCTTAGAAAAAAAGATGCACACAGACTGAGGGTGAAGGTATGGAAAAAGGTTTTCCAGGCAAATGGAAATGAAAAAAAAGCTGGGATAGAAATACTTATATCTGACAAATTAGATCTCAAAGTAAAGGACATAACAAGAGATAAGGAAGGCCACTTCATAATACTAAAGGGTGCAATCCAAAAAGAAGAAATAACTCTGGTAAACATATATGCACCCAATACAGGAGCACCCAAATACATAAAAAACTCCTGGAGGATATCAAGGGAGGAATTGACAGCACTACAATCATTGTAGGAGACTTTAATACCCCACTATCACCATTGGACAAATCCTCTAAACAAAAAATTAGCAAAGAAACATCAATCCTAAATGACTCACTAGACCAGATGGACTTAATTGACATCTTCAGCACATTTCACCCCAAAGCCACAGAATATACATTCTTCTCAAGTGCACATGGGTCATTTTCAAAGATAGACCATATGTTGGGTCATAGGCAAAGTCTCTTCAAATTCAAGAAGATAGAAATCATATCAAGCATCTTCTCAGACCACAGTGACATAAAACTGGAAATCAACTACAATAAAAACAATCCAAAGAAATTAAACACATGTAGACTAAACAGCATACTATTAAACAATGACTGGGTTACCAGAGAGATCAAGGAAGAAATAAGAAACATCATGGCAAAAAATGACAATGAAAACACAACAGTCCAAAATCTAAGGGACAAAGTAAAAGCAGTCTTGAGAGGGAAGTTCATAGCTCTACAAGCCTACTGCAAAAAACAAGAAACAATGGTAATAAATTACCTAACCCTACAACTCAAAGGATTAGAAAGAGATCAACAAGAAAAGCCCAGTGTAAGCAGAAGGAAGGAAATTATAAAGATCAGAGTGGAGATAAATGACATTGAGACCAAAAAAAAAAATAAATAAATAAATACAAAAGATCAACAAAACCAAGAGCTGGTTCTTTGAAAGGATAAACAAGATTGATGAACATCTAGCCAGGCTCACCAGGAAGCAAAGAGAGAGGACCCAAAAAAACAAAATCAGAAATGAAAGTCATGAAATAACAACAGACCCCAATGAAATACAAAAGATTGTTAAAAGATACTATGAACAACTCTATTCCAACAAACTGGACAAACTGGAGGAAATGGACATATTCCTAGAAGAATATAACCTTCCAAAACTCAATGAGGAAGACTCTAAACAGCTCAATATGTCAATAACTATGGAAGAAATTGAAGCAGTCATCAAAAAGCTTCCAGCAAAAAAGAGCCCGGGGCCAGATGGCTTCACAGGAGAGTTTTACCAAATATTCAAGGAAGAACTAAAACCTATCCTCCTCAGACTATTCCAAAAAATTCAAGAGGAAGGAATACTTCCAAGCTCATTCTAGGAAGCCAGCATCACCCTAATAACAAAACCAGATAAAGATAACACAATGAAAGAGAATTACAGGCCAATATCCCTCATGAACATAGATACCAAAATCCTCAACAAAATTCTAGCAAATTGTATCCAGCATTACATCAGAAAGATCATACACCAGGACCAAGTAGAATTTATCCCAGGAATGCAAGGATGGTACAATATCTGCAAGTCAATAAACGTGATACAAACAAATTGAGAGATAAAAACCACATAGTCATATCAATTGATGCAGGAATAGCATTTGACAAAATCCAAGACTCTTTCTTGATAAAACTCTCAAAAATGTGGGAATAGAAGGATCATACCTCCACATAATAAAAACCATATATGATAAACCCACAGCTAACATCATACTCAATGGGCAAAAACTAAAACCATTTCCCCTAAGAACAGGAACAAGACAGGGATGCCTACTCTTACCACTTCTGTTCAACATAGTACTGGAAGTATTAACCATTGCAATTAGACAAGAAGAAGAAATAAAATGCATCCAAATTGGAAAAGAAGAAGTAAAGCTGTTCTTATTTGCAGATGACATGATATTGTACCTAAAAATTCCGAAAGACTCCATCAAAAAACTAACAGACTTAATAAATGAATTCGGCAATGTAGCAGGATACAAAATTAATGCCAAGAAATATATGGCATTTCTATACACCAATAATGAACTTACAGAAAGAGAGACTAAAAAAGCAATCCCATTTACCATCACACCAAAAAAAAAGTTAAGATATCTAGGAATAAACTTAACCAAGGACGTAAAAGACCTATACGTGGAAAACTACAGGACACTGAAAAAAGAGATAGAGGAAGACATAAACAGATGGAAGAACATACCATGTTCCTGGATTGGTAGAATCAACATCATTAAAATGTCCATACTACCCAAAGCAATCTACAGATTCAATGTACTCCCCGTTAAAATACCAACGGCATATTCACAGACCTAGAAAGAACTCTTCAAAAATTCATCTGGAATAAAAAAAGACCCCGAAAGCCACAGCAATCCTGAGAAAGAAGAATAAAGTAGGTGGGATCTCAATACCAGATTTCAAGCTGTATTACAAAGCCACTGTTCTCAAAATAGCCTGGTACTGGCACAAGAACAGACATATAGATCAATGGAATAGAATAGAGAATCCAGATATTGACCCAAACCACTATGCTCAATTAATATTTGACAAAGGAGGCATGAACATACAATGGAGTCAAGACAGTCTTCAATAAATGGTGTTGGGAAAATTGGACAGATACATGCAAAAAAATGAAACTAGATCACCAACTTACACAATACACAAAAATAAATTCTAAATGTATACAGGACTTAAACATAAGATGGGAAACCATAAAAATACTAGAGGAATCCACAGGCAGCAAAATCTCAGACATATGCTGAAAGAACTTCTTCACTGATACTACCCCTAGGACAATGGAAGCTAAAGAGAAAATAAACAAATGGGACTACATCAAAATAAAAAGCTTTTTCACAGCAAAAGAATCCATCAACAAAAAAACAAGAAACCCCACTGTATGGGAGAACATATTTGCAAATGTTATCACTGATAAAGGTTTAATCTCCAACATCTATAGGCAGCTTATACAACTTAATAAAAGGAAGATAAATGATCCAATAAAAAAATGGGCTACGGACCTAAATAGAATATTTTCTAAAGAAGACAGAAGGAAGGCTAAGAGACACATGAAAACATTCTCAAATTCACTAATTATCCAAGAGTTGCAAATCAAAATGACAAAGCGGTACCATCTCAAACCTGTCAGAATGGCTATCATCAACAAATCAACAAACGACAAGTGCTGGCGAGGATGTGGAGAAAAAGGAACCCTGGTGCACTGCTGGTGGGAATGCAGACTGGTGCAGCCACTGTGGAGAAAGGTATGGAGTTTCCACAAAAAAACTAAAAATGGAACTCCCATTTGACCCAGTGATCCCACTTCTAGGAATATATCCTAAGAAACTAGAAACACCAATCAGAAAGGATATATGCACCCCTATGCTCATAGAAGCACAATTTACAATAGCTAAGATTTGGAAACAGCCTAGGTGCCCATCAGCAGATGACTGGATCAGAAAACTTGGTACATCTACACAATGGAATACTATGCTGCCATAAAAAAAGAAGGAATTCTTACTGTTTGTAGCAACCTGGATGGAATTGGAGAACATTATGCTAAGTGAAATAAGCCAGTCAATGAAAGAAAAATACCGCATGATCTCACTCATTTGTGGATAATAAAAATCACATTATAAACTGATGAAAAAAAAGATAGATACAGAGGCAGTAAAGCATCAAACAGACTGTCAAATTACAGTGGGAGGGTTAGGAGGAGGTGGGGGAAATAAGAGATCAATCGAAGGACTTATATGCATGCATATAAGAATAACCAACTGATGCAAAACATTGGGGGGTGAGGGCATGTATGGGAGTGGGGGCGGGGGGGGGCAATGGTAAGATATGTACACATATAGTACCTTAATGGAGAAAAAAGGAAGAAAAAAGAATCCACTTAGATAACTCAAGCTGTGCTATACCACCCTGATCTCAAAGTTAGATGGACTACCGTTTCTCATCTTCTGGGCTAAGGCACAGAAATAAGAATATGGGACAGTCAGGCTGGATGTGCAATATCAGGGGACTCGATCTCCAGAACTGTAGAGATGGAGGATGGACCTCTGCATTCCAGTATTCTTCTGATGTAGTTTTCCAGGTTTGAGTACCAAGAAAGCTGTCACTATCCTAGAATTCCACATTAACCACAGAGACAGAGTGCTTTCTATTAAATTGCAGTGGACAATCACCACTTTGTAGCCTGACCTGGACAGTTTGGACTGGGAAGCCTGAACCTTGGTATTCCTGGCTGGTTTAGTGTCATTTCATTAATTTTTAGCAACAATGCAGTTATGAAATACATGCAATTCCATATTTTACCCAGTTAATATTTTGGATCTCCTTATCACACTACTGACCAGGTTCTACTATTTTTACATCACCACCTGAAAATAGAAAGGAAATATCATTCATCAGTGTCTGTTGTGCATCATGTTGGGTCTAAGGCCCTTCTGCCTATCACATTGACTGGCATTTTACCACTAGAGACCTTATTTCATTTGATAAGAATTTTCCTTTAAAAGGTTAAAGAACTTGGGGGTAAAAAAACTTTGTCCAAGGTAACCCAAAGTGCTAGTAGCTGAGCCCATCCCAACCACATGGCTTTATTTAGGCCAGTGGTTGGCAAACTGCAGCTCTGTTGAGTAATGAGTTTGCAGACCACTGACCTAGACTCTTGATTCCAATAATTATAGGCTGTTGTTGTTCCTTGTTTTATTAAAGTCCTATCCCAGTGGTCTGCAAACTCATTACTCAACAGAGCAGCAAACCGCGGCTCACGACCCGCATGTGGCTCGCGACCCACGGTTTGCTGGCCACTGATTTAGGCTGGGTGTCATTTGCTGAATAATAACTATGCACCAGTCCCCGTGTTCTCCAGTTCACATATATCACGCTTATTTACTCTATAAAGCCACATTAGTTCTCTACTATGCCCCTTTTACAAATGAGGAAACACTGAGAGATTTTGTAACTGGCCCAACCAGTCAAGTAGTAACTCATACAAATTTTGTTTGACTTTGAAGCCTGTATTCCTAACTATATGCCAAATTTAATAACATCAAAGAGGAAGCATATTGTCATCATTTGGAGCTTGGCTTCTGGAATATGGGTTAATATCCTGCATCAGCCTCTTACTAGATCTGTAATATTGTACAAGTTACTCAAACTTTCTATATAGCAATATATTCCTTTACCTGTAAAATGGGGATGTTAATAATACTTACATTGTATGTTGGGGTGAATAATAAATGATAATATCCCATTACTCTCCAGGGCATTCTCTGGTATCACTGTCCACAATGACCTGGGGCCCCGCCCATAACTATTTATTTGGTAAATTATATGCTAAATTCATTTATGATGAGTTTGTCCATATTAACTCACTCTGTTACTAAAGCAGAATAATTTTGAATATTGTGATGCTTTAGCATGTAGTTTAAAGCAATAGAAATTTACATTTCAACAGAAATATCAAGTGAGAGCCAATATACAATCTAAACAAAAGCAAGAGTCTAATTAGAATGCCACTCAGTTTGGTGTCTGGTTAGGGTAGCGGTGTTAGGGGTGGGGTATGCGGGAACATCAATGGTGGGGATGAAGGTGGTGAGCTCAGTCTGGAGATGCTTGGCTTGAGGTGATTGCAGGGCATCAGGTAGAGGGGCAGCAGGTAGGCACTGAGAGTGGCTCTAGCTCAGGACAGATTGCAGAGCTGGAGACACAGATGTGGAGGATAGGGATGCTGTGTACCTTGTGTTATAAATTAATCAAAGTGGGTGGTTACAGAACCTAGGCATTTGGAATGAGTATATAGAATGGAGAAAGAACCAGGACAAAATGGGGAAACATCTTCATTAAGGACTGGGTAGAAAAAGAGAAATCTATGGAATAATCCAATAAGGAAAGGCATTAGAGGGAGGATAATAATAGAGGAGTGCCACAGAAGTTGTTCTGGAGAGGCAAATCATGCTCTCCCTGTTGCTATGTTAGGGAACATGCCTACTCTACCACCACAATCTGAGTCTGTTCCCTCAGAAGACCTCAAAGTAATGGGCACAGCTAACTGGAGATCAAGTCTTGACGTAAGACTCAAGCTGGGTCAAGCAGATTTTCTCTCCCTGATGGGTGTGACTGTAATAGAATGCTAGCCATTACAATGAACTTTTGAACCAGAGGCCATGTGAAACCAGGGTCAGGATAGGCAGCAGTGCTAAAGAAGAGGAGGCGTGAAGAGCTATTCAGTGGATGGGGTGGTTGAAGAAGAAACTTAGGTAAGCGGTTGTCACTTTCTGGTTTCAGTCCCTCAGAGTGTTTTGGGTTCCAGCAGCTAGTGATACCAGACTGAGGTAGAAATAAAGAAAAAAAAAGCGTTTTAAGGAGATGTGGTTAATAGTATTTAGTGCTGCCACAAGGTTAAATATAGAGTTTGAAATATATCCATCCATTTGGTGTAGAAATAAGGGAGGCTTTACTAAGGGCATATTCAGAGTATTCATAGTGACAGAGATTTACTAGTACCTAATAGTTGGAAGAATGATATAGAGGCAACCTGGATTTTTAGAAAAGGAAAGTGAGTGTTAGGCAGTTGCAGATATTGTTTTTTTGTTGTTGTTGTGTTGTTTTTTTTTTCATTGAAATTAAGGGAAATTTGCTGAAAGCAAAGGACTGGTAGAAAGAGAGTCTGTTGAAGAAATGGTTTGCAAAGTGGAGGGTATGAGGTGCTGTGTATCTTATGAGGTACAAAATAATTCACTAGGATGCAGGGAAAATATTAGAACTTATATTTTTAAATTATTTTATGTAGTCTTATAATGTACATATTATAAAATGGCACATGTGTATAACTTCCAAATAAATTAACATACATTGTAGCTGTGTGATCAATAATTTATAGGGATATATGATCAAGAACATTTGAGGCTATAGCACTAAAGTATCAAAAAAGCAGATTTCCTGCTCCTAGCAGCCAATATTATAATAACATCATCGAGGGAGTTACACAAAGGCAAATGTTTTGGCAAAGTAAAAATAAAACAGTGGAAACAGGTGTGTCCTAACCCTAAATAAATTTTACATTTTTATCTATTTTGTGTTGTACTCTCCTGAAACCTTTACTTCTTTCTTAATGAGGTGAGTTTTATGAATCTGAGAACAGAGCAGAACTCAATTATTTTTTATTTCATTACTAGATGCCCAGTGCACAAAATTCATGCATGGGTAGAGTCCCTAGCAGCTGCCGGCCACTGGCTGGGGCCTCCCTTCACACATGCCTTGGCCTGGTGCCGCCCGCTCACTTGCTCCACCATCCTGCTGTGGTCCCACTCTCTTTGGGGCCCATCAGGGCCAGGCAATGCCTCCACTGCCACCTGCTGCCAGCTGCGCCGCAGACGCCTACATGTTCAGTGCCACCCCCTGGTGGTCAGTGCATGTCTAACTCCCAGTCAGTCGAACTCCCGCCCATAGGGACAATTTGCATATTAGCCTTTTATTATATAAGATTTTTCCAGACCAAAGCCTCTTGGTCATCAGTGACCATTCATAGCCTACCAAAAACCATCAGGTCTACAGTAAAACATTTCTGTCAAGCAATTGCCCAAACAACCTACTTTGTGTTCTTTCTCTCTCTTCCTTCCTTTCTTCCTTCCTTTCTTCCTTCCTTCCTTCCTTCCTTCCTTCCTTCTCTCTCTCTCTCTCTCTCTCTCTCTCTCTCTCTCTCTCTCTCTCTCTCTCTAATAAATCTTTATTGTTCAGATTATTACAGTTTTTCCTCCCCCCCCCAGCACCCCTCCACCCAGTTCCCACCCAACCCTCTGCCCTTACCCCCCCCACTGTTCTTATCCATAGGTGTACAATTTTTGTCCAGTCTCTTCCCACACACCCCCACACCCCTTTCCTCTCGAGAATTGTCAGTCCAATCCCTTTCTATGCCCCTAATCCTATTATATTCACCAGTTTATTCTGCTCATCAGATTTTTTATTCACTTGATTTTTAGATTCACTTATTGATAGATATGTATTTGTTGTCACTTTGTTGTTCATAATTTTTATCTTTACCTTTTTCTTCTTCCTCTTCTTAAAGAATACCCTTCAGCATTTCACATAATACTGGTTTGGCAGTGATAAATTCCTTTAGCTTTTTCTGGTCTGTAAGCACTTTATCTGACCTTCAATTCTAAATGATAGCTTTGCTCAGTAGAGTAATCTTGGTTGTAGGTTCTTGCTATTCATCACTTTGAATATTTCTTGCCACTCCCTTCTGGCCTGCATAGTTTCTGTTGAGAAATCAGCTGACAGTCTTATGGGTACTCCCTTGTAGGTAACTAACTGTTTTTCTCTTGCTGCTTTTAAGATTCTCTCTTTGTCTTTTGCTCTTGGCATTTTACTTATGATGTGTCTTGGTGTGGTCCTCTTTGGATTCCTTTTGTTTGGGGTTCTGTGCACTTCCTGGACTTGTAAGTCTATTTCTTTCACCAGGTAGGGGAAGTTTTCTGTCATTATTTCTTCTAATAGGTTTTCAATATCTTGCTCTCTCTCTTCTTCTGGCACCCCCATAATTCGGATGTTGGTATGCTTAAAGTTGTCTCAGAGGCTCCTTATACTATCTTCATACTTTTGGATTCTGTTTTCCTTTTGCTTTTCCAGTTGGATGTTTTTTGCTTCTTCGTGTTTCAAATCTTTGACTTCATTCTTGGGATCCTCTAGTCTACTGTTGGATCTCTGTATATTATTCTTTATTTCAGTCAGTGTATGCTTAATTTCTAGTTGGTCCTTTCTCATAACCTCAAGGGTCTCACTAAATTTATTGGCAGTTTCTAGAAGATTCTTGTGTAACCTTATAACTGTGGTTTTGAACTCTATATCCAGTAGTTTGCTTTCCTCCATTTCTTTCGTTTGTGACATTTTTCTTTGTCTCCACATTTTGGCTGCTTCCCTGTGTTGATAGCATGGCTTTGTCTGCTAGGTGTCCTATAGGGCCCAGTGGCTCAGCCTCCCTAATTACCTGAGGTGGACATTCTTGGTGCACCCCTTTGTTGGTTGTGTGCACAGTCTTGTTGTAGTTAAGCCTTGATTGTTGTTGGTATCACTGGGAGGATTGACCTCCAGGCCAATTGGCTGTGAGGATCAGCTGTGTCTACAATGGGAGAACTTCTGTGCTGGAGACACCCTTGTGGGGCAAAACTTGTTTCAGTGAGGCTTTGGTGCTCACTGAGTCTGCCCTCTGAGTGTGTCTCTTATGGATCTGAAGAGTTGTAGTCTGGATGGTCTCTCTCTAACCACTGGGTAAACTGGCTCTTGGATCTCCAAGGAGGTGCTAATTTAGCCTCTGCCTGAGGCCACCCAGCAGGAGCTATAGAAAGATCTGCAGATTCTTTCTCTTTGTTTGAGGTTTGGAGGTGCCCAGATGAGACCCAGCTGTGAAGCAATGCAAGCTGCTGTCGAGCCTTGGGTCTTCTTTTGGAGGCTCTGGAGCTCTTTGACCCAGCTGCAGTTTCAGATTGCAAAAGGCCAGGCCATTCATATGCAAAAGCCTCTGTGCACAGCTTGGGTGGGGTTGTAAATTGGGTGGAGTGGGGACTCAGGGAATCACCAGGGTGGAACAAAGAGCAATGGCTGACTGTCAGCCCTGCCTGGAAGAGGTCTCATGTCTCTGTGTCCCACGGCACTGTGCAGGAACAGTGATCGCTGCAAGTACCTCTGAGAGAAAGTCACCCTTGAGTTCTGCCCAATGCCAAACAGTCCATTTTCTCCCCATATGAGTCTGGGTCACCAGAGTCTTGCCCAGAACTGGAGTTCAGAGCAGTCAGGAGCTCGTATCTCCCTTCCGATTGAAAAAGACAATAGCGTACTCAGTTTCCAGCCCTTTCCACGTGCGCGCCTCAGTACCTCTGCACTTTACTTCTGCACCTCCACTCCTCCTCTGAGTCTCAGTGTGCTTTTCTCTTTCCTTCTAGTTGTAGAATTTCCACTCAGCCAGCCTTCTCGTGTTTTTGGATGATACCCATTTTGTCTTTTAGTTGTAGTTTTGAAGTGGTTGTGCGAGGCAGCAAGTTCAGGTATTTACCTATGTTGCCATCTTGGTTTCCCAAATCTGTTTTTTCTTTCTTAATTCAGTGGCTTTCAGGTATTCTAATAGCTCATTAATAATCAGTGACAATCAAAGGTTTTCTGATTATTAAAGCTAAGGCAACCACTCTTCTTTATTCACGTTTGAGATAGGAAAACAGCACAGGAGATGGAAAAAAATTTGTTTTAAACATTGAGAAATTCCTGGTCTTGTTACAGCTTTATAATAATTATAATTTAAAAATCAATCAATTGAATAGCGACAGGTTCATATTCATATGTTGAATATCTTTAGGCATCTAGGAGACAGAGTTTAAAGCTCATGTAAAAGGAAAGAGTTTTCTCTTTTGTTTCCCAATTGGGATAAGAATATGAGTATTTCATTAAAAAGTTAAGATATTGTTTGCATAATGGTGTATATAAGAAGTTCAACTTTCTATCCAGGGAAAGCCTATCTTATAGATGCTCCTTGGTCAGGATAAAGCCAGGATCCTGGGAAAGAGGTGGAATGGAAAGAATGGAGAAAAAGGAATTTATGGGGTTGATTTAGGTTTTAATTATTTTGTCCTATTTTGGCATATGTGTAGGCCTAAGTATGATAACTACCAAATGCTATCTTTTCTAGGAAAAATCTAGATAAGATGCTGAATAACAACTAGAAGTATGAGTATAGAATAATTTATGGAAAGCCTATAGTACATACTTTATATATTTGTTGGTCTATAGTTTGCCACATATTCATTTGAACATATTTTAAAAAATATGTTTTTATTGATTTCAGAGAGGGAAGAAGAGGGAGAGAGATATAGAAACCTCAATGCTGAGAGAGATTCATTGATCAACTGCCTCCTGCATGCTCCCCGCTGGGGACAGAGCCTGCAAACTGGGCATATGCCCTGAGCAGGAATTAAAGCATGGCCTCTGGTTCACAAGTTGATGCTCAACCTCTGAACATATTTAAGTGACAACAATTTGAATTAAGCATAAGACAGGGTTTTATGTGTTAATTTTATGTTAGTGAAGCATGGTGCCCAGTTGTTTGGTCAAACATTAGTTTAGATTTTTTGAAGGCATATTTTAGATGTGATTAACATTTAAATCAGCAAGTAGACTTTGAGTAAAGTAAATTTCCCTCCTTTATGTGGGTGGGCCTCATTTAATCAAAGATGAGCTTAAGAGAAAAGACTGAGGTCCTCAGAAGAGGAAAAAAATTCTGCTTCCATACTGCCTTTGGAATCAAGACAACAACACCACCTTCTGCTAGAATTTTCAAGTTATTACCTGTCCTGCAGATTTCAGACTTGCCAATATTCACAACTTTTCTCTTTATTTCCCTCTCTCTCATATATATACTTGTATATAGATATATAGATAGATTAGATAGATAGATATAAATATATAGATATTGATAAATATAGAAATATATTTCTGCCGAAACCAGTTTGGCTCAGTGTATAGAGTGTCAGCCTGTGGACTGAAAGGTCCCAGGTTCGATTCCAGTCAAGGGCATGTACCTGGGTTGCGGGCACATTCCCAGTGGGGGGTGTGCAGGAGGCAGCTGATCAATGTTCCTCTCTCATCAATGTTTCTGATTCTCTATCTCTCTCCCTTCCTCTCTGTAAAAAATCAATAAAATATATTTGAAAAATTTAAAAAAAGAAATACATTTCTATGTTTATATATTATCTATATATATAAGAGCCAAGTGACCAGAATGTTGGAATAACCGGAAAGACCGCACTGTGGTGACATGCACTGCAGTGGCTAACCGGCCCGATCAGGGCCCCAATCGCCCCCCCACAGCCGGCCCTGCCCCTGATCTGGGGGCAGGGTTGGCCTGCCTTGGGATCACCCCGCCCCCCCCCATTGGGGCGGGCCAGCCCGACACCACCTGTGCATGAATTAATGCACTGGGCCTCTAGTAATTATATATTTCATAATCCTATATAATAATATAAATGTAATCCTATATAATAAAGAGGTAATATGCAAATTGACCCTCACACCCTGGCATCACAAGATGGTTGCCCCCACATTGTCGCAAGATGGCCACCCCCACGTCATCACAAGATGGCTAGCAGGGGAGGGCAGTTGTGGGGGACCAGGCCTGCAGGGGAGGGCAGTAGGGAGTGATCAGGCCAGCAGGGGAGCAGTTAAGTGTCAGTCATTCTGGAAGGGAAGCAGTTAGGTGTCAATCAGGCCAGCAAGGAAGCAGTTAGGGGGCTATCAGGTTGGCAGGCAGAGTGGTTAGGGGCAATCAGGCAGCCAGGCAGGCGAGTAATTAGGAGCCAGCCATCCCGGATTGTGAGGGGGATGTCTGACTGCCCATTTAGGCCTGATCTCTGTGACATCGGGCCTAAACTGGCAGTCAGACAACCCCCAAGGGGTCCCATATTGGAGAGGGTGCAGGCTGGGCTGAGGGACAACCCCACCAGTGTACGAATTTCATGCACTGGGCCTCTAGTTATGTTATAATTCTTTACATATATCTAGAGAGAGAAATACATAGAAAAAATATAAATCATTATTTTGTGAATAAATGAAACCTTATAAAAATTTTACCAAGTAAAGAGTGGGAGTAGTGGAGTGTCCTGTCACTTGCATGATTCTGTTGCCAGTTCCAATAATCTTCCAGGTGGGAGGAGCACTGCCAGGTCTGAAGTGCAGTCCTGATGGTGCTTCCCTCACTTCACCCAAAACAGCCTTCATGGAAGTGCAGCCCAAGCACTTTAATAGCTGTGGTTACTACTTTTAAAAACTGAATGAAGATTTTTCAGATTATTAGAAGTTTTTCAGAAGCATTCTATCTGAAAATCAGTCTGCTTAGATATATGAAGGGTTACTCAGTAATAATGAATGTTTTGATTTGGCTGTTGCCCAATGTAAGCAACTATAAAATTTCCAGTCATGCCCAAACCGGTTTGGCTCAGTGGATAACGCATCAGCCTGTGGACTGAAAGATCCTAGGTTCGATTCCGGTCAAGGGCATGTATCTAGGTTGCTGGCACATCCCCAGTAAGAGGTGTGCAGGAGGCAGCTGATCGATGTTTCTCTCTCATCGATGTTTCTAACTCTCTATCTCTCTCCCTTCCTCTCTGTAAAAAATCAATAAAATATATTTTTAAAAAATTTAAAAAAATTTCCAGTCATTTTCCTCCTTGATGTGCTGATATTTAATAAGTTAGAAATGTCTTTTGGCAAACAGATTCTGTGCATCATCTTTTAACTCTAAGACATGTATATGTTTGGAATTATGGACTACCAAGAGGTTGGGTAAGGTCAAGTGCTTCATTTAAATTCTTGGCTCCTGAGATATTCCCTAAATTACAAAATCATCTCCATGGTACACTTTCTCTTTTGGGGATTGTCCTTCCTCTTGCCTTGAAAAGCTGAACTAGCCTTAATTGCTAGCTTGATGTTTACATGTGATCCTGATGGATCATTGTATCAAAATGTCTACATATATATTAATTATAGGTTTCTATCCTTCCTTATTACAGAATAAACAAACTAGATCAAGAAGAAAATCATCCAGGTACAGCGGGATAAATCATGGAAATACTCAGACCAATTGTAGGTAGTACTTTCTCCATTTGACCTTTACTACACAGATATGGTGAGAAACCTGGCATTTGAGTGCATGGGGGTATTAGAATAAAACATGTAACTCTGATGCATATCATAGATATGTCTCATGCAGTGTGCTTGGAATGAATTTCTTATCTCTCTAAAAGGTACAATAATTCTACCATTTTCAGTTGTCCTAGCTTCCTCATAACATCTCTTTATATTAATATCAGAAAAATCGTCCTATATTTTGTAGAGCCAATATAGAAAAAGTAGCTCATACTTCATTTTTTCAGGACCAACCTGTACCAAAGAACCCAGGAGGATAAGTTTAAGCTGTCAAAAGAAAGAAACACAGGTCAGAAATACCTCAGACTAAATAAACATTTACACATCATCTATCTGGACTTGAGTTTGATCAATCTGTGTTTAAATCTCTCATGATGGGTGACAGACAGCAGAATAAGTGGTCCTGAGGGCTGCCAGCCTCTCATCCAGGGAATAGGGGGCCACAGGCATCTGACCATCATTGTTAAGATTCAGAAAATCTGAAGAAACATCAACATTTTTATAAGGAAGCTGAGGAATTCCAGATGCACCAACCCAATGAGAGAAATGCTCTGGACAGGAACTCATGGCAGACACTCCCACACTTCTTGGACAGACATTCACATTTCCAACTTGGGGGCATCCATCTACTCCCAAATGGGAGGACTGAACAAATATTCTTTTCACAACCCAGTCCAGTGAGGGCATATTTTGATTCCAGATATTTAGCAAGCTGACCAAAGGAGTCTGTCTACCTGTGAAAATTCCTGGCCGTTTGCCCCCAATCTGAAACAAGAATGACAAGGAATACCTTTTCCCTCAGGAAAGAGAATCCTGCTGAGACTGAAACTCTCCATTCTAGACAGGGTCTGGCTTCTAGAATTTTAGACAAGACTGTAGACAGTTAAAAAAATTGGTAGTAAAATCAAACACATGGAGAAAAGCCATGAACGTTTTTGCGTATTGTTATATAAGGTGTTTTAAATGGAAAGGATTATATTTTTATGGGAAATATTTAGAGGCCAGAATATTTTTCAAATATATTCTTTTTTTTTCAGATTTACTAGTACTCCTGTATTCAAACTTATTAAATGTGGAAGTCTTATTCAAATGTGGTGAGGGGAAATTCAGCTAAAATCTGTTAACATTGGAAATAGAAATGATTCTTTTTGGAAGCTGTGGCTTCATTGCTCTTTGTCATCAGGTGGATTTCAGAACTCTCTTCCCACATGTACTGTCTTCTTTAGAGCTGGGTGCTTCTTCGTATAAAGGGGGGATTCCACAATGTTGTATTCTCTTCCAACACATGTAAGGGTCCATTCACCATTCTAAAAAAATATTGTGGCAATATACATTTTCAGATTTTTAGCATGAAACATTCAAATGGTTAGATTTGAGTTCAAATTTAGTCAAACCAAATAGTTTTTGCAGATAAGTTAGGTTGTAAAACATTTATATTGGAAATATTTCTTTTAGAGGCATCATTTATTCATTTCATATTTACTGAGCAGCCTAATATGCTCATGTGTATTTTAAATCTTTAATTCCTACCTGTGGAGTAAAAAGTTTGGTTTACCCAAGAATTGTTAGGCATCTGAAAATAGAGAGAGAGAGATTTAAAAAGGAAGAAGCAGGTATCAGCCTAATCTTAAAAAAAGCAGACAACCCAGTGTCCCAACCAAAATGAACCTTTCCCTTGCTTGGCACATAGAAGAAAAGAAGATGCTAAGAAAGGAATTTATTATTACTGAAAATTTATCTGTTTCATTTAAATGAGGATTTGATTTTACAAATGATAGAACTGCTAACTTGATTATGTTCTAGCCTGTACAGTCATGCAGGATTTGGTTTCCCTTTCTCCGTTTGATGTCTGAACTTTGTGTGGCTATCAATTAATCACTTACTATCTAATTGAAAAGCAGACGTGTGGCAGAAGAACAACTAGAATAAAAGAGGTTTAAAGAAACCTTAGGAATGCTCCTTGCGACTCAAAATTTATGCACTGAGTAATTGAGACTAGAGTCACCGGAAAAGTAAATTAGGAGCAGTCTGAAAGCTCAGTAGACTTTTGCTGTTGGTTTTGTTTGCTTCCCTCTACACTGAGAGGAATATGACCTATTAACTTCAGTGGAATTCTTGCTAGCTCTGCACCATAGGATTGAGCCAGCCATTCTATTGAAAGTGAGGCCCTTGTACACTTGGATTGAATGAATTCAGGACTGCCAACCATTGTCAGTTAGTAGCTGAACTGCAGAGATCTTGGCACAAAGCACTTCAAAATATGCTCTGGCTAGTCCCAAAAGAATTATTTTGCTTTTAGAACCATTTGAAAACACATCGAGTCATAGATCAAGGCCAAAAGTGTGTTTGGCACAGGTTTATCTATTATATTCATTTGTATATTTTCATGGTACCTATCAGTAAGTCTAAGCTTTTACACAGGAACGGAATACACTTGAATGGAAGTGATTGGAAGATAATCCATTTCCTCTGTAAAATGGGGCTATGAGAATACAATGCATAAAGGGGTCAGGGGCTGGCCAAGCTTTTGGAAGGACTGTGCATTGTTTATCATCTGCACCTCACATGTGAGAGTTACCCAATTATAAACAGATCAGTAGGAAGACAGATGCTTACTTCACTTTACACTGAACGAAAATATACAGAGAAGCTTCCCTGGGATGGTGGTACAGTGTTGTTTAAAGACAACTGAACCAAGAATCAGGAAAATATGGTCTAGCTCAGGTCTTCTACAAATTCTTTGCATAACCATGGTCAAGGTACAATCACTCTGGATCTCCTTATTGAAGGGTTTTGACTCTCCTGGAGAGTATTATGCGAAACAAAATAAGCCAGTCAGAGAAAGAAAGTATCACATGATCTCACTCATACACTCATATGTGGAATCTAAAGAACAAAATAAACTAATGAACAAAATAGATCCAGAGACACAGAAGCATGGGACAGACTGAAGAATCTCATTGTGAAGGCGGAGGTGGAGGGGTGGAGGGGGTCAATGGGGAAAAAAAGGAGGACATCTGTAATACTTTCAACAATAAAGATAAATTTTTAAAAAGATATCTTTTATTCCTTAGTTCTAAATCTTCAAGGGATGATTTTAAAAAATGGTGGAATCAAATTAATAATGAGACAAATTCCAAGATTTTGTTTCTTCCCAGATGCCATGTCTGCAAAAGTTTTCTCATCAGATCCACAATCTCTCTTTGCTAAATTCAGCATTTAATGGTCAGGTCAGGAAACAAAAAGAATGGCACAAACTAGGTGGATTCTAGGGTTGTGATGATTTGATGGCTTAGGAGGCCAGATAAAAGTTATTGTAGAAATACATAGTTGCAGGTTAACTTCAGGGATCATGTGTTGAATAAGCAAGCTTTGGCCCCAAGCAAGGTCTAGGGACAGAGATTCCGACTCAGGACTTATCCTCTTCTTAGATTCAGTGACAAAAGTCCCCTGGCCTGGGTCAGCTTCATGACTACACAGGCCATTGACTTGTTCGTACTCTTACCTCCCTCTTTATAAGATGAAGTGCTGTCTAAAGTCACTTACTGTTCTGATACTCTATCAGTTAAAGAATGTTTGGGCCATGGGATGAAACAAAAGGAAGTCAACTCCTCCTCCCTAGATGTATGCTTTAAAAAAAAATCCATCACATGCATTAGTTTTTATTATGATATACAAGCTGGCATTTTTTAATTGTATGAAATTACTCAAACTGACATCTTGGGACCCTTCCTGTTCTTTTCAGATTGCTCACTGGAGGCCGGCATTCCTTTTTGCATCACTCAATTCCCAGCTTTATCAGGCCTCTCTTAAAGCCAGAGAAAGATTTATTTTTAAGCACTCTTTGAATTCCTCTGATTATATAAAATACCCTTTTAAAAGAAAAACCACCAAGTTTTTTTTATAGCAAGTAGCAGCACTAGTCAGCACTGGGATATTGCCAGTTTAAGGTAAATCTGTATTAGTTTCCAGGGCTGCTGTAAGGAAGTACAGTGGCATAAACAACAGAAATGTATTGTCTTAATCCCGGAGGCTAGTGTCTGATACCAGGTGTGAACAGGTTGGTTCCCTCTGAATCTGTTCCATGCCTCTCACCTAGCTGTGGTGGTTTGTGCAAATATGACATTTCTAGGCTTGTATATGCATCGCCTTGGTCTCCACCTTCTTCTTGACATGGTATTTTCTATGTGTGCATGTCTATGTCCAAATTTCCCCATTTTACAAGGACATTAATCATATTGAATTAGAGACCATCCAACTCCAATATAACCTCATCTTAAGTAATTCCAATTGCATTAACCTTACTCCCAAATAAGGTCACATTCTATGGTACTGGGGGTTAGGACTTCAATATACTAATTTTTGGTGGACACAATTCAACCCACTACATATGGTTTTCAATATTCTTAGTGTGGAGAAATCACATTAGTGGTATTGGTTTTGCACTTTGTACCAGGGCTCAGTCACCTTAATAAACTTCTATGGAAGGCTCTTGGCTAAATTACGCAGAAAATTATTCTGCTTTCTGTTATTCTGCTACGTCTTTCTGGGTTCTTTTGTCCTTGATGGATGTACATCCTTAGTCATTTCATGTTCTTGCCCTTTAGAATATATATATGCATTTCATAATATTAAATTTCTGCCATATCCTTTGTTACTTTAGGGAACATTTCTCAAACGTCTTTGTTTAGCTTCTTGGCTGGCAGCTTTATCTGATGTGCTTACAGAATAACAAGATATTAGATATAAAAATCATCTGTTTTTTATCTTTTACTCTATCTAAACTGAATTCTTCACCTTCATCACCAGCAACTACCTTGTAAGTAGTTACTATAATCTATTTGTTTTCTTGACTTGTCTCTCAGTACCACCTTACCTAGAAGATACAGTCATCTATTTTAACCACTTGGAAAAAATATTCCAGATCTGCCAATTCACAGACACATCTATAACCTATTCTCTGTGATGGAGTAAGGCAAGAGATGGGAGTTTTATCAGCACTAGACACTTTGCTAGGCACTCTGCATAGATGATCCTATCTGAATTGTACAGTAACTCTATGAGGTATTCTTGTCTAAATTTATGAACAAAATAAGGACAAGCTAACAAATTCTTCTGTGATCATGACTAATAACCAAGAAGAAAGGATCTCTGGAGTTCTTTTAATTTCAAGAAGGATTGCTGAACTTTAATAGTATTTTGTATGATAATAATAATTATGATTATTTTATATTTATTGACCACTTGCTCTATACTAGTTTCAGGTGTACAACATAATGATTCAATATTTGTATATATTGCAAAATAATCACAAGTTTATTTAATATCCATAATCACACATAGCTACACTTATTTGCTTGTCTTGAGAACTTTTAAGATCTACACTCTTAGCATGTTTCAAGTATACAATACAGTATTATTAACTATAGCCACCATGCTATACATTGCATGCCCAGAACTTATTTATATTATAACTCGAAGTTTGTATATTTTGACTCTCTTCACCCATTTTGTCCCCCTCCTCCTTCTCTATATCTATGAGTTTGGTTATTTATTTACTCTTTTAGGTTACACATATAAGTGATATCATATGGTATCTGTCTTTCTCTGTCCAACTTATTTCATTTAGCATAATGACCTCAAGTCCACAAACCCTATTTTATGAGATGAGAAAATATGAGCTTAGGGAGGTTAAATAGCTTGACCTAAGT
Source organism: Corynorhinus townsendii (assembly GCA_026230045.1). Taxonomy (NCBI): domain Eukaryota; kingdom Metazoa; phylum Chordata; class Mammalia; order Chiroptera; family Vespertilionidae; genus Corynorhinus; species Corynorhinus townsendii. The sequence continues at coordinate 79,702,459 of JAPDVU010000002.1, forward strand.
TTCATACCCAGGATTTAGCAAAACTTATATTGGAATTCTGCCAGCTTGAATTAAGACCTTTCACTTTTAACCACAACACTATATTTGAAAGTGAAAATATTACACATTACTTTTTACTCAGTCGATTTTTGCAAAACCACTCCCAGCTGTCTTTATTAAAATTGCCACTTATAAAGACCACATTTAATTCCCATGATTTAAAAAAATTCTTTATTTTTGAAAGTATTACATTTTTCTAATTCCCCCGCCCCCCATTTTCCTCTCCCAGCCTACCCTTACCCCCCAGCCCAGGCCTTCACCCCCCTATTGTCTGTGTCCATTGGTTATATTTATATGCATACAAGTTATTTAGTTAATCTCTTATCCCCACCCCTGCTGGCTCCTCCTCCCCTGCCTTCACTCTGAGTTTGATGGTCTGTTCAATGCTTCTATGTCTCTAGATCTATTTTTGTTTGTCATTTTATATTGTTCATTATATACCACAAATTAGTGAGATCATGTGATACGTATCTTTCTCTGAATGGCTTATTTCACTTAGCATAATGCTCTCCATGTCCATCCAGGCTGTTGCAAATGATAAGAGTTCTTTCTTTCTTACAGCAGTGCAATATTCTTTGTGTAGATGTACCACAGTTTTTTAATCCACTCATCTGCTGATGGGCACTTAGGCAGTTTCCATATCTTAGCTATGGTAAATTGTGCTGCTATGAACATAGGGGTACATATATTCTTTCTGATTGGTGTTTCTGATTTCTTGGGACACAGTCCTAGAAGTGGAATGACTGGGTCAAATGGGAGTTCTATTTTTAATTTTTTGATGAAACTCCATACTGTTTTCAACAGAGGCTGAACTAGTCTACATTCCCACCAGCAGTGTACTAGGGTTCCCTTTTCTCCACATCATCACCAGCAATTGTCATTTGTTTATTTGTTGATGACAGCTATTCTGAGAGGTATGAAATGGTACCTCATTGTTGTTTTGATTGATATCTTTTGGTTGAGTAGTGACTTTGAGTGTGTTTTCATATTCTCTTGGCCTTCTGTATGTCCGCTTTTGAGAAGTGCCTATTTAGGTTTTTTGCCCATTTTTTTGTTGGATTGTTTTGTTTGTTTTTTTCTATTTTATTTTTTAATTTTTATTTTTGAATTTAAATTCTTTATGTTGAGGTATGATCCCTCTATTTGCACTCTGCTGAGATTTTTTTTTTATCAAAAAAGTGTGTTAGATTTTATCTATGCTTTTCCTACATCAATTGCTATGATCATTTGATTTTTATCTTCCAATTTATTTATGTGATGTATTATGTTTATTGATTTGCAGATATTGTACCAGCCTTGCATCACTGGAATAAATTTCATCTATGTTCACCAGGGCCATTAGCCTGTAATTCTCTTTCTTTGTACTGTTTTTATCTGGTTTTGGGACTAGGGTAATTCTGGCTTCCTAGAAAGAGCTTGGAAGTGTTCCTTCCTCTTTTTTTTTTAATGTGTTTTATTGATTTTTTATAGAGAGCAAAGGAGAAGGATAGAGAGTTAGAAACATCGATGAGACAGAAACATTGAATAGTTGCCTCCTGCACACCCCCTATTGGGGATGTGCCCGCAACCAAAGTACACGCCCTTGACTGGAATTGAACCTGGGACCCTTCAGTCCACAAGCCAACACTCTGTCCACTGAGCCAAACCAGTTAGGGCGTGTGTTCCTTCCTCTTGAAGTTTTTGGAATAGTCTGAGGAGGGTAGGTTTTAGTTCTTTAAATGTTTGGTAAAACTCACCTGTGAAGCTACATGGACCAGGGCTTTTGTTTGCTGGAAGTTTTTAATTTTTAATTTTTTAAATTACTGCTTCAATTTCCTCAGTTGTTATTGGCCTATTTAGGTTTTCTGATTTTTTCCTGATTGAGTTTTGGAAGATAGTATTTTTCTAGTAATATGTCCATTTCACCTAGGTTGTCCAGTTTCTTGTTCTTGGAATAGAGTTATTCATTTTATATATATATATATGGTGAAGTATCAACTGACCCTACAGAAATACAAAGAATTATAAAAAAAAATGTGTGTGTGTGTGTGTGTGTGTGTATATATATATTTTTTTACAATGTATATATATATATATATATATATATATATATATATATATTTTTTTTTTTTTTTACAATTCTTTGTATTTCTGTAGAGTCAGTTGATACTTCACCTTTTTTATTTCTGATTTTGTTTATTTGGGTCCTCCCTGTTTCTTGGTAAACCTGGATTGAGGGATTGAGGATCATTACTTTTGTTTATCCTTTCAAAGAACCAGCTCTTGGTTCTATTGATTTTTTGTATTTTTTTTTTTTTTTTGTCTCCATGTCATTTATTTCCATTCTGATCTTTATTACTTCCTTCATTCTACTTACTCTGGGCTTTGCTTGTTGCTCTCTTTCTAATTATTTAAGTTGTAGGGTTAGTGAACTTATTACGACTTTTTCTTATTTTTTGAGGTAAGCCTGTAATGTGCTATGAACTTCCCTCTCAGGATTGCTTTCATTGTGTCATATAGATTTTGGATTATTGTGTTTTCATTGTCATTTGTTTCCAGGATGTTTTTTATTTCTTCTTTGATCTCTTTGGTAACCCATTCGTAGTTTAATAGCATGCTATTTAACCTCCAAGTGTTTGATTGTTTTTGATTGTTTCTATTGTGGTTGATTTTTAATTTTATGCCATTGTGATCTAAGAAGATGCTTGATATGATATCTATCTTCTTGAATTTTAAGAGACTTTGCCTGTGTCTTAATATTTGGCCTATCTTTAAAAATGTCTCATGTGCACTTGAGAAGAATGTATATTCTTTAGCTTTGGGGTGAAATGTTCTGAAGATGTCAATTAGTTCCTTCTGATCTAGTGAGTCAGTTAGGATTGCTGTTTCTTTTTGTTGATTTTTTTGTCTAAAAGATTTATCCAGTGATGATAATGGGGTATTAAAGTCCCCTTCTATGATTGTATTGCTGTAGATCTCTCCCTTGATATCTTCCAGAAGTTTTTTTTTTTTTTAATGTATTTGCATGCTCCTGCATTGGGTTCATATATGTTTATCAGAGTTATATCCTCTTGTTTTATTGATCCCTTTAGTATTATGAAGTAGCCTTCCTTATCCCTTGTTATGACATTCACTTTGAGGTCTATTTGGTGAGATATAAGTATTGTTACCAAATTTTGTGTGTTTTTTTTTCAATTTCCCTGAAAAATTGTTCTCCAACTATTCACTTCCAGTCTGTGTGAGTCCTTTGTTCTGAGGCTGGTCTCTTGTAGACAGCATATATATGGGTCATGTTTTCTTATCCACTCAGCCACCCAATGTCTTTTGACTGGAGCATTTAATCCATTTACATTTAAGGTTATTATTGATAGGTACTTGTTTTTGCTGTTTATATCCCTTATGTCTGTGTTTCTCTTTCTCTTTCTATTTCTTCTTATTACACAAGTCCCTTTAGGATATCTTGCATTGCTAGTTTGGTGGTAATAAATTCCCCCTGTTTTTGTCTGTGAAGTTCCTGATGGCACCTTCAATTTTGAATGATAGCCTTGCTATATAAAGTATTCGTGGATTCAGTCCCTTGCTTTTCATTACTTTGTATATTTCATCCCATTCTCTTCTGGCCTGATGTGTTTCTATTGAGAGAAATTAGTTGATAGTCTAATGGGAGATCCCTTGTAGTTAACTTTTTGTCTCTCTCGTGCAGCTCTTAAGATTCTTTCTTTGTGGTTAACAATTGTATTGTAATTACAGCATGTCTTGGTGTGGGTCTATTTGGGTTCATTTTGTTTGGGACTCTTTGCTTGTGTTACTTTCTCCCCCTCAAGTAAGGGAAGTTTTCTCTGTCATTATTTATTTAAGTAGGTGTTCTATTCCTTGCTCAGCTTCTACTCCTCCTGGCACCCCTATTATTTTGATGTTGCTTTGTTTTATGTTGTCCCAAAGCTCCCTTAAACTCTCCCCCTATTTTTTAAGTTCTTTTTCCAATTGCTGTTCAGATTGGATGTTGTTTTCCTACCCTGTGTTCTAACTTATGAATTTGGCCTGCAGCTTCTAGTCTACTGTTGAAATCTTCCATTGTGTTCTTTATTGCAGCTATGTCATTCTTCATTTCCTCTTGTTTCTTACTCATGTTGGTGAATTGCTTATCCAGACAGTTGAGCATCCTTATAACCATTCTGAATTCTTTCTCTAAAAAATTACTTGCCTCCATTTCATTTAGTTCCCTTTCTGGCAATTCTCCCTTTTCTTTCCTTTGGAGATTGTTTCTTTGTCTCCCCATTTTGGCTGTCCCTTTATATGTGTTTCCATGTAATGTGAGTTGCTGTCACTTTCTGGCCCTGGGAACCTCCTTGGGTCTGAAAGGTTGAAGCCCCTAGTGGTCCAATGTTCCAGGACTCCTTAACCCAGAGGCTGGGTCTGCCTTGAGTCTCATGCTTTTATTGTCTCTGCTCTGAGTTTTATTTCCATCCTCCACTGATCTGGGTCCCTCACTTGTTCACTGCATGTGCTCAGGGTTGGAGGGGACAGGTACACAGTTCTTCTGGTGTGCGACTCCCTGTGAGGTCCCAGAGCCCTCTGGAATGCAATTCACTGTGTGGTCTGGATAGGGCACCAGGCTTGATCTCATAGTTGATGTGGTCCCAGGAGCTAGGTGGGGAGGAATGTAAGGTCCCTCTGCCTGGCACTCACCATGTAGGGTCTGGGAATGTGGAGACCTGGAGAGCAGGTTCTAGAGCATGGGGTCCTGGAGCATGTGGTCCAGAAGAATAGGGTCCTGGAGTGTAGGTTCCTGGAGCTTGGGGTCCAGGAGCCTGGGCAGGGAGGTGTGCTTCAGAAGGTCTCTCTGATTTACAGTCACTGTGGATGTCTGGGAGCTGGTGGTGAGGTAGGGCTCCACTTACTGAAGGTGGTGGTCCCTTGTGAGTTTTGGCTGGTGAGTGGCTCACTGTGTGGGTTCGGGGTGGTGTCTGAGGGCAGTCTGGATGTTGGTATGTCTGTGCTCCTGGCCACCACTGCTTACCCCCTCAAGATGTGTTACCCCCAGAGCTGCTGCCCCTCATGATATCTTGCAGAGTATTGGGCACAAAGCTTATGCTCAATATTTACTTTTCCTTATAAACAGCCATATAACTGTATCCCTTAAACTTATGTAAATACAACTGGAAAAGTTATCACTGAACTAGGCTGGAAAAAATATTGGAGGGTTAGAGACCTATGTTAAAGCCCCAGGTAACACCTGTGATATTAAATTAATTTGCAGAATCATGAATCCAAGATGGCGGCATAGGTAAACACCTAAACTGCTGCCTTGCGCAACAATTTCAAAAATTCAACTAAAAGACAAAACGTCTATCACCCAGAACCACGGGAAAGCTGGCTGAGTGGAAGTTCTACAACTAGAAGGAAAGAAAAAGAGCATTGAGACGTGCACGAGCGCTGAAAAGCTGAGGTACGGAGGCGCGCGATCCGGGCTGGCTGCGGGTGTTGCTTTTTTCAACCCAAAGGGAGACAAGCCCCCGATTACTCTGAAATCCAGTTTTTGGGGAGACGCGGGGGACCCAAACTCCTACGGGGAGAAGCTGGACTGTCTGCCAGTGACGGGGGCTTACTTGCAGAGCTGCGCGCAGGAATAATTGTTTACGGCACTGGGGCACAGGACTCCGGGACGCCCTTGGGGACACAGAGCCGGCTAACTAGCAGCCATTGCTGTTTGCCACGCCCTAACCTAGTGACGCCCTGAGGCCCCGCCCTGCACCACCTACAAACCCACCCAAGCTCCAAGCAGCAGCGATAGCAGAAGAAAGCCCCGCCCTATCGCAGCTTAACCTAGCAAACTTGCAGCCTGGGTCAGACAGCTCCAAAACCTCCAAACCCCAAGCAAAGAGGAGAAAACTGTAGCTCTCACTGTAGCTCCTGCTGGATGGCCTCAGACAGTAGCTGACCTGCACCCCATTGGAGATCCAGAAGCCAGTGTACCTAGTGGTCAGAGTGAGACACCAGATTTCAACTCCTCACATCCATAAGTGACACATTCAAAGGCAGACTCAGTGAGCACCAAAGCCCCACTGAAACAAGTCCTGCCCCTAAGTGTGTCTTCAGCGCGGCAGTTCTTCCATTATAGGCACAGTGAGTGCTCACAGCTAATTGGCCTGGAGGTCAATTCCTCCCAGTATACCAACAGCAATTAAGACTTTAACTGCACCAAGTCTTTGCACTCAGTCCACAAAGGGGTGTACCAAGAGTGTCCACATCAGGTGATTGGGGAGGCTGAGCTACTGCCCCCTATAGGTCACCTACCACACAAAGCCACTCCATCAACACAGGGAAGCAGCCAAAATGAGGAGACAAAGAAACATGTCACGAATGAAAGAAACGGAGGAAAGCAAACTACTGGATGACATAGAGTTCAGAACCACATTTATAAGGTTACTCAAGAATCTTCTTAAAACCGCTGAGAAACTTTATGAGACCTTCAAGGAGCTTAATGAGAATGCCAAAAAAATGGAAAAGGATCAGTCAGAAATGAAGCATACACTGTCTGAAATAAAGAATATACAGAAACTCAACTGTAGATCAACGTACCCCAAGAATCAAACCAAAGATCTGAAATATGTGAAAACAAAAAACATCCAACCAGAAAAAGAAAAAGAAAAAAGAATCCAAAAATATGAAGATAGTGTAAGGAGCCTCTGGACAACTTCAAGCGAACCAACATCCGAATTTTTGGGGTGCCAGAAGAAGGGAGAGAGCAAAATATTGAAAACCTATTAGAAGAAATAATGACAGAAAACTTTCCCTGCCTGGTGAAAGAAATAGATGTACAAGTCCAGGAAGTGCACAGAACCCCATACAAGAGGAATCCAAAGAGGACCACACCAAGACACATCATAATTAAAATGCCAAGGGCAAAAGACAAAGAGAGAATATTAAAAGCAGCAAGAGAAAAACAGTTAATTACCTACAAGGGAGTACCCATACGACTGTCAGCTGATTTCTCAACAGAAACTATGCAGGCCAGAAGGGAGTGGCAAGAAATATTCAAAGTGATGAACAGCAAGAATCTACAACCAAGATTACTCTACCCAGCAAAGCTATCATTCAGAGTTGAAGGTCAGATAAAGAGCTTCACAGACAAGAAAAAGCTAAAGGAGTTCATCACCACCAAACCAGGATTACATGAAATGCTGAAGGGTATTCTTTAAGGAGAGGAAGAAGAAGAAAAAGGTAAAGATAAAAATTATGAACAACAAAATGACATCAAATACATACCTACCAACAAGTGAATCTAAAAATCAAGTGAATAAAAAATCTGAAGAACAGAACGGACTGGTGAATATAATAGAATCAGGGACATAGAAAGGGAGTGAACTGATGATTCTCAGAGGAAGCAGGTGTGAGGGGTGCGGGAAGAGCTTGGACAAAAATCTTACTCCTATGGATGAAGACAGTGGCGGGGGGTAAGGGCATGGGGTGGGGTGGGGAATCAGGTGGAGGGGAGCTATGGGGGAAAAAATAGAGGAACACCTGTAATAATCTGAACAATAAAGATTTATTAAAAAAAATAAATAAAAAAAAATAAAGTAAAAAAAATGAAAAAAAAAATAAATTAATTTGCAAATGGAAAAGCTTAATTTTAATGGTTTGGGTTCAAAATGGGTTTTAAATGCATACCTCACATTTTTTAAGTTCCAATCATGTTTTAATTATGTTGGAAAATATCTTCATTTTTGGTTAACAGCAAAGAATACAGGGAATGTCAATTTCAGCATAGTGATTTTGTTCCATGGTATTTAGGAATGCAAATTCTGTGTACCCAGGCTTTGGCACACCTACATATTTTGGCAGGGCAGGGTATGGGGATGTTTGTGTGTATGTGTGTTTAGTATCAGTGGTCAGATCTAATCTAATCTGTATACGCCTTCAGAAATATGCCTGGGCTCAGTGTTTAGACATATTAATTATGAAATTTTTTGGTAACAAATGATATCTTCATTGATGTGTGCTTTCTTTCTCTTAACATTTAATTTTTAATTTCAGCCCTTAAAAAATGACCAGTTAATACTGTCAGGCACAAAATTGGTAGCAGATGGACTATAGTACATTAGTTATATATTGGAGAGCCAAATACAGACAGTCCTCGGGTTACGTCAGACTCGACATACATCATTTCATAGTTACGTTGCCATCTCCATTTTATTCATTTAAAAAAAAAGTTCCATCATTTCAATGTCTGTACATATGTGCTTTATGTTTTTTATTATTTATTTACCACAAGTAAAAGTCAGGAATTGTGACCTTTCTTTTAATTTTTTTTTTTTTTTTTACTGTTTCACTTCATTACTGCTGTGTGTGTGCTCCATGCGAGTGACATAGGTGCTTATGAAGGTGGGTTCCAACTTACGGCGAAAATCGTGTTACGTTGCACCAAAGGAATGGATCTCCGATGTAACCCAAGGACTTACTGTAAGCAGGCTTTCTTTAGCTATGATATGACATCTATAGCTCAATTTTATCCATTAGTATTTTTCAGACATTCTGTGAGTATTTACCTGTATCATTTCCTTTAATCATTATAATAACCTTACAGGGTAGGTGATAGTCACTACTCTATCTTACAGGTAAGGAATCTGAGGTAGAGAGGCTATGTAACCTGCTCAAAGGCATACAGCAAGCCAGCATTTGAATTCATATAGTCTGATTTCAAAGCTGATCAATTTGCTACTAACTAAAATAGTAACTAGAAGAATTTCCCCTTCAATGACTTTTTTAAATAGGAAAAATATTTAAGTTGCCATATTTAATAAGAGGTAAAGGAATCCTGAAAACCCAGATTGTAACAACTTATTCACTTAATCCTTAGCTGTTATCAACCTCCACTTAATTTTGAGATCTTGGCCTCATAGAACACTTCCTTTAGATAGAACCTAATCACCTTATTTAATAAAAGGTGAGAGATTTATAGTCTTAAGAGAAACTACAATGTTCCCAACTCCAGTGTTTCCACAACTTCTTCAGCTAAAAATTTTTACATATTTTTTTCTGCATCTGAAGTTCTTTTTTATTTTTCAATTACAGTTTATATTCAATATTATTCTGTGTTAGTTTTGGATGTACAGCAAAGTGGTTTGACAATCATGTACTTTACAGAATGGCCCCCCAATATTTTAAGTACCCATTTGGCCCCATATATAATTATTATAATACTAGAAGCTCAGGGCATGAATTTGTTCATGGGTGGGGTCCTTTGGCCTGGCTGGTAATTGGGGTTGATCAGGACTGTGGGAGGTTGGCTGGGAGAGGGGCCACAGGAGGTTGGCTGACCAGGGGGAGGGGCTGCGGGAGGTTGGCTGTGGGAACACACTGACCACCAAGGGGCAGCATCATAGTGACTGGTCGTTCGGCTGTTCGTTCGTTCAGTCAGTCGGTCATTTGGTCACTTAGACTTTTATATACAGTATGTAGATTATTAACTATATTACCTATGCTGTAATTTAGATCTCTGTGATTATTCTGTATTTACCAATTTTTACTTTTGAATGCCTTCACCTTTTTCAACCAGTCCTCCTATCCCCTTCCACTCTGACAGCTCTCATTCTGTTCCATGTTTCTATTTTGTTCATCAGTTTATTTTGTTCATTAGACTCCACATATAAGTGAATGTCTGTGTCTTGGTATTAGTCTTTCTCTAAATGCTTATTTCATTTAGCATAATAATCTCCAGGTCTATCCATACTGTTGCAAAAGGTAAGATTTCCTTCTTTTTTATGGATGAGTAGTATTCCACTGTGTAAATATATCACAGCTTTTATATCCACTCATCTACTGATAGACACTTGGGCTGTTTCCAGATCTTGGCTATTGTAAACAATGCTGCAGTGAACATAAGGGTGCATATATTCCTTCATGTTAGCGTTTTGGGATTCTTAGGGTATATTCCCAGATGTGGGATCACTGGGTCAAAAGGCAGTTCCATTTTTAATGTTTTGAGGATGCTCCATACTGTTTTCCACAATGGCTGCACAAGTCTGCATTCGCACTAACAGAGTACAAAGGTTCCCTTTTCTCCACATCCTCAGCAGAACTTGTTGTTTGTTGATTTATTGATAATAGCCATTCTGATAGGTGTGAGGTGATTGATATCTTATTGTGGGTTTAAGTTATATCTCTGATGATTAGTGACATTGAGCATTTTTTCACATATCTATTATCTATTTGTACATCCTCTTTGGAGAAGTGTCTATTCAGGTCCCTTTTCCATTTTTTAATTGGATTGTTTGTCTCTTTATTGTTCTTTATATATTTTGGAAATTAATATTATTGACAAATATGTTCACCTATACAAGAGCGTTCCCTTTTCATTCTGTTAATCGTCTCTTTTGCTGTGTAGAAGTTTTTAGTTTGATATAGTCCTATTTGTTTATTTTTCCTTTGTTTCTCTTGCCTGAGGAGATATATCATCAAAAATATTGCTATAAAAATTGTCTGAGATTTTACTGTGTATGTTTTCTTCTAGGATTTTTATGGGTTTCTGACTTACATTTAAGTCTTTTATCCATTTTAAGTTTATTCTTGTATATGGTTTAAATTGGTGGTCTAGTTTTATTTTTTTACATGCACCTGTCCTATTTTTCCAACACCATTTATGGAAAAGACTAGAGGCCCGTTGCAGGAAGATTCCTGTAAGAACAAGGCTTCCCTCCTGCCACTGCCACCGCCACCCTTCCCGCCACCTGCGCTTTCCCTCCCACAGCAGCCCTGTGCTTTCCCTTCACTCCCGCCACCTCTTCCCCCCCACCCCATGCTTTCCCTCCTGCCATCGCTGCTGCCCCGCACTTTCCCTCCTGCCGCCATCCCATGCTTTCCCTTCCCTCCCACCACCTCTGCCCCCGACCTCGCACTTTTCCTCTTGCTGTTGCTGCTGCTCCATGCTTTCCCTCCCACCTCTGCCAGCTCCCCACCTCCTGAGCTTTCCCTCCCGCAGCTGCCACCCCCCCACCTTTCCCTCCTGCTGCCGCTGCCGCCTCGCTTTCCGCTTTCCCTCCCTCTTCCTTCTATGCTGTCTCCAGTCTTCACTCTGTCTGCATATGCAAATTAACTGCAATCTTTCATTGGGTTAATTTGCATACTCACTCTGATTGGCTTGTGGGTGTAGCGGAGTGATGGTTAATTTGCATGTTTCTCTTTTTTTAGTGTAGATTGTCTTTACTCTATTGTATACTATTGTCTCTTTGTAAAATATTAATTGACCATAAAGCCATGGGTTTATTTCTGGGCTCTCTGTGCTGTTTTGTTGATCTATATGCCTGTTCATATGCATGTCCAGGCTTTTAAAACTGAATCAAGAAGAATCAGAAAACCCGAGTAGACCAATTACAATTAATAAAATTGAAGCAGTAATTTAAAAAAATTCCCAGCAAATGAAAGTCCTGAACTAGATGGCTTCACAAGAGAATTTTACCAAACATTCAAAAAACTAACACCTATCCTCCTCAGACTATTCCAAAAAAATTCAAGAGGAAGGAACACTTCCAAGCCCTTTTTACAAGGCCAGTATTATCCTAATTCCAAAACCAGATAAAGACACTACAAAGAAAGAAAATTATAGGCCAATATCCCTGATGAACATAGATACTAAAATTCTCAGCAATATATTAGTAAACCAGATCCAGCAATACATTAAAAAGATCATATACCAGGATCAGGTGGGATTTATTTTGAGGATGCAAGATTAATACAATATCCTTAAGTCAAATATTGTGATACACCACATAAACAAAATGAAGGATAAAAACCACATGATCATATCAATAGATGCAAAAAATCCAGCACCATTTATGATAAAAACTCTCATCAAAGTAGGAATAGAGGGATCATATCTCAGCATAATAAAGGTCATATATGACAACCTACAGCCAACATCAATGGCAAAAACTAAAAGCGTTTCTCTTAAGATCATGAAATAAAACATGGATGCTCATTTTTACCACTATTATTCAACATAGTACTGGAAGTCCTAGCTACAGCTAGTCAATCAGACAAGAAGAATAAGAGGCATGTAAATTGGAAATGAGGAACTAAAAACTGTCATTTTCTCAGATAACATGATATTGTACATAGAAAACCCTTAAGACTCCACCAAAAAACTACTAGATCTAATAAATTAATTTGGCAAAGTGGCAGGATACAAAATTAATATTCAGAAATTGGTGCCATATTTACACACCAATAATGAACTATCAGAAAGAAGCTAAGAAAATAATCCCATTTATTATTGTAACAACAATAAAAATAACATACCTAGGGAATAAATTTAACCAAGGAGGTAAAAGATCTGTACTCAGAAAACTATAGGACATTGAAGAAAGAAATTGAGGAAGGTACAAATAAGTAGAAACATGTATCATGTTTATGGATTGAAAGAATTAACATCATTATAATGTCTATACTACCCAAAGCAACCTATAGATTCAATGCAATTCCTAATAAAGTACCAATGGCATATTTCACAAATCTAGAGCAAATATTTAAAAAAATTTATATGGAATCAACAAAGAGCCAGAACAGCTTCAGTAATCTTTAGAAAGAAGAACAAAGTTGGAGGTGTTATAATACCTGGTATCAAACTATACTATGAGGGGCATTGTAATTTTTATTAATTTTTGTTAACTGCCTCATATCAGAAGTTCTATTTCTCTCTACAAACCAGTGGTTATCTGATGTTTAAGAGAACATCAGAATCACCTGGAGAACTTATGAAAACAAATTTCTGGGCTCTAATCGCAGAGTTTCTAAGTCAATAGGTCTGAGGAGGAACCAGAAAATTTGCATTCTAACAAGTTGCTATGAGATGCTGATTCTGCTAGTCAGGGACCACACTTTGAGTACCACTGCCAGTGCTCTAGTTACATTAAAATGCCTGTCTTTATCATTTAAGTTGGATAGTTATGGCGAGATGGTATTTATTTGTTCCCAAATTTGCTTATATCAGTTTTATTTGGTTCCCACTTCCCTATTATCAAGGAGATAACTGGAGTGAAAGTCAGGCTCAGGTCATACCTTCTCTCAAATTATTGTGTCCTTGGCTGACGGCTGTATTTGACCAGTTTTTATACTTGATTTTTTTTTTAGTTAATTATCTTATATATAGCTATTCTTTTTTATAGGGTATTTTTCTCAAAAATTTTCAAATGTGTAAGAATTGAATTTTATATTGTACGCATGTATATCCACCACCTATAGTCCACTATAAACATTTTGCTATACTTGGTGATTTACTATACTTGATGATTTGTCCATCAACCTAACCCTCTATGAATTTATCAGTGCATCTTAATTTTTGATGCTTTTGTGTATTTTTTCCTTCAAGTTTTGCTTTTTTTCCTCTTTAATCATATTTAATCACATTTACTTTTGAGTCTGTCAGATTATCCTATTTTTTACTATTATTAGGATTTAAAATCTCCTGTTTGCTTTGTGTGCTGTCTCATTCATGATGGATTATTTCCTTTTATACTTGCATTGTAAATTCATTTTCATTCTTATGGGAATTATTTGCCACCTAGGTGAAAAGCATGTCCTATCATGTTTGTGTTTTCTTATTCCATGGCTCTCAGAAGTATTATTGTTACAAAACAAAATTTTACAATAATTTCTTTTCCAAAGCAGGCAATGTTTGGTACAGACCCAACAAAGAGGGAAAAAAAAATTAGCCAATCAAAATTCAGGCTAAAGTAAACTTCCTTATATTTTTCTCTGTTTCAGTAGGCTTTTCTTTACTTTTTTCTTTTTAAACCTTAAACTGAGAGCAGACTTTTCAGGCCCCAACTTTATATTATGTGTACACTGAGGAAGTGCCTGTTTCTGCTTCTTGTTTATTTACCTACTAGAGGCCTAGTGCACGAATCTGTGTATGGGTGGGGTCTGTCCTGCCAGCCTGCCCCGATTGGGGCTGATAGGGCTGGGACAGCCAGGGGGAAGGGCCGTGGACGGTTGGCTGGGCCCTGCCCCCTAATCAAACTCGCAGTTTGAGGGGACAATTTGCATATTAGCCTTTTATTATATAGGATACTAACCAGTCTTAATTCTATGTTCATTTATATTTTTTCTAAAAATTACCATTATGGTCCGACTGGCATGACTCAGTGGTTGAGTTTCAACCTATGAATCAGGAGGTCACAGTTTGATTCCCAGTCAGGGCACATGCCTGGGTTGCAGGCTCAATACCCAGTGTGGGGCATGCAGGAGGTAGCCGATCAATAATTTGCTCTTATTATTGATTTTATATCTCTTTCTCCCTCTCCCTTCCTCTCTAAAATCAATAAAATATACACTGAGTGGCCTGATTATTATGATCTCTAAACACATAATAATCTGGCCACTCAGTGTGTGTGTGTGTGTGTGTGTGTGTGTGTGTGTGTGTGTGTGTATGTGTGTGTGTGTGTATTAGAGGCCCAGTGCATGAATTTGTGCATGGATGGGGTCTGGCTAGTCTGGCCAGGGGGAGGGGACATGGGCGGTTGGCTGACCTGCCTGCTGGTCAAACTCCTGGTCTAGGGGACAATTTGCATATTAGCCTTTTATTATATAGGATATACATTGAGTGGCCAGATTATTATGCATTCAGAGATCATAATAATCTGGCCACTCTGTATATTTTTAAAATTTATCTTTCTGTGAAATTCTACAATGAAGTTTTCTCTCCATTATGAATCTTCTTAAAACTTACTTTAAAAAAAAACACAAAACCTTAGAGAAATTATGGATAAGATTGAGTATCTGTATAAGAAAACCCCTCAGCTCACTTGCTAGATGAATGGATTCTGTATTTTCCCTCTGTCAATTTTCTCTCTATGCTCATGGCACAGCAAACACTCATGGCTAGTAGACTATTTTATTCTCCAAGCCACATTGATACTTCTGTACCTATCAGTTGTGTTATCCTATATAATAAAAGTCCAGCGACCATAATAGCAGAACGACCAGAATGATCACTTGACCAGTCACTATGAGGTGTGCTGACCACCTATCAGTCCATTTCCCTAGCCAGCAGGCTCCCATAGTCTGATGGCAAACGGGGATCCAAGGGTGGGTGGTGGGGGATGCGGGTGGCACCAGGCCAAGGCCCCCACTCTGCCTGTTGCCCCCCACACAGAGGGCAACATGCAGCAGTGGTAGGACCAGCGAGCATGCAGGAACAGCTGACCTCTCAGTCCCTCTGACCCCCAGCTGTCAGGCTCTGATTTCCTGATGGCAAACTGAGAACCTGGGTGGGTGGCCAGCTGCTGGCATTCAGGAAAGATGGTGCGGATCACAGGCTAGGCCTAGGGACTGTACATGTGCATGAATTTCATGTGCTGGGCCTCTAGTAGGTTTATAAAGAGTAAGTTTCAACAGGGAAAGAAAAGGAGACATCTGTAATACTTTCAACAATAAAGATAAATTTAAAAAACAAACAAAAAAGTAAATTTGCTATTTAAAAAGAGTAAGTTTTGCTGTTGCCTTATGTTATTTATTTAATTTAATATTTAATGTTATTTTTATTTTAAATTAATTAATGGAAATACCAGAATACCAGATAACAGTGAAATATGAGTGAAAAATAAAGTTATGTTTGTCACAATGAAGTTTAGTTCTCTGATTAAGACATGGTAAATTTTAAATTCTCAATAAAATTTTCTTTGTAAATTAGGTGTAGATAAAATTATAAACATTAGGAAAATATTCTCAAAATCTTAAGACTTTTGCACTGATATTAATTTGCAAAAATGTTAAAATTTCACTTTATTCTAAAGAAGGCAAAATTGGAAATTAGAGATGCCATATTAAGAATGATGGTCTTTATACAACATGTACTACTATGGAATACTCCAATGAAAATATATTGACATATTAATTTAAAATATGATATTTAAACAACATATGATTTAAAAAATTCTTCATGTTAAATGACTTTTTGTTTAACTAACTAATTACTGGTTTAGATTGCATAAGATAAAATAACTTTTACTTTATTTGATTTAATTATCTATAATAATAAAAGCATAACATGCTAATTAGACTGCACAGCCAAATGACCTTCTGGATGTCATTCAGGACATCCTTCTGGACAATCTTCTGGAAGAAGCTGCAGCGGTGGCAGTTCAGACAGAGGCGGCCTCTGTGGCAGGTGGGGGTTGAGGGAGGGGCAGTTAGGGGTGATGAGGCAGGCAGGTGAGTGGTTAGGGGAGATGAGGCAGGCAGAGGGGTTATGGGTGATGAGGCAGGCAGGCAGAGTGGTTGGGGATGATCAGGCAGGCAGGCGGAATGGTTAGGGGTGATGTGGCAGGCAATCAGAGTTGTTAGGGGTGATCAGGCAGGCAGGTGAGCATCTAGGGGTGATGAGGCAGACAGGCAGAAGGGTTGGGGTGATGAGGCAGGCAGGTGAATGGTTAGGGGCGATGAGGCAGGCAGGTGAGTGGTTAGTGTGATCAGGCAGGCAGGCAGAGTGGTTAGGGGTGATCAGGCAGGCAAGTGGTTAGGAGCCAGTGGGGAACCTGCAGCAGGATTGGGCCTAAACCAGCAGTCAGACCTCCCCCAAGAAGTCCTGGATTGCAAAAGGGTGCAGGCCAGGCTGAGGGATACCCCCATGCATGAATTTTGTATACCGGGCCTCTAGTCTATCTACATTAATAAAAAAGAAACATGCAAATTGACTGTACCTCCGCTACACCCACCATCCATGCCCATCAGCCAATCAGGAGCAAGTATGCAAATTAACCCAACTAAGATAGAGGTGCCAACTAAGATGGATGAAATAATCCATCATCTCTAAGATGGAGCTGGAGAGAGCAGGAGGCTTGGGTTGCCCCCAGTGATGGAGGAGGCCAAGCTTCCCACCCGCCCTGGCCAGCCCTGGCCTCCGCTCAAGGCTACAAAGTTTCAATTGTAGAAGATTAAATAAATCCCAGATACCTGCCTCCAGCTGGCCCTGGCCTCCGCTCAAAAAAAAGAAGAGAATAAAAGTAGGGGCTGGGAGCCTGGATCGCCGGGGTATGTGGCCAGCCTGAAAACAGCCAGAATGAAAACAGCCCTCAGCCCCTCACCCAGGCTGGCCACATCCCGCCACCAGGGACCCTCACCCCATGTGGGTGTGGCTGGCCTGAAAACCACCACAGGCCCCTCACCCAGGCCACCCCACATCCCAAGAGAACCCCCACTCTGATCTGGGACACCCTTCAGGGCAAACCAGCTGGCCCCCACCTGTGCACCAGGCCTCTATCTATATTAATAAAATGCTAATTAGACTGGGAGACCTTCCGGACATTCTTCTGGACAAAGCCATGATGGCAGGGCCAGGGTAGAGGAGGTTAGAGGCCAAGAGGGGAGGGCTGTTGTGGGTGATCAGGCCAGGATGGGACAGTAGTTGTGAGTGATCAGGCTGGTGGGGGGCAGGGTTGTTGGGGTGAGCAGAACGTCAGTGAGGGTTAGTTGGGGGTGATCAGGATACCAGGAGGGGCAGTTTGTAGTGAGCAGGCCATCAGGGGTTAGTTGGGGGAAAGCAGGCCAGTGGAGAGGGGAGGTGGGGGCGAGCAGGCCAGTGGGGGAGCAGTTGGGGTGAGCAGGCTGGCAGGGGGGGGGCATTTGGGAGCAAGCACACTGGCACAAGGGGCAGTTGGGGATGAGCAGACTGGCAGGGGGGCATTTGGAGGCGAGCAGGCCGGCAGTGGGGGGCAGTTGGGGGTGAGAAGGCTGGCAGGCAGAGGGGTTAGGGGCAATCAGGCAGGCAGGCAGGTGAGCGGTTAGGAGCCAGCAGTCCTGGATTGAGAGAGGGATGTCCAGCTGCCAGTATAGACCCGATCCCTATAAACCAGTAGTAGGACATCCTTCAAGGGGTCCCAGATTGGAGAGGGTGCAGGCTGAATTTCATGCACCGGGCCACCCACTAGTGTGTGTGTGTGTGTGTGTGTGTGTGTGTGTGTGTGTGTGTGTGTGTGTGTATATATATATATATATATATATATATATATATATATATATGCCAAGTGACCGTTATGACTAGACAACTGGCCAGTAGCTATGATGTGCACTGACCACAAGGGAGCAGACATCCAATGCAGGAGCTGCCCCGGTGGTCAGTGCACTTCCACAGCCAACCTTCCGAGGCCCCTCACCTGTGCACAAATTCATGAAGTGGGCCTCTAGTTACTATATAATTTTCTTACTGTCTGAAGTGTTAAAGAAATGTTTATATGTTAATATGTACTTGAAAATTGACCCAAGAGAATAGATAGGAAGCAATAAATCTGAGTATTCAAAATAAAAGAAAATATTTTTAAATTCAGCAGATTAAATTTAAAAATAAAGAAATGTCAGATAGAATAGTACACCCATGTTGTTTTGAGAATTCTGATTATATGATCTCCCCTATCCTTGGGATACAATCCTTGCTTATTACCATGGTGTGTAACACATAATCCCACAAACCTTGGAAAAATTGATTAGGGCTGAAGGAGGGAAACATGACCCAAAGGCATAGAAAATAGACCTATAAAGATGTTTAGAGCCCCAGAAAGCTTGTCCTCCTGGTGACTAACACACTCAAACTGGTCCTCTGAGAGTAATTCAACTGTAGAGCAGCTCAAAAAAACAAACAAAGGAAAATAGCCCAAGAAGGTAATAATATGCAGCTCTAATCAATAAAGAATATGTGACAGAATAAAGAAACCAGCATTGATTTACATGGAATGAAAAGAAACACCTGGAGAAAGAAGCAGGTTTATAGGGTTGGGCCCTGGCCATAGGGCATATACATTCACAGAGTCTTACCATAGATTTGTCTGGTTTCTCCAAGTGTTGTTGATCCCCAACTGTATCAATGTATTTCCCAGTTCTCCTTAAGGCCTTGGTAGACCGTTATCTGTCTTTCCTTATTTATCTTTGTGTCTCAACTATAAAAACACCCAAAATCTGGGCATATGTGCTCCTTGCATGGTAAAAGAGTCTAATATCAGTAAAAAGGGAATTACTTTACAATTCTATTATCTTTAAAAGCTAAGATTCTTATTTATTTTATTTTTTATTAAATCTTCATTGTTGAGAGAATTACGGACACTCCCCTTTACCCCCCAATGTCCCCCTCCACCTGATTCCAACCCCACCCAAGGACTTTACCACCCTATTGTCTATGTCCATAGGTAATGCATATCTATAATAATAAAAGTATAATATGCTAATTAGACTGTGAGGGCTGAGGAAAGCTGCTGCAGCTGTGAGGGCTGAGCCCATTGCATGAATTTTGTGCATCAGGCCTCTAGTATGCATATAAGATCATTGGTAAAGATCCCTCTCTCCCTCCTTTTCTCTGAGATTCGTCAGTCTGTTCCATGTTTCCATGCCTCTGGTTCAATTTTATTCATTAGTTTATTTTATTAGATTCCTTATTTATTTTGACTTTTGGATTCAATTGTGGATAGATATGTATTTGTTGATATTTTATTTTTCATATTTTTATTTCTTCTTCTTCTTCTTCTTCTTCTTCTTCCTCCTCCTCCTCCTCCTCCTCTCTTCTTCTTCTCCTCCTCCTCCTCTTCCTCTTCCTCCTCCTCTTATTCTTTCTCTTCTTAAAGAATGCCCTTCAACATTTCATGTAATACTGGTTTGGTGGTGATGAACTCCTTTAACTTTTTCTTGTGTGTGAAGCTCTTTATCTGACCTTCAATTCTAAATGATAGCTTTGCTAGGTAGAGTAATCATGGTTGTAGGTTCTTGCTATTCATCACTTTGAATATTTCTTGCCAATTACTTCTGGCATGCAAAGTTTCTGTTGAGAAAACAGCTGACAGTTGTTTGGGCACTCCCTTGTGGGTAACTACCTGCTATTTTTTTGCTGCCTTTAAGATTCTCTCTTTGTCTTTAAATCTTGGCATTTTAATTATGATGTGATTTGGTGTGAGCTTCTTTGTGTTCCTCTTGTTTGGGACTCTCTGTGCTTCCTGGACTTGTAAGTCTGTTTCTTTGACCAGGTGGGGGAAGTTTTCTGTCATTATTTCTTCAAATAGGTTTTCAATATCTTCATCTCTCTTTTCTCCTCCTGGAATCCTCATAATGCAAATATTGGTATGCTTGCAGTTGTCCCAGAGGCTCCTTACACTATCTTCATATTTTTGGGTTCTTTTTTCTACTTGCTCTTCCAATTGGGTGTTTTTTGCTTCCTCATATTTCAAATCATTGATTTGATTCTCAGAATCCTCTACTGTTGAATCCCTGTAAATTATTCTTTATTTCAGTAAGTGCATGCTTAATTTCTGACTGGTCCTTTTTCATGTCTTTAAAATTTTCACTATGATGTTTGAAAGTCTCACTAAGTACCTTGAAGCTTTCTTTGAGTTCCTTAAATGTCTCATTAAGATCTGTAAACAATCTTATAACCATTGTTTTGAATCTGTAGCCAATAGTTTTCTTGCTTCCATTTTTTTCATTTGGGACATGTTTCTTTGTTTCTGCATTTTGGCTGCTTCCCTATTTGTTCCTATGTATTAGGTAGAGCTGCTGTCTCTCCTGGAATTGGTAGAATGCCCTTGTGTATTAGGTGTCTTATAGGGCTCAATGGCTTAGTCTTCCCATTCACCTGAGCTGGACACTCTAGGTGCACTGCTGTGTGGGCTGTGTGCACTGTCTTGTTGTAGTTGATCCTTGATTACTGTTGGCATCACTGGGAGGAGTTGATCTCCAAGAAAGGTGGCTGTGAGGACCATCTGTGACTACAGTAGAAGAGCTGCTGTGTGGGAAATACCACTATGGAGCAGGACTTGCTTCAGTGGGGCTTTGATGCTCACTGAGTCCTCCCTTGAGTGTGTTGCTTTTGGATATGCAGCGTTGTAATCTGATATGTTCTGAAGCTGTCCACATGGTGCTCTGGCTTTGGGACCTCCTGGGAGGTGCAAATTCAGCTGCTGCATGGGGTCACCCAGCAGGAGCTACTGAGCAATCTGTAGGTGGCTCCTATTTGTATTGGGCTTGGAAGTGCCAGTGAGGCCAACCTGCGAAGCAAGACAGGCTGTGCTAGTGATGGGTCTTAGGCCTTTTATTGATAGGTATGGGGCACACTGATGTCAACTGCTGCTTGTTTAAGAGATTTTAGGAAAGTCTGAAGCCTGAGCTAGGAGAGGCCATTCATATGGAAAAGCCACTGCAAACAGCATGGGTGGACTATAGGTTGGATGGGACAGGGTTCCAGGGAGTCACCAGAGAAGAGTGAACAAGGGGAGCCATGCTTATGGAAACTCAAATATGGATGCCAGTTAGCTCTGCGAAGAGGGAGCACAGGAATAATGACCCCTGCAAGCACCTCTGTTTGGGAGTAAGCTGCCCCAATGCCAAATAATCCAGTTCCTCTCCATATGTCCCTGGTTATCCCAATACAGCCACCCAACACTGGAGCTCAGAGAGAGTGGGATTATGTAAGTTCATGTGCCAGGCCTTTAAGAGGGACTGCCATGTGTCCAACAGCCTCCGTGTCACTCAGTCACAGTCCCCATTGGTTTTTACAGCCCAAAGTTACAGGAACTTCTCTTTCCAGCTATGGAACCCTGAGCCAGGGGTCTGGTGTGGGGCAGGAACCCTTGCTTCTCACAGGAGGCCTCTGTAGCCAAGATATTCTTCCTGATGTGGGTATAGGACCAGTTTTTTCCATGCCTCTGCCCCTCCTATTAGTCTCAATGCACTTTCTTCTTTACTTCTCTAGTTGAGGACTTCCATTCAGTCATCTTTCAGGCGGTTCTGAATAATGGTCATTCTATATTTTAGTTGTAATTTTGGTGTGGTTGTGGGAGGTGGTGAGTACTAGCATTTACCTACACCGCCATCTTGGTTCTCTCCCCAGCAGCTAAGATTCTTAAAGGCAGGGACCATATATCTACCACATTTTGTCATGTTAATAAAGTAACAGAATAAAAACAGCTTTAGTGAGTTTGTCTGCATAGATTTCCTCATTTAGAACTCTCTCTAGCAGAGAGGCTTTCCAATATGTTGGTATTACTCATCTGATATCTTTGCATAAGATATTGTGTGAATCCAAAGCCGTAAAATACTTAACCCAAGTCAGGAAACCTGATCATAATCAGAATTCACCACTGACAAGGAGTTGGTAATTTAGGAAAAATCAGCCAAACTCTCTTAGCTTCAGCTTCTTAATTGTGGGCCTCCTATGTTCTGACTTAAAGGTGTTGTAAAAATAAAATTAGAGGACATATGTGGAAGTACTTTATAAATTTGATATGTCATGCAAATATTGCTGATAAAGCTCTAGAACCTCAGAGGTGAGAGGGACTTTGCAGCATCTCAGATATACCCAATTCAGAATAATTTTTAATACTTTTAATCTGTTATAACTTTTACTTATCCTCTGACTTCCATTACCTAAGTCATTTAAATATGGATAATGTCTTCACATATCTCATTGAAATGAATTTCCTGATATTCCTAAAACAACTTTTGAAACAAAGGTTAGGTTTATTTTTCCTTTAGTTAACAGGTACATGCAGAGGAAAGAAGGATTTACCCTTAAACTCCATAAATACAAACTTATTGACAGAAAGCATGGGAATCATTTGTATGTATTACCAGAGATGTTGATATCAAATAGGATTTGGGCTGGGCAGAAACTTAAACTGATGGATGGGGATGTGTTCTTTCTTACCTCCCTCCCTTCCTTATGCTCCTCTCCCTATGTTCCTAGGGCTTCTTCCCCTGTGCTCTGTGGCAGCAACACACCTTAAGTTTGACCTTTTACTCCCTCTACCAGCCTTCAAGAATGTGTGTTTTCTGGGCTGTGCCAAAAATAACCAGACTTAATGAAGAAAGTGCCTGCTAAGAGCAGAATACATTTCTCACCTTGAAGAACATCAATATCTTAAAAGCTGCCTGAATAGTGGTGGTGAGCACCATGAATTGAAGAAACTTTCACTAACATTGGCAATTCCAGTCAGCAACTCCTAAGGTCCTTACAAAGGACCCCTCCTTTGAGGCTCAGGTGTAGGCCAAGAAGCCAGTTAGCTCTCCACACAAAAGATGTAGCTGTGTAGCTGTGTTGTGTGTGTGTGTGTGTGTGTGTGTGTGTGTGTGTGTGTGTGTGTGTCCGTCTGTCTATCTGTCTTGAAAAATAAAACCACCTAGATATTGGCTAGCCATCTCATTTTTACTATAACCTGAGAATGGGATTACTTTCTAAAATGATTAAATCTGCCCTATTTGGGGCAGACAGTTGTCCAATATGTGTCAGAGAATGATTTTTCTAATCACCAACAGGCCTTTTATTGATGTGGCCAGCAGTAACCAAGCTGGAGAAATATTGTTTATTCATGATCCAAAATGCATTCTGATATCTCGTTAGGCCCAGATGTTCATATTCATAGATATAATCTTGATACCAGAGCCCAAATCAACATTATGCTGGAAGATTAAATTCCTTAAATTCAGCCCTTATTATGGTTACTCCCTTGGGAAAATGTATATCTTCTTCCTCCCTCACCTCCAACAATGTCTAGATTACAAAATGAACACTTTAAATACATCAAATAGAATGAAAATGCATTTGGAGCAGTGGTATTTTAAGCCTTAGCAAGAGCCAGGAGACCTAAATGTCCTAGTCATATGAAGCCCTCTCTGCAGCTGAGCTATGATGGTAATAACAAAGAAAAATTGCAGAAGAATTCAGTTAGAAAAGATACAGAGGACAATCTAAGAAATGCAAAAACAATGATTAATGGGATAAATGTGAGATCAGATAAATAAAGGTTATAGGATTAAAGTTTTACTATGCCACAGAAAATGAGTCCTAGGGCTGATTTACTAATTGATTATTAATAATTAGTGGAGTTTTATTGAATCCTCAAATTTTTACAGTCTTTCTCTTTAGCCTCAATAATTTTAGTCAAAGGAGGGTCAATTCAAATGGAGTTATAGCTATGCTCTGCTTCAAAAATATGAAAAGCTATTTTAAACAAGATTCCAGTGCTTTGCCTTATACTCACTGGTAACCAAGTATGTACCAGTGAGTGGACTGATACTCGTTAGTTGAAAGTTTGGTTAGATTTAAAGATGTTCTTAATTCTAAGGGTGATTGATCACACACTGAGAAACCAGAGAGTTTAGAAGAATACCTATTCCTAAAACATTTTCAAACATCAATGTAATGTAAAAAAAATAATTTCTGTTCCTCTCATACTTAGTTTATTTCCATGATTTTACCTTCCTAGTGAAAGAGTGAACCATTTGGATAGACACTGAGATAGTTACTAGGTACAATCTTGAAGGCAAAATAGTTACATGTATCCAATAGGAATTATAATTATACAATACATTGAACACCAATAATGTATAATTTATAGTAGACTGTTTATTCCCAGAATAAATTAAATCTTCTTTTAGACTGTAGTTCTTTTAATTTAGATTACCTAATATTAAGTGACAAGTGTAAATAGTTTTTTGGTTTTTATTTGTTTGTTTTTAGCCACTAAGATGTTAATATCTGAGTGCATTTTTTGAACCGTATTAAGATTTAGGAATCCTTGCAATGCTTCATCATAAAATTATATTTAGGATCATGTTAAAAAAAATTAGGCAGGTTGCATGATACCATTGAATTCTAGCCACCTAATTTTGCTCTAAATTTGACCTATAAAATGCTAAGGTGTTCTGCTAAGTGCTCACTTTAAATTATGTTCCTGTTGATTTTAAACGAATAGACAAATTTTCTCCAGCAAAATGAGTTTATTTAGAAACAACAAAGAATTTTAATTTGGGACGTGGTTTAATGGTGAACCATGCACAAGTCTGGAGAAACAAGGGAGAGGAAACTCTTTTGCAGAGGAGAATAAGATTTGAACAGAATTCTTTCTGCGGAACTCAGCAATTCACAGAAGGGTGTGTGAGCTCCTCCTGCTGGCCTCCCAACTTTATTTTCAATGAGGTTTCTTGCATATTAATTTGTACATTCCCAATCAAAATCACACACACACAAAATTGACTATAAAGCTTGAATGGGTTCAGGACAGGTCTCCCCAAGCTGTGCCACTTTGGAGTGTGGATTATTTTTAGCTGAAGGCAATTGAGACCCTGAGGTCTCAAGAGAAACCTTTACCTCTCCCTTAAAGAATTTAAATTGGGGGTATTGTTCATAGTAAGAATTACTACCAGGAATAAATTTTTATGACCTATCTGTATGGCAGGGCAAATATCTGATTACTTAACACCTTCTCTTTTTATAATTCTGTACCTTACCCTTCTCCCCTCTGAAGCCCAGGGCTCTATCCTATTTTTTGGCTCAAGATGGCATGTATATCTTATTTTGCCTTTCTGTCTTTGAGCCTCTCATGTATATGGAGTTCCCATATGTGGGAACTCTAATCAGTGTATGCTGGATGGTCAAGGCCAATTGAGTGTGAGGGCCCTGTCCAGAGTATGCCGGATGTTGGAGGCCAATCTGAGCAAGGACACAGTGACTGTACCATACACACTGCACAAGTGTACCATTCTATAACCCAAAGATTGAGGTTATTATTTGGCAAGAAGCCTCTTTTGTCTAAGTTAGCATAAACTGTGTTACTGACCAGCCAGTGCGGGGCTGCACAGTTGTGGGAAGTGCATCACTGACCAGCCGGGGCTGGCTGTGTTTGCTAGGATGGCTCCTGTGTTTACTGCTGTATTAGTAAGAGCTATCTCTGTGAGGCTGCTTTGAAGAACTGCTTTGCCTTAGTAGCAATGGCTACTTGGGCTGCAATAAAGACTCTCTTATACTAATATGTCTGTAACTTCTTATGTCTTCTCTGTCTGGTACCCGGTATCCAAGGAGGTCCAGCCCCTGGCAGAGGGGTTCGGACCCAACCCCATACATATTAAATTAATTTTTTTCTTCTGTTAACCTGTCTGATGTCAAATTGATTATTAGAGCAGCTAAGAGAACCGTTATAGGGTAGAGGAAAATTCTCCTTCCCAATAGCTTTTTGAATTTTTTTTTTTCTTCACAAAAACAACACGTGTTTCTTTTTGGATTTTTAAAATTATATGTAAGCAATGCAAAGAAAAAAAAACAAAAAACAACCTACTCCAAACATGACCCCTTATAGATGGGCACAGTTAATCCTTTTGCTTGCTTCCTCTTTTCAGAGAAGAGTGAATGTGTGTGTGTGTTTACATATTATTATATGTTTTTCTTCACCCATCAATTTATTATAAACATTTTATGCTAATAAACAATTATTGATTTCAAAATAGGCTTTGAGGATAAATGATCATGGTAAAAATACTTTCAGAACAAACGTGTTTTGAATTCTGAATGAAAAATAAATATTAAAAAGCAAGTAATTCAAATTTCCCAATGAAAGCCTCCTTCAGAGTAGTTTTGACTATATGATAATGTAAATGACTTCTCTCAATGTTGCTGAATTAGTGGGAGACATATACACATAGAATGATTCTTGATACCATGAGTAAAATAAGTATTGTTGAATGTGGATGATTCTGCAAAATTTAGTTGAGAAATCTATTTGGATTACTGCCATTTTGTGAGGAAAGCTGTGACAGAATAAAGATTTAAGGATTTTACACCTATTTTACAAAGCCATTTTATCAACCTGTTCCTTGAACCTTAAAAAAAAGGTTTTCAGAACATATCAGTCACTTTATACCTTTCCTTTTCAAAATTATACAAACTGGATCAAATGCCAATTTCCATAATATTAATTATTTACAAAAAACTCATTGTAGATAATTATTTTAAGGAAAGATTTCGTAACAAAAACATCAGTAATAATAGTTTAATACCTATTTTTTTATGTGTAGCAAATCTTTTCTTCTCTGATTGGCTGCTTAAAAACTAGATTCTCATCTGCTTCAATGATAAACCTAGTTGAAAAAGGTTTCACTGTTATATTAAAAGTTCTCACAGATATAAAATTTAAAAATTGCTTTACTAAAATAGCTATTAAGGGAGGAAGAGTTTACTTTAGGATAATGAACACCTATCATAGTCTTGACAATATGAAATCATGAGAAGAACCCTTGAGATACACAATCAGTGCAACTTCTCTAGCAGTGGCATGCAGAGCCCCATAAATATGGAGGAGAAATCCATCTGTTTCAGGGAAAGAGGTTTATTCAATATCTTAACTTCATTGCTTATAAGAAATTATTCCAAACAAAATTAAGTCCCTTCTAATTTAGTTTAAACCCATATTATTGTGTTCTATGCCATCAGAGTTTGAAAACAGCTGGCCACCAGTCACTGAATAAACTCCCTCTGCATATTTAAAGACTGGCACGAAATGACTTTTGGTCTTCATCAAGTTGGAAGTTCCAGCTTTATTAACCTTTCAATGTCAGTCTTCATTTCCAGTCCTTTAATCATCTTCTGGATCATCTCAAAAGCTGTTCCATGGTCTTTCGTGAGTCAGTTTTACTTCAATAAGTCCTCCAACTGCTAACAAACATGTCAGGATTTGTGTTTAGTTGTCATAGCATTTTATGTCTCTTTAGTTACATTTCTTTGAAAACTCTGGCACAAGGACAAAGCAAAGATGGAGATTTCAGAGGTACAGGTTTGCTTTTTGTTTTCTGGTTTTCTTTTTTTGTGTTATACTATTATGATAGCTTTGCCAGTGAGCAAGAGATTCTTTATCTAAGGGAATAATCTAATTTAACTGAAAACAGAGATAAAACTTTATTTACATTGAACTCTTGGAACTTGATAGCCAGATTTTTCACTTTAAGAATCTTGGCTTTATTACTTATAGGTGGATAAAAAAACAAAACAAAACAAAACACCTTCTAAAATATATCATTCTTTTTTTACATATTTGATCCTGAATATATTTTGGCATTTTGATTTTATAACATAATTCAACTCAATATATATTTAATGAGCACCTAAGAAAACAAGCAATATGCTAAGAGATATGATGGTGAAAAAGTAAATCAGATATTTACTTAAAACCTGATTATGAGCTTGCAATATAGTAGGACAAATAAGAAAATTACTCTAACAGACATCACTATATGGTAAATATAATAAAATAATTGTATATATATGTTAAGGAAATTTCAGAGGAAACAACTTAATTGAAAAAGTCTCTCTAAGCTAAGCTATTCTATTAAGGTTATAGAAATATTTTTCCCCAAAGCAACAAATTAACTGAAAATCTGAAATAGGACATTAAGAGAATAATTAGAAATTTTTATTTGGCATAAAATGCTCTAAAATAGTGGTTAATTGGTATAAATGATCTTTAACCAGAGTAAGTTGTAATTTGAAATGCAGCTTGAGAAATTATAAATTGTTTTGCAAATAGGGAGATGTCACTGTCACTTTTTCAGACTAAATGGGATGAACAGGACTGAATTTTGATAAGAAAGATTAGTATCCATGAATAAAATTGATTCAATGTAGAAAACAGTTAAAAGTTTAAAGAAATATTGCAGGAGGAAAATTAATTGAGAAATTGGGAGGGACAGACAGTTTTAGGAGAAATTATATAGTAGAATCTGATATCTAAGAGGTGGTGAGAAGAAAAGGAACAAGAAATGATTCCAAGGGTTAAAGTGTAGGTCAAAGAAAAATAATGGTGCATTCCTAAATCTAAGGATATCAGACACTCATTGGAATGGTAATGTCAAAGTTAGATTTTAAAATAAAATATGTGGCAAAATAAATTAATTTTTATTTGTAATGCTAACAGCAAGACACTCATGAAAAACACACATGGTGTTTAAATAAGACAAAGGAAAATCTTTGGGCAAAAATAAAAAGGATCCCAAATCAATTATATAGAAAATATTCCTTTATTAACTTTTGGTCAAGAATATGTTTGTATATTTTCAGAAAACAACTCCAAGTCCATGTGGATTCCTGCAACAGAGAGGCATTGACAGGTCTGCTCCAACTACGAAAACAAGAGGAGAAACAGTCCAGAGATGGAAGATGCTGACGACGCCTTGCCACACCAGCAGTCAGCAGCTGTGCGTTGCTGCAGGTTGCCTAGGACCAAACCAGAGAGGGTCGGACCTGCATTGCCACCATGTGCCCACCATCCAGATATCATTGCTGACATGTACACATAGGGAACTGTTGGACATTGAAATTGGGACTCAAACATTTTTTGTTATTCTATGTTTATTTCTAGTCTACAGAGGCAAGATTTTTTAAAGGAAAGAAATGGGGGGAAAATAGATACAGAAACAGACTGTCAAACTACAGCAGGAAGGCAGGGAAGGTTGGGGGGGCGCCTATAAGAGATCAACCAAACGACTTATACACATGCATATAAGCATAACCAATGGATACAAGACACTGGGGGTGGGGGCAGGTAAAGGCATGTACTGGGGGGTAGGAGAGGCCGGGAGGAAGTCAATGGGGAAAAAAAAGGAGACATATTCACTACTATTGAATAAAAAAATAAAGAATAAAAAAAATATGGCAAAATAATGAATGCAGAAAATATAGATTGGTGTATTTTAGATGACATTTGATAACTTTGATAAAAATAGAAATAGGTTGTCTAGCTTGAGAAAATATAATTTGAGAGGCCATGGAACTATGGGAGATTTAGTTTGTAGGAAATATAATCTTGAGACATGTATGTGAAGAAACAATAAAATGTAGCCCACACCCAAGAAAATAAAAACAGCAGATGATGAGCACCAGATGACAGAAATAATGGAAATAGCACTTAAAGAATTCAAAATAGCTATTATTAAAATGTTCAAGGTTTTTCAAAAGCAAAAGAGGTGAACGAGTAGAAAATTTCTGCAAAGACATGGAATCTATAAAGAAGTATAATGCACGAAATAAAAATACATGAACTGGCTGGCATGGCCCAGTGGTTGAGCGTTGACCTATGAACCAGAAGATCATGGTTTGAAATCTGGTCAGGGCGATTGAAGCTCGATCCCCAGTGTGGGGCATGAAGGAGGTAGCAGATCATTGATTCTCTCTCATCATTCATGTTTCTATCTTTCCCTCTCCCTTCCTCTCTGAAATCAATAAAATATATACTTAAAAAATAAAGAACCAATGACCTAGTATAATTCTCTAGGGGGTTAATAAAAAGACAACTCAATTAAAATATGTACTAAAGACTTGGACAGCTACCTAACAAAAATGTTTTACAAATGGCTTATAAAAATATGAAAAAATGTCTCATATTCAGGAAATGAACATTAAAATTACAAAAACATTACATATATACTAGAATTTTAAAATAAAAGACTAGCAACACTAAATATTTGAGAGGCCATGGAACAATTTTAAATCTTGCTGATGATATGTAAATAATTCACCATTTTGGAAAATTATTGCAGTTTCTTATAAAGTTAAGCTTTCACATATTTTATGATATAGCAATTCTACTTTAGATATTAACACCAAAGCAATGAAAATATGCATCAACAAAATGATGTAAGAGTAGCAAAAACCTGGAAGCAATTCAATCTTAATCAATAAATACAGATTTTAAAAAATATACCATATTCATTGCCTGCAACATAACACAGATGAATACCCAAAATGTTCAGTGAAAGAGGCCATACACAAATAATACATAATGTGTTTCCATTTGTATAAAAAAATAGGCATTGAAGAACAATCAAAACTATTGAAAAATAGGCAAAATTAATTTTAGGGGGTAGAAATCAGAATAATGATTGTCCCTACAAGGAAGTGGGAAGAATTAATCAGAAAAAAGAAACAGGAAAGTTTATAGGGTGTTTTTGGCAATGTTCTATATCTTGACTGGGGAGTTGGTAACACATTTTCTAAAACTCATCAAACTATATTTAGAATGTGTGCAGTTAATGTGTAATAATACATCATTTAAAAAGAAATCCAATTTAACATTTCACATAATACTGGTTTGTTGGTGATGAACTCCTTTATCTGGGAAGCTCTATATCTGTCCCTTGAATCTAAATGATGGCTTTGGGGGTAAAGTAATCTTGGTTGTAGGTTCTTGCTTTTCATCACTTTGAATATTTCTTGCCAGTTCCTTCTGACTTGCAAAGTTTCTATTGATAAGTCAGCTGACAGTTGTATGGGTGCTCCCTTGTAGGTAACTAACTGCTTTTCTCTGGCTGCTTTTAAGATTCTCTCTTTGTCTTTAACCCTTGGCATTTCAATTATGGTATGTCTTGACATGGGCCTCTTTGAGTTCCTCTTGTTTGGGACTCTGTACTTCCTGGACTTGTAAGTCTATATCTTTCACCATGTAGGGGAATTTCTCTGTCATTATTTTTTTCAAATAAGTTTTCAATTTCTTGTTCCTTCTCTTGTCCTTCTGAAGCCCCATGATGGGAATGTTGATATGCTTGAAGTTGCCCCAGAGACTCCTTACACTATCCTCATTTTTTGGATTCTTTTTCCTTTTCACTGTTCTGATTGGATGTTCTTTGCGTCCTTATATTCCAAATAGCTGATTTGATTCACAGCTTCATCTAATCTACTGTTGATTCCCTGTAAGTTATTCTTTATTTCAGTTAATTAGCCTTTATTTTTAACTGGTTGTTTTTTATGCTGTTGAGGTCCTCAGTAAGTTCCTTAAACCTTTATAACCAGTGTTTTGAACTCTGCATCTAGTAGATTGCTTATCTCCATTTTATTTAATTCTTTTAATGGAGTTTTGTTCTGTTGTTTCATTTGGGCCATGTTTCTTTGTCTTCTCATTGTAAAGCCTCCCTGTATTTGTTTCTATGTATTAAGTAGAGCTTCTATGTCTCCCAAGCTTGGTAGACTGGCCTAATGTAGTAGGTGTCCTGTAGGGTCCAGGGGCACAGCTTCTCAAATCACCCCAGCTGGGCACCTGAGGTGTGCACACTATGAGGGCTGTACATCCTCCTGTTTTAGCTGAGTCTTGATTGTTGTTGTCACATCGATGGGAAAGATTTAGCCAGGCCAATCATTTTTAAGGACTGTCTGTGACCACTGACCTCTGACCTCCAACCACCTTGCAGGATCAGCTGAGCAGGCATGAAAAGACAGATAAAGAGCTTTGCAGACAAGAAAAAGCTAAAGGAGTTCATCACCACCAAATGAGTATTATATGAAATGTTAAAGGGTCTTATTTAAGAAGAAAAAAATAGATAAAAATATGAACAATAAAATGATAATAAGTACATATCTATCAACAATTGAATCTATAAACAAAATGAACAAATAGAAGATCAATAAACATATAGATACAGAGAACTTTTTGTGAGATGAGATGGAAGGAGAATTAGAGAAGGGTGCAAAAAAGGTGAAGGGATTAAGAAGTACAAATTGGTTGTTACAGAATAGTCACGGGGATGTAAAGTACAGCATAAGGAATATAGTCAATAATATTCTAAAAACTAGGTGTGGTGCTGGATGGGTGCGGCATTTATTGAGATAATCTTGTATTAAGTTATGTAATGTCTGGTCACTGGGGTATACAAAATAAATTAAATTTTAAAAAGAAATTTGCGAATTAACTTAATATTTATATATACATAGTCTCTTTCTTAGGGAATTGCTAAAAAAATTCAGCAAGAAAAAATGTTAAATCAGGGTAAAGAGTGATTTGCAAGAAGGAATGGCAAACAGAAATACTTGAAAATATTATTAACCTAAAAATACATTTAGGAATGTGAAGTAAAAGTTCCACATAGAGTTTTTGGAATTACTTAAACAGCAAGTTATGTTTCTTGTATTGTTTAGGAGGAGAATAAAAATCTTAACTAATTATTTTACTTTTTCAGAAAGATATGAAGTTAAGGATGTTTTAAAACTTTAAGGCTGAGAGTGAGAAAAAATGGTGGCTGAATAAGTAGCCATGTCAGGAGCAGATAGAAGGGGCATCTAAATCAAATAACACCCACCTATTCATTCAATTATCCTGGAGCAGATAGAAGGAGCATCTAAATCAAATAACACCCACCTGGAATTGGCGAAGTAGTCACAGCTGGTGAGACAATTCACAGCTGGGAAGGGCAGAGGATGCCTGGAGAACAGGAAGATCAGGATCTGGGCTGGAGAGAGAGATGCATGACCACCAAGAGGAGAGGGTCAGAAGGAAGCTGCATGGCTCCAAGTCCATGTTCCTTGGGGACAGGCATAACATCTGACTGTGGAAAAGAAGTCCACAGGGCTACTGGTGGCAGGGGATTCTAGATCTAAGCCCATAGCAGCAAGAGGCTGAGCCCAGAGGGACTGCCTGAAGAACTGCCCAAGTTGCGTGGTGCCAGGGGGAGAGAAACTAGTAGTTGCACTGTTGTTTTGCCTGTTTGATCTTTGCTTTTATGCACTAAACCAGTGGTCAGCAAACTCATTAGCCAACAGAGCCAAATATCAACAGTACAACAATTGAAATTCCTTTTGAGAGCCAAATTTTTTAAACTTAAACTTCTTCTAAGGCCACTTCTTCAAAATAGACTCACCCAGGCCATGGTATTTTGTGGAAGAGCCACACTCAAGGGGCCAAAGAGCCGCATGTGGCTTGCAAGCCACAGTTTGCCGACCATGGCACTAAACCCAGTTCACAGGATATTTCAAATACAAACACTCAACTGTGGCTGAGATGCAGGTGGAGGTGTGGACTTGTGGAGTCTGGGAAGAGGCTGTGGAGGAAAGAGGGTCAGGGAGAGATGAACAGAAGTCTGGCACTGGGACATTCCTGGACCTAAGCAGCCATTTTTCTCCTGAAGAGCCAGCTGCTCCCAGAAGCCTCAAGGCAGCTAATACAGCCACTCTCAGATTACAGCCTGACCCATACAAAGGACACAAAAAATCGAAATAACCCTGAAGAGCTCTCACAGACTAGGTTGAGGAGAGGCCTTTCAGTCCCAGAAAACTATACAGCACCCTCCCTAACTATAGCCCTGTCAGAAATAGACAAAGATTAACAGTAGGCAGACAGCTAAATGGGCAGATTGGTCCCACCTGCTTGCAGTCAAGGCTGTGGAGAGACACAAACAGAGGAGCAGTGAATTGCAGTGGAACTTCAACATGGTGCTGACTACCTGACAGGAAACTGAGAAGTGGCAGACAGAACAGAAGAGTGGAATCTTAAACCAGCCCCTGTGGGACATTAAAATTCAGCTGAAATGAATGATACTTCACTTTTTTATTTTATTGTATTTTATTTTTTATTGTTATTTTTAAAAAATGTTTTTGTTCTTTATTTTCTTTGTTTTTTGAGTTTTTATTTTTTCAAATTATTTTTTTCACTCTATTTTTATTTTTTATTGGTACTTTAACTTATTTTTTATTTTTTAATTAAATTTTTTTCCTTTTCTTTCTTCTTATCCACTCATTCTCTTTCTACCTCCTCTATACTGAACCAAGGTCCTCCACCTATTCATTCAATTCCTTAACCTTACTTTCTGTACATAAGCTCAGTCTCTACAGATTTCAGACCCTTCCTTCCCATTATTACTGGGTGTTTGTTGTTTGCATTTTTTTGGTTTATTTGTTTGTTCTGTGGTGTTTTCTCCCTATATATATTTTGTCTTCCTTTTTCTTCTTTTCTCTCTTACCTTTTCTTCTTTTCTTGATATTGTTTTACTCTCTTTTCTCTCTCCTAATTCTCTTTTCTGTGGTAGTCACCTATACTGGAGTTATTGGTGTCATGAATACATTAGTGTTTTGTTCCCTTTATGCTGTGTTTTGGTGAGTTGTATTTTGTGCTGTTTGGTCAACATGGTAGAGAGTGACCCACATAACCAGACACCCTGAGAGGAGGCTCCATCCACAAATGGGACAATAACACTCAAGACCCAACAATACCAAGAGAACCCAAATATCCCAAGTAAGGGGCTTCCCTAGAATACCCCGACCAGAATACTGGAGAGATGGTGCTAATGGGTTCCACAAAACATCTACTATATAAGAAAAACTAAAACAATCTGGGTGACATAGCAGTTTTATCTAATACATAGAAATAATTACAAAGGAACAGCAAGCTTATATCATGCACTAGATCAGATGGACTTAATCAATATCCTCAGAGCCCCAAACCATGGAATATACATTCTTCTCAAGTGCACAGGGGACATTTTCAAACATAGACCACACATTGGTACACAGGCAAAGTCTTCAAATTCAAGAAGATAGAAATCAGAGAATCCAAGATGGCGGCGTAGGTAAACACCTAAACTGCTGCCTCCCGCAACAATTTCAAAAATACAACTAAAAGAAAAAACGTCTATCACCCAGAACCACGGGAAAGCTGGCTGAGTGGAAGTTCTACAACTAGAAGGAAAGAGAAAAGAGCATTGAGATGTGCACAAGCGCTGAAAAGCTGAGGTACGGAGGCGTGTGATCCCGGCTGGTGGCGGGCGTTGCTTTTTTCAACCCGAAGGGAGACAAAGCCCCGATTACTCTGAAATACAGTTTCTGGGGAGACGCGGGGGAGCCAAACTCCTATGGAGAGAAGCTGGACTGTCTGCCAGTGAGGGTGGCTTGCTTGCAGAGCTGCACGCAGGAATAATTGTTTATGGCACTGGGGCACGGGACTGCCGACAGGGACTCAGAGCTGGCTAACTAGCAGCCATTGCTGTTTGCCACACCCTAGCCTAGTGACACCCTGAGGCCCCGCCCTGCACAACCTACAAACCCACCTAAGCTCTAAGCAGCAGCTTTTGCATAAGAAAGCCCTGCCCTATCGCAGCTTAACCTAGCAAACTTGCCACCCGGGTCAGACAGCTCCAAAACCTCCAAACCACAAGCAAAGAGGAGAAAACTGTAGCTCTCACTGTAGCTCCTGCTGGGTGGCCTCAGCCAGTAGCTGACCTGCACCCCATTGGAGATCCAGAAGCCAGTGTATCTAGTGGTCAGTGTGAGACACCAGATTTCAACTCCTCACATCCATAAGTGACACATTCAAGAGGCAGACTCAGTGAGCACCAAAGCCCCACTGAAACAAGTCCTGCTCCATAAGCGTTTCTTCAGCGCAGCAGTTCTTCCATTATAGACACAGCGAGTGCTCACAGCTAATTGGCCTGGAGGTCAATTCCTCCCAGTGTATCAACGGCAATTAAGGCTTAACTACACCAAGACTTTGCACTCAGCCCACAAAGGGGTGTACCAAGAGCATCCACCTCATGTAATTGAGGAGGCTGAGCTACTGCCCCCTATAGATCACTTACCACACAAAGCTACTCCATCAACACAGGGAAGCAGCCAAAATGTGGAGACAAAGAAACATGTCACAAATGAAAGAAACAGAGGAAAGCAAACTACTGGATGATATACAGTTCAGAACCACATGTATAAGGTTACTCAAGAATCTTCTTAAAACCACTGAGAAACTTGATGAGACCTTCAAGGAGCTTAATGAGAATGCCAAAAATATGGAAAAGGATCAGTCAGAAATGAAGCATACACTGTCTGAAATAAAGAATATACAGAAACTCAACTGTAGATCAACGTACCCCAAGAATCAAACCAAAGATCTGAAATATGTGGAAACAAAAAACATCCAACCAGAAAAACAAAAAGAAAAAAGAATCCAAAAATATGAAGATAGTGTAAGGAGCCTCTGGGACAACTTCAAGCGAACCAACATCTGAATTTTTGGGGTGCCAGAAGAAGGGAGAGGGCAAAATATTGAAAACCTATTAGAAGAAATAATGACAGAAAACTTTCCCTACCTGGTGAAAGAAACAGACTTACAAGTTCAGGAAGCGCACAGAACCCCATACAAGAGGAATCCAAAGAGGACCACACCAAGACACATCATAATTAAAATGCCAAGGGCAAAAGACAAAGAGAGAATATTAAAAGCAGCAAGAGAAAAACAGTTAATTACCTACAAGGGAGTACCCATACGACTGTCAGCTGATTTCTCAACAGAAACTATGCAGGCCAGAAGGGAGTGGCAAGAAATATTCAAAGTGATGAACAGCAAGAACCTACAACCAAGATTACTCTACCCAGCAAAGCTATCATTCAGAGTTGAAGGTCAGATAAAGAGCTTCACAGACAAGAAAAAGCTAAAGGAGTTCATCGCCACCAAACCAGGATTACATGAAATGCTGAAGGGTATTCTTTAAGAAGAAGAAGAAGAAGAAAAAGGTAAAGATAAAAATTATGAACAACAAAATGACATCAAATACATACCTACCAACAAGTGAATCTAAAAATCAAGTGAATAAAAAATCTGAAGAACAGAATGGACTGGTGAATATAATAGAATCAGGGACATAGAAAGGGAGTGGACTGACGATTCTCAGGGGAAGCAAGTGTGAGGGGTGCAGGAAGAGATTGGACAAAAATCTTACTACTATGGATGAAGACAGTGGCGTGGGGTGAGGGCATGGGGTGGGGTGGGGAATCAGGTGGAGGGGAGCTATGGGGGAAAAAAAAGAGGAACACCTGTAATAATCTGAACAATAAAGATTTATTAAAAAAAAAAGAAGATAGAAATCATATAAAGCATCTCCTCAAATCACAATGGCATAAAATTAGAAATCAACTACAATAAAAACAGTGAAAAAGATCAAACACTTAGAGGCTAATTAGCATGCTATTAAACAATGATTGAGTTACCAAAGAGATCAAGGAAGAAATAAAACACTTCCTGGAAACAAATGACAGTGAAAACACAAAAATACAAAATCTATGGGACATAGTGAAAGCAGTCCTGAGAGGGAAGTACATAGCTCTACAGCTTACCTCAAAAAACAAGAAAAAATGGTAAAAAATTATCTAACCCTACAGCATAAAGAATTAGAAAGTGAGCAACAAGAAAAGCCCAGTGAGAGCAGAAGGAAGGAAATAATAAAGATCAGAGTTGAAATAAACAACACAGAGACCAAAAAAAAAAAAAAAAAAAATCAATAAAACTGAGAGCTGATTCTTTAAAGGATTAACAAGATTGATGACCCTCTAGCCAGGCTCACCAAGAAGCAAAGAGAGAGGACCCAAATAAACAAAGTCAGGAATGAAAGAGGTGAAGTAATAATTGACCCAACAGACATACAAAGAATTATAAAAAAATATTACCAATAACTCTACTCCAAAAAACTGGACAATCTAGATGAAATGGACATATTCTTAGAAAAATACAACCTTCTAAAACTCAATCAGGAAGAATGGAAAAACCTGAATTGGCTGATAACTGCTGAAGAAATTGAAACAGTAATAAAAAAAACTTCCAGCAAACAAAAGCCCTGACTGGATGGCTTCACAGGGGAGATTACCAAACATTCAAAGAAGAACTAAAACCTATCCTTCTCAGACAATTCCAAAAAACTCAAGAGGAAGGCATATTTCCTAGCTCTTTTATGAAGCCAGCATTACCCTAATCCCAAAACCAGATAAAGACACTGGAAAGAGAATTACAAGCCAATATTTCTGATGAACATAGATACTAAAATCCTCAACAAAATTCTAGCAAATCAGATTCAACATTACATTAGAAAGATCATACACCATGACTAAGTGGGATTTATCCCAAGGATGAAAGGCTGGTACAATATCTGCAAATCAATACATGTGGTACATCACATAAACAAATTGAAAGACAAAAATTACATAATCAATTGATATAGGAAAAAATATTTGACAAAATCCAACACCCTGATAAAAACTCTCAGCAAAGTGGAAATAGAGGAATCATACCTCAACCTAATAAAAAGGCCTTATATGACAAACCTACAGCCAACATCATACTCAATGGGAAAAAACTAAAACCATTTCCCCTAAGACAAGAACAAGACAGGGATTCCTACTCTCACCACTCCTGTTAAACATAGTACTGGAAGTGCTAGCCATAGCAGTCAGACAAGAAATAAAAGGCACCCAAACCCAAATTGGAAAAGAAGTAAAACTGTAATTATTTGCAGATGGCATGCTATTGTACATAGAAAACCCTAAAGACTCCATCAAAAAACTATTAGATTTAATAAATGAATTCAGCAATGTAGCAGGACACAAAATGAACACCCAGAAGTCTATGGCTTTTTGTACACCAATAATGAACTCACAGAAAGATAAATTTAAAAAGAAAATCTCACTTACCATTGCAACAAAAATTTAAGATATCTAGGAATAAACTTAACAAGGAGGTTAAAGTCCTGTACTCAGAAAACTATAGGATGATGAAAAAAGAGATAGAGGAAGCCACACACATACACAAAAAAAAGGAAGAATATACCGTGTTCATGGATTGGTGGAATCAACATCATTAAAATGACCATACTACCCTAAAGCAATCTATAGATTCCATGCAATTCCCAGGCATATTGCACAGACCTAGAACAAACTCTCCAAAAATTCATATGGAATAAAAAAAGACCCCAAATAGCTGCAGCAATCCTGAGAAAGAAGAACAAAGTTGGAGGGATCACAATACCAGATATCAAGCTATATTACAAACCACTGTTCTCAAAACTGCCTGATACTGGCACAAGAACAGACATATAGACAAATAGAACCAAACAGAAAACCCAGAAATCGACCCAAGCCATTATGCTCAATTAATATTTGACAAAGGAGGCAAGAGCATACAATGGAGTCAAGACAGTCCTTTCAGTAAGTGGTGCTGGGAAAATTTGACAGACTCATGTAAAAAAAAAAAGAAAGAAAAAGAAAAGAAACTAGACCACCAACTTACACCATACACAAAAATAAACTCAAAATGGATAAAGGACATAAGTGTAAGATGGAAAACATAAAAATCTTAGAAGAATCCATAGGCAGCAAAATAGCAGACATATGCCATAACAATATCTTTACAGACACAGCTCCTAGGACAAAGGAAACTAAGGAGAAAACAAACAAGTGGGACTACATAAAAATAAAAAGCTTCTGCACAGCAAAGGAAACCATCAACAAAACAACAAGAAAGCCCACTGCATGGGAGAAAATATTTGCCAATGTTATCTCCGGTTAGTGTTTAATCTTCAAAATTTACAGGGAACTCACGCAACTTAACAAAAGGAAGATAAGCAAGCCAATCAATAAATGGGCAAAGGACCTTAATAGACACTTTTCAAAAGAGGACCTACAGAAGGCCAAGAGACATGTGAAAACATGTTCAAAATCACTAATAATCATCAGAGAGATGCAAATCAAAATGACAATGAGGTACCATCTCACACCTGTCAGAATGGCTATCATCAACAAATAACAAGTGCTGGTGAGGGTGTGGAGAAAAAGGAACCCTCATACACTGCCAGTGGGAAAGCAGACTGGGGCAAACACTGTGGAAAACAGTATGGAGATTTCTAAAAAAATGGAACTCTCATTTGACCCAGTAATCCCACTTCTAGGAATATATCCCAAGAAATCAGAAACACCAATCAGAAAGAATATATGCACCCCTATGTTCATAGCAGCACAATTTACCATAGCTAAGATTTGGAAACAGCCTAAGTGTTCATCAGCTATGGGTGTATTAAAAAGCTGTGGTACATCTACACAATTGAATACTACACTGCTATAGCAAAGAAGGAACTCTTACCATTTGCAACAGCATGGATGGACCTGGAGAGCATTATGCTAAGTGCAATAAGCCAGTTGGAGAAAGATAAATATCACACGATCTCACTCATTTGTGGAATATAATGAACAACATAAACTGATGAACAAAAATAGAGCCAGAGTCATAGAAGCATTGAACAGACTGTTCAACCTAAGAGGGAAGGCAGGGGAGGTGGGGGTAAGAGATCAACCAAAGGACTTGTATGCATGCATATGAGCATAACCAATGGACCCAGACAGTAGGAGGTGAGGGCATGTGCTGGAGGGCAGGAGCAGCTGGGGAGAGGTCAATGGGGGAAAAAGGAGACTTATGGAATACTTTAAACAATAAAGAATTTAAATTTAAAAAAAAGAAAAAAACTTTAAGGTCAAGATTATGGTTATGTTAAGCATAGAAATAAAAGTTGTAACTCCTAAGTTAGTAGAAGAAAACAGAAAAATTTTATAAATACAACAAGATATCAGAAAAAGGAGATAAAATATGCTTTATAAAGAAAAAATAAATTAGCACAAATAAATGCAAACATCAGTAATCTCAACAAAATTTCATTGATTCAGTGCATGTAGTAAAACATGGTCTGTAAGGCAAGACAAAACTGATATTTATTTTTTTTTCCCCATGGGTCGCTATTTACTAGAGACCCATGGGAATTAAAAAGGAACATAAAGGTTTAAAAGTAGAAGATTTATCACAATATTATTGACTAAATTACCCTTTACCTTTTCACCTGTTCTCCCAATCCCTTCCCTCTGATAACTATCCCTTTAGTCTCTGCTTCTATGAGTCTGTTTCTGTTTGATGATTACTAGAATTAGTGGGGTGATCACATTGCAAGATAAAAAAAAAATGTTGAATCACTATATTGTACACCTGACATTAAAATAACTAATGTCAGGTGTACAATATCAACTATACTAAATATTTTATGTTTAGTATATATTTTAGTATATCAACTATACTAAAATAAAAAAATTAAAAAGTAGAGGATTTAAAGTGATAAATCAGAAAAAATCAATTTCAACAGATGCAGTAAAATTAAGAATTTAATTCCTAATTTAAAAAATATCCTAATAAACTAATAGTTAAAGGCAACTTCTGTAAATTCATAAAGGATATCTACCAAAACTGATATCAAGCATCACATTTAAATATAAAATCTTTATAAGAAATACCTTCAGAAAACTCCACTAAACTCACTACCACTCATAGCCAATGAACAAGACAAAAAAAGTAAGAGGTTTAAGAATTGTAAGCAATAAAGTAAAATTGTCTTCATTTTCAGGTAATAATTGCAGAGAATCTGAACATGAGGGAAAGACTTTCACAAAACTGCTTAAACAATATCACCAAAAAATCTTGTATTAGTTTTAAAATATCTAGAAAATGTAGAAATAACATAATCCTACATTAGCAATAAAATCTAAAGCTACTATGAATAAATCTAACTAAAGATTTACAAAACACAATGAAGAAAATTATTAAAGAACATAAAAGAAAAACTGAATAGAGGGGAAATATTGTTCTTGTATTAAAAGTTTTAATATAAATAAATGAATAAATTACAATAGTTTTTAACACAATTCTGACAATTAATGAACCCAGAACATGTTTTAAAAATTCCTATAAATAAAAATAACAAAAAATATGAGAACAGAACTGGAAGGAAAGCTACCAAATTAATGTCAGTGGTTATTTCTAAGCAGAGAGAAAAGGAAGGGGGCTGGCAAAGGGCACAAATTTAAATCTTATCAGGCAAGTTTTTATTTTTTATTATAACTATATCTGAAGGAAAATGTGTAAACATTGTGAACATTCTGGCTTGAGAATTCATGAGTGTTTGTTTTAGTGATATCTTTATTTTTTTATATTGTTTAAACTTTTCAAATAAAAAAAGAAATAATATTTGCTCTTTACTTGACAGGGTCTCCTCTGAAGTTTGGTAGACAATAGCAGGATGGATTTTTATTTCAATCCATTTCATCTAAATTACTTAAAATTCCTATATAGCTGAGCTACCAAAAGGTAAAAGTCTATTCTGTTATAAAAATAAGAGGAAAAATTTATCCTCTAAAAAATAAACATTGTGGCAATTGATTATTAACACTAACTTTTACTGTATGGGCTAGCACTATTCACTTTTCCTGAAATATAAGGAAAGGGCTCCATTTATTATATAATTTTCCCCCATAATGCCAAGGATGTCTAAAATCCTAGACATTGTTTTAGTTGTTTAGAGATTGATTTCAATTATTAGAAGCTAAATATTATAAAACATGCTTGCCATGTTAGTCACTAAGTTGTTATTCTAAACAATTATTTCAGTTGTGATGTTTTGAATTTTGTTTTCTAGATGTACAGCTGCTTCAGTATCTACTTGTTTGTGTTTGTTCAGCATCAGAGTGTACACATTCGAATTACATTCCAAAACTTTACACTATATTTATATTACTAAGAATCCTTTTTTCCAATTGTTATCAAAATATCAGCTCATTTTTATTAGAATCAGAGTTATTTACAAGGGAGTGAATTTTATGAGGGTAGCAAAATGTATTTTTAATCAGAATTACTGCTCTTGTATTTAGTCAGTACTGAGAATGTAACACACACACACACACACACACACACA
Organism: Corynorhinus townsendii; assembly: GCA_026230045.1. Classification (NCBI taxonomy): domain Eukaryota; kingdom Metazoa; phylum Chordata; class Mammalia; order Chiroptera; family Vespertilionidae; genus Corynorhinus; species Corynorhinus townsendii. The sequence continues at coordinate 79,745,569 of JAPDVU010000002.1, forward strand.
CACACACACACACACACACACACACAGACTTTCTTAAAGAAGAATCTCCTCTTTGGGCAGAGAGGGGAGGATTTCTGAAGAACCCATTCCCAAACCTGGGGTTGAGTTTATCAAGACTTGAGAGAGTCAGCCTTGTTCTTGAGCTCTGGATTTTCATTCATCTCAGTATGATCTCTACTTTATTCAAAAGAACCTAAAGAACTTTCTTGTAGAAGAACACATTACATAGAGCTTGCATCATCTTTGCAAACTCGTACTTACCCTCTTATTTTACTAGCACAATGATTTACTGAAATTCATCAGGAAGAAAAATATATGTCTAAAATAAAAGTGTTTTCCTACATACATTTTTCCAAGATCATTTCTTCACCTGGTCATTTTAGTGTAAGGAATGCTATATTGGGGAAGACTTGATTTATAGTTACTTAATCCATCCTCACTAAAGGATGCTCACATAGACAACATATAATAAGCAGTGTTTTATCTAATTCATTAGTTGGCAAGAATCTAGGCAATAAAAAGAGGAACAGCTGGATGTGTGACAGTACATCCCTCTGTACACTTCAGGAGAATTTATCTTATTTCAGGAGGCATAGGGAATATATTTGTATGTCCTGGAGAAACTGATTCTAATCAAAGTTAAAGGGGAATTGAAATCTCTGATCTAAACAGCTGGTTGGAAGTATCTCATCTCTATTTGTTGGGATTTAAGAAAGGCCTAGGCAATTGGTTGCATGATTAAAGATGAAAGGAATTAAGAATTTGTTTTGGAGGAAGCATGATTGGGAAGTGACATGAGTCTTTAAACATTGCATTGTTAATTGGAAGATATTGACCAGCTGTTCTCCAGCCCCAGTTTATCCTGCATACTAGTATAAGAAAATTATTTAAAATAGCAACAAAAGAAATATAAACTAAGTCAAATGAAGAACAAACTCTAATATGATATTAAGGGCTAGAAGTAGAGACTGTATAAATGGCTATAATCCTATATAATAAAACCCTAATATGCAAATTGACCAAACGGCAGAATGACCAGTTACTATGACATGCACTGACCACCAGAGGGCAAATTCTCAACACAGGAGCTGCCCCCTGGTGGTCAGTGCACTCCCTCAGGGGGAGCGCTGCTCAGCCAGAAGCCAGGCTCACAGCCGCAGTGGCCGGAGCCTCTCCCACCTCTACTGCAGGGCAGGCATTAAGGAGTGAGGGGTCCCAGACTGCGAGAGGGATATCTGACTGCTGGCTTAGGCCTGATCCCCCCAGGGGACATTTCCCAGGGGACCCAGACTGCAAGGGGGTGCAAGCTGGGCTTAGGGACTCCTAGCCCCAGTGCACAAATCTCGTGCACCAGGCCTCTAGTAAATATATAACACTGGAGGAAGCTCACACACAGCCATGTAAATCCCATAACCTACCAACTGAATAAACAGTAATGTGAATGGCATTCATTTGGATTAAATAGAAATAGCTATTGACATGACTACATAAATTACAAGGCCATTTTTTATATCACTATAAAGAAAAAAAAAAACAGTTGCCAGAATGCCTACTTTTCTCTTAAATCACTGAAGTCTTCCCCAAATTAAGCTAAAAATGGAATCTTTGCCACATTTCCTGTAATTCTTTGATGCTATGGTCATAATAGAATGGTATGCAACAGAGAAGAGGAAAATTGCATCTCCTGGTATTTCCACATTTTTACTTTTTTCTTAGTGACAGTTACAAGCTGAAACAGCTATGAGTTCATGAAATCTGTGTGGATGAGATTGTCCTTTGCTGAACTGGTAGAAAGAGAGTGGGCTAGCTTGAGACACAGACAAGGCAAACCAGAAGACAATACTAGCGTATCAACAAAATTCTAGCATAACAGAAATAGAGGTTCAAAATAAAAAATGTAACTTTATTTGTGTATTTATTTCCAATTTTTTAGTATGGAGGTACAATGGTTTCTAAAGCTGACAGCTAATTTGTATAATAACCTTTATTGAGTATAACTTACAAATAACAAAAGGCATCCATTTTTGTGTAAATTGGAATGAACTTGGACAAGCATATACACCTACGTAGCTACCACCACAAAGAATATACAGAATCAGCATGCCAACAGGTTCTCTTGGGTCTATTTCCAAAAACATTCCCCACTCCAGCCTCTGCAGCAATTTATCTGCTATCACGATAGATTAGTTTTTTTCTCATAAATAAATGTAATCTTACAGTATGGCCTCTTTTGACTGCCTTTCTTTTTCAGTCCAAATTTTTTGAGATTCATTAATGTTGTGTGAATAGCAGTAGCTCATTCATTTATATATCACTGCTCTTGTGGGTAGACATCTGAGTTGCGTTCATTTGGAGGTTTAATGAATAAAATTCCTATAAGATTTTTGTGATCCTATCTGGAAAAGTGTTTTCAATTTGTGAGTTAATACTTTACAGCAGAATTGCTGTACATTTAGTAAATGTATATTTACTCTTAAGGAACTGAAAAACTATTTTTCAAAGAGCCTGTGCCATTATATATTCCTGTCAACAATGTAGGAGAGTTCAAATTGCTACATATCCTTTATCACATTACTATTGTCAGTCTTTTTTTTAACCATATAATAAATGTATTGTGAAATGCTATCGTGCTCTTAATTTGCATTTTCCTGATACCTAATTATGTTGGCAGCCTTACATGGAAAGAAAATGCCATCTAGGAACTTCATACTTGGAGAGAAGTCAATGTCACATTTCAAAACTTCAAAAAACAGGCTGACTCTCTTATTAGAAGCTAATGCAGCTGCTGACTTTAAATTGAAGCCAATGCTTTTTTACCATTCTGAAAATCCTAGGAAATTTAACAATGATGTTAAATCTACTCTGTGTTCTATAAATGGGACAACAATGCCTGGATGACAACACTCACATTTACAACATGTCTTATTGAATATTTTTATCCCACTGTTGAGACTTATGGCTCAGAAAAAAAAGACTATTTTCAAAATATTACTGCTCATTGACGATGCACCTGGTCACCCGAGAGCTCCGATGGAGGTGTACAATGAGATTAATGTTTTTATGCCTGCAAACACGCCATCAATTCTGAAGTCCATGAAACACGAAGTAATATTTTTTATTGCTTACACTATTACACATGTCCCCACTCCCTCCCCTCTTTTCCCACCTCCACCCAGTCCTTGTTCCCCATTTCCTCTGGCCAACACCACACTGTTATCTTTATCTATGGGTTATGCATATATGTTCTTTGGTTAATCCTTTCACCTTTTTTCATCTAGTCTCTCCTTCCCGCTCCTGTTCCATGTATGAATTGAGGAGTAATTTTGATTTTCAAAATATTTCTTATAATTTAAGAAATACATTTTGTAAGGGTATAGCTGCAATAGATACTGATTCTTCTAATGGATCTGGGCAGAATTCTTCTGAAAACTTCTGGAAAGAATTTACCATTCTAGAATCATGAATCATTTGTGATTCATGGAAAGAGGTCAAAATATCAACATTAATAGAAGTTCGGATGAAGTGGTTCCAACTTTCATGGATGACTTTGAGAGGTTCAAGAGGTCAGTGTAGGAAGTAACTACAGTTGTGGTGAAAAAGCAGGAGAACTAGAATCAGAAGTGGAGCCTAAAGATGTGACTGAATTGCTGCAAACTCATGATAAAACTTTAATGGATGGCAAGTAGCTTCTTATGGGTGAGCAAAGAAAGTGGTTCTTGAGATGGACTTTACTCTGGGGAGAAGATGCTGTGAAGATTGTTGAAATGAAAACAAAGGGTTTATAATAGGACCTAAACTTAGTTGATGTACAAAGCAATGGCAGGGTTTGAGAGGATTGACTCCAGTTTTGAAAGAAGTTCTACTGTGAGTAAAATTCTATCAGAAAGCATCATATGCTACAGAGAAACCATTTGTGAAAGGAAGAGTCTATGCAGTATATTTTATTTTTGTCTTATTTTAAGAAATTATCATAGCCACTCTAACCTTCAGCAACCACCAGCAACATTGAGGCAAGACCCTCCACCAGAAAAAAAAAAAAGATTGCAACTCAAAAGGCTCAGACAATGGTTAGCATTTTTTAAAAAAATGTATTTTTTCTTGATTTCAGAGAGGAAGGGAAAGGGAGAGAGATAGAAACATCAGTGATGAGAGAAAAATCATTGATTGCCTATCTCCTGCATGCTCCACACTAGGGATTGAGCCCATAACACAACCTGAAATCAAACCTTGACCTTCTGGTTCATAGGTCAATGCTCAGCCATGCCAGCTGAGCTATGATGGTTAGCATTGTTTAGCAATAAAGAATTTTTAAAGAAACATATGTACATTGTCTTTTTAAAACATAATGCTATTGTATACGTAATAGACTACAGTATAGTGTAAATGTAACTTTTCTATACACTGGGAAATAACAATTCATGTGGCATGCTTTGTTATGATATTCATCTTATTGTGATGATCTTGAACCTAACCAATAATATATCTGGGGTATGCCTGTATAAGATTACTTAGATGTTGAATCTTAAACAAACAAACAAACAAAAACTCATTAAAACAAAGAGTAGAGATTTGGCTAACCTGGGCTAGGACATGGGAAAATTGAGGAGATTTTGTTTAATGGTACAAACTTAAAACTAGTAGATAAATAATTCTGGAGATCCAATGCACATCACAGTGATTATAATCAATAATACTATAACTTTCAAAGTAGCTAAGTAACTAGATCTTAATTGTTTTCATTACACAAAAAATGATAAATATGTAACCTGATAGAGTTGTTAGGTAACACTATGGTACTAATCATATTACAATTTATAAATGTATCACACTGACATAATACACTTTAAAGTAGCAAAATATCATTTGTCACATATCTTAATAAGTAAATTAATTAATTTTAAAAAGTACAAATCTACTTTGGTCACTTAAAAGAAAAGCAATATTTAAAAATAATGGGTCCTCAACTTGGTTTATAAATCTCTCTACATTCTAGTGGTTAATACTCAGCTGTGTCCATGTCACTCATTCATATTTTGACCTCTATAGTCCAGCATTATCGAACTAATATCAACTTCTGGATATAAAATGCTCTATCTCATCTGCTATTTTTGTAGATGCTACTCCCTTTGTCTAGATATCATTATCTCCTTTGCTTGGCTATTTTCCATTTCTCCCTCATTTCTAAGGTTTCAGCTTAAATTTTAACTTCCTACAGTGAGTATGCAAGAAACTTTAATGTAGATAATTAGGAAATAATTAAAAGAGAATTTATAAAATACAATAAAAAGCGTTAACAAATTCCTAACTTAGGAAGATGTTGTATATGCACTCCTTGGTTATAATTTTTAATACAAGTTCTTTAGCAGATGGCTGACACATTTGACCCCCAAACTGAGAAATCTTGACTAATATTCACTAAAGTTAGATATCATCTGGTTACAAACACATAATTATTTCATTGTATCTTAATGTGGTAGTGTTGAAGAAGCGTGTGGGAATTTATTTAGGCATTTTCCTCTGACTCAATTGCTATATTTGTTGGTGTTTTCAAATATATTTTTCATAAAAGGCACAGTTATTGCGGTATTCTAGAATGTCAGTTCAATTAACATTAAAAAATTGAAATCAACTGTGCCTATTACACTGTTCCCACTTGGAAATGGGTAGTTGGGACTGGGTATCTTTGTAGAAATGCCATATTTATTTTTAATTTGATTCATATCCAGTTCAATTTGAAAAATTGCCTATGTTATTAACATTGCCAAAGATATTTCATTAAAGCCTGCACTTCATCAGATTTCTAAGAGAGGTGGAGAAGAATTCTGATTTTTGTTAGGTGGTATCAGTGATTTGAGGCTTGAAAGAATTTCAGAAAAAAAAATTCTTTTAGACCAATATCCTTATAATGTTGCTTTTAATATTAAAAAAATTAATTCTGATAAGCTGCATCAGTTATTTTGGCATTCACCATACAGCTTTTATTTAGAACTTCTTTATATGGACTGATTCTGTGTATCTCTTTTATCTTGTGTAGGATTGATTCTATAATATTCCATTTTACAACTAATTCATGACATAGAGGAAACATAGTTGCTTTACATTTTATTTAGTACTTAAGACAGTACATAGACATAGTAGGTGCTCAGTAAATAATTGAGAACTAAAATGTCTATGGGCAACAATGAAGTGACTGATAGAGATACTTCCTCAAATATTCAAGGAAAAAGGATATAAAATACTGGCATCTTACAGTATGTTTTATTACTTTCTTTCAAAGAGAGTCATTTCTGCCCTGGACAGTGTTGCTAAGTGGTTAGTGTTTGGCCCATGCACCAAAGAGTCACAGGTTTGATTCCTGATCAAGGGCATATACCTGGGTTGCAGATTTGATCACCAGCCCTGGTCAGGTTGTGTGCGGGATGTAACTAATTGCTATGTCTCTCTCACATTGATGTTTCTCCCTCCCTCTCTCTCTTTCTTCCCTTCCCTCCCTTCCACTCTCTAAAAAAACCAGAAAAAAATATTATCAGGTGAAGATTAACAAAAAACAACAACAAAGAGAGTCATTTCTTAAATTAATCTTTGCAGGCTCCTGATTATGATTAAATTAATGCTAATAAAATAATTTATATGATAGTGAACAAAAGGATAAAAATATTGTGCTGTGATTGTAATTATGAAAAAAAATTAACCATAACTCATTAAAATGGGATTGTAACAGATTTAGCAATATTCTAGCTGCTCTTACTGAGAAGTTAGATGGAATCAGGCAGCTTAGGGTAAGGGCTCTGGGGAGGGAAGATGGTAGATAAAGAAATGAGCCAGATGTCAGGATAGGCAGAATGTACCAGTCAACCTTACAGCAGCCCATCCCCCTGAAGCCAAAAGCAGGAACTAAAAGCAGGGAGATGAGGGCAAAAGAAGATTGGCTGGTGTTTTTTTGAAAGAGCCAATAGAGGGCAAGAGCAAGAAAATATAAATCTCTAGACTAGTAAGCTTCCGCAGGAACCCTTTTTGGGACCCTTCTCACGTTCTGAAGTCTTTGTTACTTTTGCTGTAATAAACTTTGCTTCCCATTTGCTTCCTCTCCCCTTAGCTAGAATTAATTCATGGAGTTTTTGAGACAATGATCCCAACAGTTCACACTCACATCTCATTACTTCACCCAAATAGTAGCCTGAATTTTGGGTGGTGAAGTGTGGAACAAAATTTTCTAGAAAAGAACACAGTGAAAGGTTGACAGTGTAGTATATAAGTATATATATTTCAGAAGGATTTACAAGAGAGGAACTAACAAAAGGATTGAGTCAGGAGACACTCCATGAAAATGGGAAAAGGTCAGGATAACCGCAAATGGGATGGATGCTGAAGATGGTGATGTGAAGCAGTCGTGTGAAATTCCATGAGCCTCTACTTCTTCATCCTACTGAGCATGTACACCTGTTTGATACCACATTATACCTTGGGGGAGAATACAAGGGTCCTTTAAATCTTAATTATTTCTGGTGATTTGTGTAACTAACTGAAGGTCAGCATATCTAATATTCCTTTTCTTCCTTATTTGGAAACTAGCAAGGAAAGAATGTATTGTTCTCCCCACAATGCACACTTATGCATTCTGGCCTCAACCTCTGAGAGTCTCCAATAGAAAAAAAATGCTATGCCAATGACTTTAGGAGGTAAGAAGAAGTAACAGGAATCATGGGAGATTGGCTGTGACAAATGTCAATACCAACTATGTAGCTGAGATACCATTTTTTGTGTGTGTGCAAATAAATATCTCAATTGCTTTCCAAAAGACAGAAAATGAAAAGGCAAATAAAGATTAGAATTAGATCTTGAAGGGGAAAGTGGATGTTATCGGGAGCCTGAAAAGCCCAGGGAATCTACAGCTACGGCACCCACCAAACAGCTGCCAACCTGAGGACATCAGTCCCCGAGTGGCACAAGCTCGCGGATTCAGAGGAGCTCTACACTCCACCACAGAAAGGAGAGAGAGAACTATATAACCAGACACACGAAGAAGAGAGACCATGGGGAGACAAAGAAACAGCCTGCATATGAAAGAAAAGCAGGCATCACCAGAAAAGGAAGTAAACAAAATGGAGGCAAGTAACCTGTCAGAGAAAGAATTCAGAGAAATGGTCATAAGGTGGATGAAAAGAATGGAAGACAAATTTGACAATATGTGTAAGAACCAAGAGGAAATGAAGAAGAATCAAGAAGAAATGAAAAATGACATCGCTGCTGTAATGTACTCACTAGAAAGCATCAAGAGTAGACTAGAAGAAGCAGAGGACCACATCAGTGAGCTAGAAGACAAGTTAGGAGAAAATACCCAAGTATAGCAGCTTCTAGAAAAAAAAAATTAAAAGCAGGAGGAAAGCATAAGGGAACTTTGGGACAGCATGAAACAAAACAACATCTTCATAATAGGGGTTCCAGAAGGAGAGGAAACTGAGCAAGGAAAAGAAAACCTGTTTGAAGAAATAATGACAGAACTTCCTCATATAGGGAAGAAAAACCCCACACAAATCCAGGAAGCTCACAGAGTCTCAAGTAAAATGAACCCCAAAAGACCGATGATGAGGCATATTATATTTAATTGGCAAACACTAACGACAAAGTAAGAATCTTAAAAATGAAAAGAGAGAGACAGAAAGTTACCTACAAAGGATCCCTCAATATACCAGCGACCAATTTCGCAACAGAAACACATCGGGCAAGAACTAAAAGACAGAACGGACACCATCCAGAACCACAAGAAAGCTGGCTGAGTGGAAATTCTACAACTAGAAGGAAAGAGAAAAGCTCACAGAGAATTGGAGGAAAGGCAAAGGGTTGTGGTACAGCAAAGGGTCTTTGTGCGCACAGAGAGGAAGAGCGGCTGAGAACCTGGCTGAGTTTCTCTGGTGGGAGGGGGAAGGAAGCCCTCAACTGCACTGAACCCCAGTTCCGACTGCACTGAACCCCAGTTCCGACTGTACTGAACCCCAGTTCTGGGTCAAACCCGGTGGACCCAGGCTCATACACGGGGAGTCTGGACTGTCAGGTAGAGAGAAAGGCACTCGGAGACTTGGAGACCCGGGGGAGAGCCGGGAGAGCCCTGGCAGGCAAGGGTCTGGAAGCACACGCTCGTGAGTGTGCACAAAGACTGCAGAGGTTGCCTCAGGCTTTCCCTAGCAGAAGGGAGTCGAAAGCTCCTGACTGCACTGAACCCCAGTTCTGACTGCACTGACCCCAGTTCTAGGTGAGCCCCTGGGGACCCACGCTCTTGCTGGGGGAATCTGGACTCTCGGGTGGAGGCTCGGGAGGTGGGGAAGCCAGAGGTCTGGAGGTGCAAGCAAGGGCAGGGCTGATGGGAAGCCAAACTGTCTGCTCCGCCCTGAGACTCCACCCCATCCAAGCTGAACACAGAGGCTTTTGCAATTTGGCAAGTCTAATCCTATAGGGCTGTTTCCAGCACTGAACTTCTCCCAGCATAGACACAGGTGATCCTCACAGCCAACTGGCCTGGAGGTCAATTCCTCCCAGTGATACCAACAACAATCAAGACTTAACTACAACAAGGCTGTACACACAGTCCACAAAGGGGTGCACCAAGAGTGTCCACCTCAGGTAACTGGGAGGCCGACTCACTGGGCCATATAGGAAACCTAGCACACAAAGCTACCTTACCAACTCAGGGAAGCAGTGAAAATGCGGCAACAAAGAAACAGATCACAAACGAAAGAAATGGAGGAAAACAAATAACTGGATATAGAATTCAAAACCACAGTTATAAGGCTTTACAAGAATATTCTAAAAAAGGCTGATAAATATAACGAGAACCTCGAAGATATGAAAAAGGACCAATTAGAAATTAAACATACACTGACTGAAATAAAAAATATAATACAGAGACCCAATAACAGACTAGAGGAACACAAGAATCAAGTCAAAGAATTGAAATATAAAGAAGCAAAAAACACTCAACCAAAAAAGCAAAAAAATATCCAAAAAGTTGAAGATAGTCTAAGAAACCTCTGGGACAATTTCAAGCATACCAACATCAGAATTATGGGGGTGCCAGAAGAAGAGAGAGAGCAAGACACTGAAAACCTATTTGAAGAAATAATGACTGAAAACTTCCCCACCTGGTGAAAGAAATAGACTTACAAGTCCAGGAAGTGCACAGAACCCCAAACAAAAGGAATCCAAAGAGGACCACACCAAGACACATCATAATTAAAATGCCAAGAGCAAAAGACAAAGAGAGAATATTAAAAGCAGCAAGAGAAAAACAGTTAATTACCTACAAGGGAGCACCCATATGACTGTCAGCTGATTTCTCAACAGAAACTATGCAGGCCAGACGGGAGTGGCAAGAAATCTACAAAGTGATGAATAATAAAACCTACAACCAAGATTACTCTACCAAGCAAAGCTATCATTCAGAATTGAAGGGCAGATAAAGAGCTTCACAGATAAGGAAAAGCTAAAGTAGTTCATCACCACCAAACCAGTATTATATGAAATGCTGAAAGGTATTCTTTAAGAAGAGGAAGAAAAAAAAGGTAAAGATAAAAATTATGAACAACAAATACATATCTATCAAGTGAATCTAAAAATCAAGCAAATTAAAAACCCGAGGAACAGAATAAACTTGTGAATATAATATAATCAGGGGCACAAAAAGGGAGTGGACTGATAATTCTCAGGGGGAAAGGGGTATGTGGGGGGTGCAGGAGGAGACTGGACAAAAATCGTACACCTATGGATGAGGACAGTGGGGGAGAGGTAAGGGCATAAGGTGGGGTGGGAACCAGGTGGAGGGGAGCTATGGGGGGAAAAGGAGAAACAATTGTAATAATCTGAATAAATATTTATTTAAAAAAAAAAGAAGAAAGAAACACATCAGGCCAGAAGGGAATGGAATGAAATATACAAAGTCATGCAAAGGAAGGGTCTGAATGCAAGAATACTGTACCCAGCAAGGCTATCAATCAAAATTGAATGTGAAATCAGGAGCTTCACAGACTTAAAAGGACTAAGGGAATTTATTACCACCAAACCAGCAATGCAAGAAATGCTAAAGGGTCTGCGGTAAAAAAAAAAAAAAAAAAAAAAAAAAAAAAGGAAACAAAGAAGGAACACGGTGGTAAAGAATAAAAATGGCGACAAAAAAGTACCTATCAATAATAACTTTAAATGTAAATGGATTAAATGGCCCAATCAAAAGACATAGGGTAATGGATTGGATAAGAAAATATGACCCATATATCTGCTGTCTAAAAGAAACCCACGTCAGAAAAAAAGACACACACAGACTGAGAGTGAAGGGATGGAAGAGGTTTTTCAGGCGAATGGAAATGAAAATAAGCGAGGATAGTAATACTTATATCTGACAAATTAGATCTCAAAGTGAAGGACATAAAAACAGATAAGGAAGGCCACTTCATAATACTAAAGGGAGAAAACCAACAAGAAGAAATAACTCTGGCAAACATATGTGCACCCAATACAGGAGCACCCAAATACATGAAAAACTCTGGGAAGATATCAAGGGAGAGATTGACAGCAATACAATCATCGTAGGAGACATTAATACCCCACTATCACCATTGGACAAATCTTCTAAACAAAAAATCAGCAAAGAAACATCAATCCTAAAGGACTCACTACCAGATGGAATTAATTGACATCTTCAGCACATTTCACCCCAAAGCCACAGAATATACATTCTTCTCAAGTGCACATGGGTCATTTTAAAAGATAGACCATATGTTGGGACATAGGCAAAGTCTCTTCAAATTCAAGAAGATAGAAATAATATCAAGCATCTTCTCAAATCACAGTGGCATAAAACAGGAAATCAACTACAATAAAAACAGTCCAAAGAAATCAAACACAGGGATCTAACAGCATGCTATTAAATAATGACTGGGTTACCAGAGAAATCAAAGAAGAAATAAAAAACATCCTGGCAACAAACAACAATGAAAACACAACAATCCAAAATCTATGGGACACAGTGAAAGCAGTATTGAGAGGGAAGTTCATAGCTCTACAAACCTACTGCAAAAACCAAGAAACAATGGTAATAAATTACCTAACACTACAACTCAAAGAATTAGAAAGAGATCAACAAGAAAAGCCCAGTGCAAGCAAAAGGAAGGAAATTATAAAGATCAGAGCGGAGATAAACAACATTGAGACCAAAAAAAAAACACAATACAAAAGATCAACAAAACCAAGAGCTGGTTCTTTGAAAGGATAAACAAGATTGATGAACATCTAGCCAGGCTCACCAGGAAGCAAAGAGAGAGGACCCAAATAAACAAAATCAGAAACAAAAGACGTGAAATAACAACAGACCCCACCGAAATACAAAGGATTGTTAAAAAATACTATGAACAACTATCTTCCAACAAACTGGACAACCTGGAGGAAATGGACATATTCCTAGAAAAATATAACCTTCCAAAACTCAATGAGGAAGACTCCAAACAGCTCAATATGTCAATAACTATGGAAGAAATTGAAGCAGTCATCAAAAAGCTTCCAGCAAACAAAAGCTCGGGGCCAGATGGCTTCACAGGGAAGTTTTACCAAACATTCAAGGAAGAACTGCAACCTATCCTCCTCCGACTATTCCAAAAAATTCAAGAGAAAGGAACACTTCCAAGCTCATTCTATGAAGCCAGCATCACTCAATACCAAAAACAGATAAAGACAACACAATGAAAGAGAATTATAGGCCAATATCCCTCATGAACATAGATGCCAAAATCCTCAACAAATTCTAGCAAATTGGATGCAGAGGTACATCAGAAAGATCATACACCATGACATAGTAGGATTTATCCCAGGAATGCAAGGATGGTACAATATCTGCAAATCAATAAATGTGATACATCACATAAACAAATTGAGAGATAAAAATCACATAGTCATATCAATTAATGCAGAAAAAGCACTTGACAAAATCAAACAGCCTTTCTTGATAAAAACTCTCAGTAAAGTGGAAATAGAAGGATCATACCTCAACATAATAAAAACCATATATGATAAACCCACAGCCAACATCAAAGTCAATGGGCAAAAAAGAAAACCATTTCCCCTAAGAACAGGAACAAGACAGGGATGCCTACTCTCACCACTCCTGTTCAACATAATACTGGAAGTACTAGCCATTGCAATTAAACAAGAAGAAGAAATAAAATGAATCCACATTGGAAAAGAAGAAGTAAAGCTGTTCTTATTTGCAGATGACATGATATTGTACATAAAAAACCTGAAAGACTCCATCAAAAAACTAACAGACTTAATAAATGAATTCGGCAATGCAGCAGGATACAAAATTAATGCCAAGAAATCTGTGGCATTGCTATATACCAATAGTGAACTTACAGAAAGAGAGACTAAAAAAGCAATCCCATTTATCATCACACCAAAAATTTAAGATACCTAGGAATAAACTTAACTAAGGAGGTTAAAGACCTATACGCGAAAAACTACAGGACACTGAAAAAAGAGATAGAGGAAGACATAAACAGATGGAAGAACATACCATGTTCATGGATTGGTAGAATCAACATCATTGAAATGTCCATACTATCCAAAGCAATCCATAGATTCAATGCAATCCCCGTTAAAATATCAACGGCATATTTCACAGACATAGAAAGAACTCTCTAAAAATTCATCTGGAATAAAAAAGACCCTGAATAGCCACAGCAATCCTGAGAAAGAATAACAAAGTAGGTGGGATCTCAATACCAGATTTCAAGCTGTATTACAAAACCACTGTTCTCAAAAACAGCTTGGTACTGGCACAAGAACAGACATATAGACCAATGGAATAGAATAGAGAATCCAGATATTGACCCAAACCACTATGCTCAATTAATATTTGACAAAGGAGGCATGGACATACAATGGAGTCAAGACAGTCTCTTCAATAAATGGTGTTGGGAAAATTGGACAGATACATGCAAAAAAATGAAACTAGATCACCAACTTATACCATACACAAAAATAAACGCAAAATGGATACAGGTCTTAAACATCATATGGGAAACCATAAAAATAATAGAGGAATTCATAGGCAGAGAAATCTCAGACATTTGCCGAAGCAATTTCTTCACTTATACTGCTCCTAGGGCAATGGTAACTAAAGAGAAAATAAACAAATGGGACTACATCAAAATAAAAAGCTTTTGCACAGCTAAAGAAACCATCAACAAAACAACAAGAAAGCCCACTGTATGGGAGAACATATTCGCAAATGTTATCACTGATAAAGGTTTAATCTCCAACATCTACAGGGAACTTATACAACTTAATAAAAGGAAGATAAATGATCCAATAAAAAAAATGGGCAACAGAGCTAAATAGAATCTTTTTGAAAGAAGACATTAGGAAGGCCAAGAGACACATGAAAACATGCTCAAAGTCACTAATTATCTGAAAGATGGAAATCAAAACAACAATGTGGTACCTTCTCATACCTGTCAGAATGGCTATCATCAACAAATCAACAAATAACAAGTGTTGGCGAGGATGTGGAGAAAAAGGAACCCTCGTGCATTGCTGGTGGGAATGCAGACTGGTGCAGCCACTGTGGAGAACAGTATGGAGTTTCCTCAAAAAAACTAAAAATGGAACTCCCATTTGACCTAGTAATCCCACTTCTAGGAATATATCCCAAGAAGCTAGAAACACTAATCAGAAAAGATATATGCACCCCTATGTTCATAGCAGCACTCACCATAGCTAAGATTTGGAAACAGCCTAAATGCCCATCAGCAGATGAGTGGATTAGAAAACTATGGTATATCTACACAATGGAATACTATGCTGCTACAAAAAAGAAGGAACTCTTACCATTTGCAGCAGCATGTATGGACCTGGAGAGCATTATGTTAACTAAAATAAGCCAGGCAATGAAAGAAAAATACCACATGATCTCACTCATTTATGGAAAATAAAGAACATTATAACATGATGAATAAAAAGATAGATACAGAGTCAGTAAAGCACTGAACAAACTGTCAAATTACAGCAGGAAGGCTGGGGAGTGTTGGGGAGAGGGGGAAAGAGATCAACCAAAGGACTTGTATGCATGCATATAAGCACACCAATGGATACAAGCCACTGGGGGTGGTGGGATGAGGGCATGCGACAGGGTGTAGAGGAAGCTGGGGGAAGGTCAATGGGGAAAATGAAAGGAGACATAAGTACTATTATATGTAATACTTTAAACAATAAAAAAGTTTTAAAAATAAAAAATAAAATTAAGAACAAAATTTTAGTTTGTAAAAAAAAAAAAAAAGTACTAGAATTACATAAAATCCAGATGAAGATGGGATTCCTATGTTAATTATGGATTCGTTTACCCAGGATTTCCTCAATACTATGGGCCTGTACAAAAGGAATAATGAAGACAAAGTTTATGAGCATGTTTTTAAACCAACTTTATTGAAACATGGCATTTTTAAGTCTTGGGGTAAATATCAGAAACATCGGGGTAACTAAAGCAGAAGGTCAGAGGTCAAATCTATGTTGACTCTTCTCAAGAATCTATTGTTTCAGAATATTCTGCATAATTACATTAACTTTTCTAAAAATTTAAATTCTTTAAAAACATGAAATTACAAACAGTAGACAGCTTTGTTTGTAAAAATATTTATGCTAATTAAGTGCTAGAACAAACATTTATACTATTACCCAGGCTCTTTATCCCAACTCTATAATCCCAGCAGTTCTAAGATTTCTTCCATGCTTCACCCAAGTTACTAAGGAAAACCAGAGAACAAGTCTCAGAGAAACACACTGTTTTTGCCAAAAATATCTTGCTCTCAGTCCTTAAATTTCTACCAAAGTGGTGACTAGTGCCCACTGACTTTAAACATTCCCAGCATATTGGAATTTGATGGCGAGCCTTAGAAAAGTGTATGAGTTTCAAATGGTTTGGTGAATATATATTTTTCTTCTTTCCTTTTAAGTAAGGGAGTTTAGGTAAAACTATTGTTATAGCGAGGTAGTAGAAATTTTGGGAGGAACTATGTATCTTTTCGAGGCCTGGTGATTTTTGAGAATGTTATAATTTCCAGGTTCAATGAAGTTTTCCAGAAGAACCTATTATATAACACTTTATAAAATATTGCTTATAATTATATTAAATATACAAAGATATATCTTTAAAAACCCAATGATTATCCCAACAATATTAGAGAATTTAAAAATGCATGCGCGCGTGCACACACACACACACATGCATACACATCTTCAAAACTAAAAAAAGAAAAAAGAAACTTTAATAGCAGATTTACAGACATACTTAACTATTCTAGGGGCTGGGGACTATTAACTTTGTTTTTAATTTTACCATATTATTTATAAAAGGCTTTGTGTTTGACTTTGAGTGTCATGATGACTAGAGCAATGAGGAAAATATGCTAAGAAGTTGTTTTTAGAAGAAAGAATAACAATTCTTTAGAGGAGTTAATGTCTTCTTGGCCTGGTTCCTTTAGAGCCTTGACTCTCAAAATGTAGTTATGACCAACATAACTAAGAAATACCAATTCTTTCTTATGTCATCATAAGAAACAGTCAATCTTGATATGAGCCTTCAAGAAGCAGATATGGGGGACTTTGGAAGTACTGGGCCTGGAAGTTTCAAATGAAGCTAAGAAGTAAGCAGTCATCTAAATTTCCTATTTTTTTTTCTGGCAATCTCATTAGAAAAATAAAACAGGAAAATACATTTTTTTTCTCTATGTTGAAATAATAACTGGTTTGTGTAAATTGAAAATTATGCAGTTATAGTTTTGCTACTGGATAATGGTCTTGGATTTTCAGTAAGGCAAATATAAAGCTTGAATTATAGTTCACTGTCCCCATAAGTCTGGCCAGAAAGTGACAAATGATGGGATTACAATGGCAATTTTTGAAAATAGGCTTATTTTAGGAAGAAGTTTTGGAAGAATTACATGGCAAAAATGTGAAGTAAAGAGGACTGAACTATATTTTATTCTGGTGTGTAAATGCTGTGATTTGGATGATATTTTGATCTAATACCATGTGGGTTTTGTCCCCGTTACTCCCAATAATGCTTTTATTTAGGGCCCTGTGGCTCTCAACATGGAAACCAGATCACCATTGCCTCAAAGAAATGTTGTTATAGCACAATAGGATAATTCCTCCTCAGCCTAGGAAACTATACTGGGTTGCACAGTCGACAAAGGAGGGTTGATGGGGAAACACAATATTAAATACCTGTATGCCTGAGAAAGAGCTACTGCCTCTACTCTTGAGCTAAGCCTCCTGGAGGAGTAACATAGAAATATTATGTACATTACAAATTCACCAATCTATTTCATTTTTCCTTCATAAATACAAATGGGCAACTAAGTACCAGTTATATCAGAAGAATGCAGTATGAAAGAGAGAAAAACAGCAAAAACAAAAAAGGTGGGAAAAAATGGAGGAGGGAGAGACAAAAGATTTATTTTGAGGAACTGGCTTACACAGTTGTGCAGGCTAGCTAATCTAAAATCTTCAGCATAGGCCAGCAGGCTAGAGACCCAGGGAAGACTTGATATTGCAGTTTGAGTCCAAAGAGAGTCTGGAGACAGAATTCCCTTTTCCTTGGGGGACTTCAATCTTTTTTTCACTTAAGGCCTTCAACTGATTGAATTAGCCCCATGCACATTATGGAGGCCAATCTGCTTTATTCAAGTCTACTGATTTAAAAGTGAATCTTGGAACCTAAATAATCTTATTAACCAATGTCACCCAATATATTTAATTAAAAGAAAGAGAAAAGTAAATCTTTCTAAAAAACATACCTTTACCACCCAGCCAGTGTGGCTCAGTGTCGACCCATGAACCAGGAGGCCATGGTTTGATTCCCAGTCAAGGCACATGCCCGTGTTGTGGGCTTGATCTCCAGTACAGGATGTGCAGGAGACAGCAATCAATGATTCTCTCTCATCATTGATGTTTCTCCCTTCCCTTCCTCTCTTTGAAATCAATAAAAACATATTTTAAAAATAATAAAAATAAAAACAATACCTTCACAGTAACATCTAAAGAAATGTTTGACCAAATATGTGGGCACTGTAGCCTAAGCAAATTGACACATGAAATTAATCATTATAAGCTTTCAGCAGAAAGACTGGAGAATAAAATTTAGGAAATTTATTGGAATATAAACAGAAAAGAAAAATGATGGGATATATGAAAACAAGGATATATGTCATCAGATTGCAAGGGATCACAAAATAGCACCATTAATAAAAAATTAGTATCTAAAAAAAGAAGTATATTAAAAATTCTTCTGAAATTTCAAAACATCAAAATAGAGACAATAACTTTGAGATAGAAAAAAAATCACTTCCAAAAGAATATAAAGCATATTGGCCTCAGAGTTGTCATCAGCAACCACTGGATGTTAGAAAACTGTAATTTAATCCTTCCAAATTTGAGAGAAAATGTGATACTTGTTGCCAAATTAAATTTTTAGGCAAACTACCAACCAAATAAGAAGTTCAGGAAGAAAGGATACTCATATATGTGATGATTCAGAAAATGTATCTCCCACATATTCTTGCTTAGCAAGTTATATTAAGATTTACACTAGCAATCCAAGCGGGTGAAAAAGTATCCAAGAAAAAGACACCCTTTAGATATGAAGCAAAGAAGCTGCATTTTTTCCTTGCTATGCAGATGAGAATTGTAGATGTAGAATGAAGTCTCTGAACAAAGCAAAGAGGATACTTTACATAAGCCCTGCGGAAGGTGGAGTTTAGAGACTGGCTGACTTGGAAGCTTTCTGCAGTGAAGCATCTCATAATTACCCAACCAAGTGGATCCCTAAATGAAGCTATCATGATTGGTTAGGATAGGTTTTAAATCTGTTCTGAGGTATCCTGTTTATTACTTGGGTTTGGGGCAAAATAACAATCAGAATGTTCTTTTTTTTTATCTTGAAGAAGTGTAGATTTTATTCTCAAATCAAAGATGATAGTATGGGACCCAGGAAAGATAGATTCAAGATAAAGAAAGAGAAGTTCCAGCTGACAGTGGCTCAATAGGTCTAGAGAACTACTTAGCTGTATTGAATCAGGAGGTTGGAAGTCTACAGGAGACAACTATTTAGTATAAAAGGAAATGGAATAAAATATGAAGTATCTCTGAGAGCTTGGGAAAAATGCAATGAAATGTAGTATCACAATTACAAGAACAAACTTTGGGAGCTGACTGGCTGTGCTTGAGTCCCATCTCTACTAGTTACATATCACTGTCTGACCTTGAGCATGCCACCTAACCTCTTTATGACTCTTGCTTCATCTGTAAATTGACCATAGTATCTAACTTACAGAGATGTTGTGATGATCACACCATGTGTATTGTTACTTATTGCTCTGTTACAAATTACTGCAAAACTTAGTGTCTTAAAATAATGGTAAGCACGTGTTAACTTTCATGATTTCTATTTGGTCAAGAAGACAGGAAAGGATTGGCTGCGGGGACCTGACTCAACGTCTCTGATGATGTGGCAATCAAGACGATGAGACTATACTTGATTACTCACTAGCTGGCAAGTTAGTGCTGACTGTTGACAGGAAATCTCAGTTCCTCTTCATGTAGGCCTCTCTCTCAAAGATGCTGAAGTATCTGGCTTCCCCCAGAGCAAATGATAGAGAAGAAGAGCTTGACAGAAACTTTTCTGTTTGTGACCTTGCCTCAGAATCACAAAGCATCACTTCTGCCCCATTCTGCTCAATGGAATGAATTGGTCTGTATAGCCCACATCAACAACATTTTTTTCTCTCTCAGAACACACTGATACACAGGGTTGACAATACTTTCAATGTTTTAATTGTGATATTGGCAGGATGGTTTTTATAGATGTTCTTTGTCAGTTAAGAACATTTTCTTTTAGACATAGCTTGCTAACAGTATTTTATTTTTAATCTTAAACGGATATAGAACTTTTTTTTCCTGAGGCTGCTGACTTTCTTCTTTTAGAATGCAAATGTGGTATGTTATATCTTAGCTTTTTTCTCTTTTTCATTGGATCATCCAAGAGCTAAGTGGAGTAGACCAGGATTCAAGGACAAAATTAGATCTTTAGTTATTAATTGCTCACAGCACTTTGTAGTTTTGAAAAATCAGGATATGCATTTATTTTAAGCTTTTTTTCCTACTATGTATTTGGTAAAAATATTCTCTCAGTTTTGGCAGAAAGAACTTTTTTTTGTTAAAATATTTTTTTATTGATTTTAGAGAGAGAGGGAGACCGAGAAAGAGATAGAAACATTTATAAGAGAGAAAAATCAACATAAATTGGCAGCTTCCTGAATGCCCCCTGCTGGGGATCAAGCCTGCAACCTGGGCATGTGCCTTGATAGGGAATTGACCCTGAGACCTCTTGGAGCATGAGTTGATGCTTAACCACTGAGCTACAATAGTCAGTCAGAAAGAGCTCTTAATAATAACTTTTCCATAGTACACTTCCCATGTAATAAAATAGTCAATTGGTTCCTTCTGTATGAAATACCCAAACAGAAATAATATGGAGAAATTACATATGTCAATCTGCATTCTCCCAACAGTGCATGAGGTTCCTTTTTCTCCACATACTCACCAGCACTTGTTGTTTGTTGATTTACTGATAGTAGCCATTCTACCAGCTGTGAATTGATACCTCATTATAATTTTAATTTGCATTTGTCTGATGATTAGTGATGTTGAGCATCTTTGTATAGGTCTATTGGCCATCTGTATGTTCTCTTTGGAGAAGTGTCTATTCAGGTCCTCTGCTCACTTTTTTATTGGATTGTTCATGGGTTGTTTTTTTTTTGGTGTTGAGTTGCCTAAGTCTTTCATAAATTTTGGATAGTAACCCCTTATCAGATGTAGCACAGACTTATAGATACTGAGAACAGACTGGTAAGATATCAGGGGGGAGAGAGGTTTGGAGGCTGGGGAGAAAAGTTGAAGGAATTAAGAATTACTACTTGGTAGTTACAAAATAGTCATGGGGTGTAAAGTAAAGCATAGGAAATATAGCCAATAGCATTGTAATAACTATGTATGGTGCCCGGTGGGTACTTGGAAAATCAGGGGGAAACTTTGTAAAGTATATACTGCTATGCTGTATACCTGAAACTAATACAAAATAATGTTGAATATAAACTGCAATTGAAAAATAAAATTAATAAAAGAAATACACATATAGAAACAAACTCATGCACATATTCAAGCAATGAATTTAAGTCTAGACACAGATTTGTTTCCTAAATTATTTTTCCCTTTAATGGATTTCACAATTATTAGTTGTTTGGGCCTTAAGTAGGAAGATGTACCCATGGACAAGCATGAGTTCTTTTCCTCAGGGCTCCTGTGAACAAAATATAACATCACAGAGCAGGAGCCAGGCAGCACTACAGCCTGCATTCAGTACAGCAGAAATAAAAAAAGTTATTATTTATAAGTTTCCTCCCAGAATAAGAAAGAAAGAAACCAGCTTTTCTGTGTTTTCCTTGGAATCGATCCCTGTTGACCTTAAAGAGTTTCCCTTTTCCCTTTTAACACTCCAGCAGGTAAGAAGTGCTAGTGACCAGCCAGCTGGAAAAGTACGACAGCCTCCTCTGAAACTCACTGTCTTTCTCTTTTGGCTATGCTGGAAGCAGCTCATTCCTGCCCAGTGGTCAGTATCCTCTGAACACTAGGACTGCTGTCACAAGCCGATGCAGGTGTCAAATCCCAATCAATGTCAAACAAGTTGTTTATTTCACTCACTTTGCATCCTGTCTCTCCTAGAAGAGTGGGGGTGGGTTTAAAGAAGAGGGTGCATGGGAAACGCTGGCTGAGTCTTGGTACACGCTGGTAAGGCATAAAGAAAGGCAAAGTTGGCAAGAAACAGAATTATAATTACTACCATGCTTGGAGTGCCTAGCATATGCCAGGCATTTATAAACATAATTTCATTTATTCCTTTACCACTCTAGAGAGCAAGCACTGTTATCTGCAGTTTACATATGAGAAGCTGATGCTCAGAGAAATTAGGTAAGTTTTGTTTTCATTAATGTTGGAGCTAGGATATGAACCCAGGTCTATTTAACTCTGCAGTCCACACCATTCCTTGTCTTAGTCATTCCAAAAATCACATTTTCATTCACACACCTTTTGCTTGAATATACTGCCAATGGTACATATTTAAAGGTATAATCAAGTTTTAACAATCAAATACAATGGTAAATGAACTAGAATAATCAGTCATATGTGCTTTGAGTAATACTACATCCAGGACTATGTTGACAAGGGCCCCCCACTTTGGGGTGCTATGATAAGATAGTATCTTGCCAATGTTCCAAATTCAAAAGTTGTGTATTTTAATAAACATTCCCTTTAGGCAAACAAGCAGCACAAAAATTTTTTATGGATCACTAAAAACAACATTCTGGCATAAAAGAGCTTTCAGATTTCATAAGTTTGATTGGTTGTCACTGACTTATGATCATGAACAAATTACCAACCAATAATAAGTGCACCAGTTCCAGCAATTTTATTAACTACAAATAATACCACCTGTATTAAAAATGTTGGAGAAATAACAGATTTTTCAATAGGTACTTGGACAACTAGTTGTTACATTTCCAAATTTATGTTCTTAAATAATTATTCTGCTTTTATTTCTGCAAGCAATTCTTTTTCTACAACTAGCCGTGAATACAGGGCTTCTGGAATTCAGATAACTACACCTTTTATAAAAATGAGATACCTAGATTAAAGGTAACAGCTTAATTTTATGGACTGTCTTTTTTTCTGGGGAAGACGTGGAACTGATTCTATCCAGAGGGGATGGTTCTTCTATGGCAGTGCATGGATAAAGATGAGTGCAATGTTCCTACCTTATTTGAGAGGTAAAAATTGTGAGTTAAACTGACATTCAATTTGTAATAACTAAATGAGTAACCAACTAAAGAAGAAAACTGTGATGTTATTTAATGTAGTTTCCCCATTTTATTTCATACATTCATTCTTTTATTGATGTATTATTTGCTGTATATTATTTTGTCAATAAATTTTATCAACAATTTCCCAGGATACAGGCAAGGGAAATTTTTGCTTTTTTGTTAAAGGGATAGAAAATTGTACAATATATAGAACACATCAAAAGAACAAAACAGCATACTGTAAGGAGGCAATCTAAGTCTATGCAGAGTGTGATTATAAGAATCTACCCTTTTGCCCTAACCGGTTTGGCTCAGTGGATAGAGCATCATCCTGTGGACTGAAGGGTCCCAGGTTTGATTCCAGTCAAGGGCATGTACCTTGGTTACATCCCCAGTGGGGGGGGGGGGGGGGTGCAGGAGGCAGCTGATCGATGTTTCTAACCCTCTATCCTTCTCCCTTCCTCTCACTCACTTATGGAATATAATGAACAACATAAACTGATGACCAAAAATAGATCCAGAGACAGAGAAACATCTATCAGACCATTAAACCTTAGAGGGAATGTAGGGGAGGATGGGGGTAAGGAGGAGAGAGCAACCAAAGGACTTGTATGCATGCATATGGGCCTAACCAATGGACACAGACAACAGGGGGTTGAGGGCATGAGGGGGGGAGGTAGGTGGAATAATGAGGGAATAAGGACACATATGTAACACCGTAATCAATAAAGAAATCAAAATATATATATATTAAAAAATAATCTACCCTCTCCATTTATTTGTGGATTCACCAATTGTCATGTAATACTTAAAAGCATTCAAACAATTCAAATATATCTAAAGCAAAAAGTGAAAATTTCCCCTGAATTTTTTGCATCACTCTGACAATTAAATGCAAACCCACTCATATTTTTCTATGCTTATAAATGCAGACATATTCATAAAGATTTTATCAAAATGGTATGTTATGTATTTTTTCCTACTTAATTTCTATTACAACATCATGATCCTTTCCCTTTATCAATGTATTTAAGTTCATCTGTTTTAACAGATGAAAAGTATTCTGTAATATAAATATACCACAATTAATTTAAACATTGCTCTGTCCATGACTAATGTTTTAATTCCCCCCTTTTTGGAGGAACTTCCTATTCCTATCATTATGGTAACTATCATAGGCTTATCATTTTCTTCTTCCAAATCAACATTGAAGGAATATAGAGGGAAACATAGACTCAATTTGTTTAAAAATATGAAAAAATCTGGGGAGAATGAGGGCTATTTTGAATGCTGTGAGGGAGATTGCTGTAGTATGGGATAAAACGCAACTGTTTTAAGAATGAGAGTTTATGTTATTAAGAAATAGTTGACAATCTTGTCTTTTCCCTGCTGTTGCCTGGGAACAGTCATTGTTTGCCCTGTGTATGCAAAAATCTGAGGCAATGGTCTGGATTGGTACAGTATCCAAAGAGCAGTTCAGAAGCCTTGATGAGGTGAATCATTGGATGAACTGGTGGTCAGTGATTAGCCTGTTGCATTAACTACTCCATTTCCCCCTTTTAAGTCCATAGGACAGATAATTTTTCACCTAATGACACTTCAAACTCCTTGTGGTATTTCTCCTCGGGGGGTTAAAAATGAAGCCTTGTGTCCACTACCTTGAATACTTCATGCCATTCCCTTATGATTTGTAGCGTCTCTGATGAAAAATCAGCTGACAGTCTTATGAGAGCACCTTTGTAGGCAACAAATTGTTTTTTTCTTGCTGCCTTTAAGATTCTCTTTTTGTCTAATTTTTGGCATGTTAATCATGCTGTGTCTGGGTATGGGCCTGTTTGGGTTCTTCTTGCTTGGGACACTCTGTGCCTCTTGAACTTGTGTGACTTTTTCCTTCACCAAGTTAGGGAAGGTTTCTTGCATTATTTCTTCAAACAGGTTCTCTATCCCTTGATCATTTTCATCCCCTCCGGTACTCCTATGATGCAAATATTGTTAAAATGCTCAAAGTCATTATCAGAGAGATGCAAATTAAAACCTCACACCTTCCAGAATGGCTACCATCAACAAATCAACAAATGACAAGTACTTGTGAGGCTATGGAGTAAAGGGAACCCTAGTACACTGGTGGTGGGAATGTAGCCTGGTGCAGCCACTATGGAAAACAGTATGGAGTTTCCTCAAAATATTAAATATGGAGCTTCCATTTGACCAAGTGATCCCCCTTCTAGGACTATATCCTAAGAAAACATAAACACCAATCACAAAGAATGTATGCACCCCTATGTTCATAGCAGTGCAATTTACAATAGTTACGATCTGGAAAAAGCCCAAGTGCCCATCAGTAGTAAGTGAATAAAAAAGCTGTGGTACACTTACACCATGGAAAACTATGCAGCAGTAAAAAATAAGGATAGCTTACCCTTTGAGACAGCATGGAGGGATCTGGAGATTATTATGCTAAGCAAAATAAGCCAATCAGAGAAAGACAAGTATCACATGATCTCATTCATATGTGGAATCTAATGAACAGAATAAACTAATGAACAACATAGATCCAGAGACATAGAAGCATGGAGCAGACTATTGACTCTCAGAGGGAAGGTGGGGGTGGGTGGGTGGATGGGAAGAGAATAACCAAAAAACTTATATGCATATATGTATATCCCATGGACACAAAAAAATAGAGTGTTAAAGGCCTGGGGTGGGGGGCAAGAGCAGGCTTGAAGGAGTCAAGGAAGGGAAAAGGGGAAAATCTGTAATTCTTTCAATAAGAAATATTTTTTTTAAATATAAATAAAAATTAAGTCCTGACCTAAAGAGTTACTTGGTGAAATGATGGCAAGTGTGAGTAATTAGTTGTGGGATGATACACCTTAAGAAAAGCCTTAAGTCTTCTCCTTTTCTTCAATTCAAAAAGCTAACATCCCCTGAGGCATGACTTTCTGCCTTGTCTTAGTCAAGTAGGCCAAAATAATAGGACATCTGAAGAGGACAACTACTTCAAAGGCAAATGCCAAGCTAAAAAATATAAACCAAAAAAAGCAGGAATATATGAACAGATGGACCACAAATTAAATATAAGAACAGTATATATACTAAAAGAGATGAGGGAGATATTAAAAATATAAAATAAGAACAAAAATCCTAAAAATGGAAATATTATATGTGAAAAATATAATAGTTAAATAAAACATAATAACTGAGATAAATTATTGGTGTAATATATGCCTAAAGAATATGTTAGTGAGTTGGAAGATCAGTCTGAGGAACTCTGATGAAAACAGAAAACAGTGAAGAAATTATACATTAAAAATAAAAGTTAAGATATATGGTAGATAGAAATATCAACATCCAGATAATAAGATATCAGAAGAAGAAAACTTAAAATGGAGTAGAACAAATATTTTCTAAAATAAGAAAAGAAAAACAAACATAGATTAAAAGTTTCATAGGTGCCAAAGAGGAGAGAGAAGGAAACACTAACACATTTAGCAAATACTAGTGAAATCTAAGAATCAAAGAAGTGGAGATAGGAGGAGGAAGAAGAGGAAGAAAATACTCTGATAGCCTTTATAGCAAAAGAGTGGATCACCTACAAAGAACTAAGAATTAGACTGATGCTAGACTTTTGGACAATAGCACTAAATGTAAAAATTTAAAGTATTGATGGAAAAGTTTCAACCTATGGTTTTATATTTTTTTAATATTGTTATTCAAATGTAAATGTCTAAAATAAACATGTTAGTACACAAACCTAAAAAAATTGCTGCAGAATGATTCACATTGAAAATGCGTTGGAGAAGAAGCTCCCAATAGGGAAGAGAAGAATATTAGAGGAGATGGGATATATGGTAGTCATAACTCTTGGAAGAATTGATAGTTATTTTTAAAACTAGAAGCCAGATGCACAAAGATTCATGCTAGAATGGGCTTTCCTTTACCTGGCTGCTGGCATCGCCTTTCCACTCCGGCCCAGCCCCTTTCCACTTAGGCCCCTCCTTCCCACACTGCCAGAGGCCCTGAGAGACCGGGGGTGGGGCAGAATGCCTGCATCGTCACCATGGTGACGATGCAAGTGTCCCGCCTCTGTCACTCAGAAGCTGAGTATGCAAATTAACCACCATATTTGTTGGATTAATTTGTATATCACTCCTGATTGGCTGGTGGTGTATTGGAGGTATGGTCAATTTACATGTTTATCTATTATTAGGTAAGATGGTTAAGGGAAAATAAAAGAAAATGAAAAAGTATTTCTATAATAGTTAATATTATAGATGACATCAATAAGATGGTGGTGGGTAGAGTGTGAAAGGTCATGAGAGTCTGAGAAAGTTTCCGTTGGGGAAACAAAAATGCTAGTTCACATCAATTTAAAAAGCAAGAAAGGCCCTAACCCAATGGTCGGCAAACTGCGGCTCGCGAGCCACATGCTGCTCGCAAGCCGCGGTTTGCTGCTCTGTTGACTAATGAGTTTGCCGACCACTGCTCTAACCACTTGCCTTGGTGAATAGAGCATTGGCCTGCAGACTGAAGAGTCCCAGGTTCAATTCCAGTCAAGGGCATATACTTTGGTTGCAGGCACATCCCTAGTAGGAAGTGTGCAAGAGGCAGCTGATCGATGTTTCTAACTCTCTATCCCCCTCTCCCTTCTTCTCTGCAAAAAATCAATAAAATATATATATTTTTAAAAATAAAAAGCAAGAAAGAAGGGTGTAAAAGCAAGAAATATTAAAAATGTAGAGCAAATTTAAATAAAAATGAGAGTAGATTTAATTCTAAAAATATCAGCAATCACAACAAATATAAATGTACTAAACTCACCTAAAAGAGAGTGTCAGATTGAATAAAAAAAGTCCATCTATATGGTATTTACAAAAGCACAAGGGCACACAAAGACTGAAAGTAAAAGTGATTTTAAAAAAGATGTATCAGAAAGGGAGAATCCAAGATGGCGGCATAGATAAACACCTAAACTGCTGCCTCCCACAACAATTTAAACTGCAACTAAAAGACAAAACGTCTATCACCCAGAACCATGGGAAAGCTGGCTGAGTGGAAGTTCTACAACTAGAAGGAAAGAGAAAAGAGCTTTGAGACGTGCACGAGCGCTGAAAAGCTGAGGTACGGAGGCGCGTGATCCGGGCTGGCTGCGGGCGACTGGGTGCGTTGCTTTTTTCAACCTGAACGGAGACAAGGCCCCGATTACTCTGAAATCCAGTCTCTGGGGAGACACGGAGGACCCAAACTCCTATGGAGAGAAGCTGGACTGTCTGCCAGCGAGGGTGGCTTGCTTGCAGAGCTGCGCCCAGGAATAATTGTTTACTGCACTGGGGCACGGGACTCGCAGATGCCTTTGGGGACACAGAGCCGGCTAACTAGCAGCCATTGCTGTTTGCCACGCCCTAACCTAGTGACACCCTGAGGCCCCGCCCTGCACAACCTACAAACCCACCCAAGCTCCAAGCAACCGAGTTAGCATAAGAAAAGCCTGCCCTATCGCAGCTTAACCTAGCAAACTTGCAGCCCGGGTCAGACAATTCCAAAACCTCCAAACCCCAAGCAAAGAGGAGAAAACTTTAGCTCTCACTGTAGCTCCTGCTGAGTGGCCTCAGACAGTAGCTGACCTGCACCCCATTGGAGATCCAGAAGCCAGTGTACCTAGTGGTCAGTGTGAGACACCAGATTTCAACTCCTCACATCCATAAGTGACACATTCAAGAGGCAAACTCAGTGAGCACCGAAGCCCCACTGAAACAAGTCCTGCGTGTCTTCAGCACAGCAGTTCTTCCATTATAGACACAGGGAGTGCTCACAGCTAATTGGCCTGGAGGTCAACTCCTCCCAGCGTACCAACAGCAATTCAGGCTTAACTACACCAAGACTTTGCACTCAGCCCACAAAGGGGTGTACCAAGAGCATCCACATCAGGTGATTGGGGAGGCTGAGCTACTGCCCCCTATAGGTCACCTACCACACAAAGCCACTCCATCAACACAGGGAAGCAGCCAAAATGCAGAAACAAAGAAACATGTCACGAATGAAAGAAATGGAGGAAAGCAAACTACTGGATGACATAGAGTTCAGAACCACATGTATAAGGTTACTCAAGAATCTTCTAAAAACCGCTGAGAAACTTGATGACACTTCTGAGGAGCTTAGTAAGACCTTCAAGGACCTTAATGAGAATGCCAAAAAAATGGAAAAGGATCAGTCAGAAATGAAGCATACACTGTCTGAAATAAAAAATATACAGAAACTCAACTGTAGATCAACGTACCCCAAGAATCAAACCAAAGATCTGAAATATGTGGAAACAAAAAACATCCAACCAGAAAAACAAAAAGAAAAAAGAATCCAAAAATATGAAGATAGTGTAAGGAGCCTCTGGGACAACTTCAAGCGAACCAACATCCGAATTTTTGGGGTGCCAGAAGAAGGGAGAGAGCAAAATATTGAAAACCTATTAGAAGAAATAATGACAGAAAACTTTCCCCACCTGGTGAAAGAAATAGACTTACAAGTCCAGGAAGCGCACAGAACCCCATACAAGAGGAATCCAAAGAGGACCACACCAAGACACATCATAATTAAAATGCCAAGGGCAAAAGACAAAGAGAGATTAAAAGCAGCAAGAGAAAAACAGTTAATTACCTACAAGGGAGTACCCATACGACTGTCAGCTGATTTCTCAACAGAAACTATGCAGGCCAGAAGGGAGTGCAAGAAATATTCAAAGTGATGAACAGCAAGAACCTACAACCAAGATTACTCTACCCAGCAAAGCTATCATTCAGAGTTGAAGGTCAGATAAAGAGCTTCACAGACAAGAAAAAGCTAAAGGAGTTCATCGCCACCAAACCAGGATTACATGAAATGCTGAAGGGTATTCTTTAAGAAGAGGAGGAAGAAGAAAAAAGTAAAGATAAAAATTATGAACAACAAAATGACATCAAATACATACCTACCAACAAGTGAATCTAAAAATCAAGTGAATAAAAAATCTGAAGAACAGAATGGACTGGTGCATATAATAGAATCAGGGACATAGAAAGGGAGTGGACTGACGATTCTCAGGGGAAGCAAGTGTGAGGGGTGCGGGAAGAGATTGGACAAAAATCTTACTCCTATGGATGAAGACAGTGGCGGGGGTAAGGGCATGGGGTGGGGTGGGGAATCAGGTGGAGGGGAGCTATGGGGGGGAAAAAAAGTGGAACACCTGTAATAATCTGAACAATAAAGATTTATAAGAAAAAAAAAGATTAAACATGCAATTTTTGATACATAAAAATGACTACCTATTCTTAATAAACTGAGTACATTTTCCTTCCAAAAAAAAAAGATATATCAAAGAAACTAATTACAGAAAAGCTGTGATAGCTATATTATTATTAGACATATAAATATCAAGACAAAAAGCAGCCAATTCATTAAAAAGATATCATATGGTTATGAGGTGTATATATTTACTAGGGTAAATTTATACTTGTGAATTCATGAAGTAAATGCTACACATCTGCTAGCAGTTCAGTTAGAGTCATTTATGGTAGGAAATGAATAGACTGACATTCATAATCATGCTTGCTGGTCTGCATTTGCTGGAAGGTAAAGCAGTTACTTTCCTTTTTTTGTGTGTGCAAGTGACAGAGCTGTGATTCCTTTCTAAATTTAGTCAGTAATGCAGGGCATGTAGGAGTCTGATCAGAGAGCACTGTTCTGACATACAGGTCTTTCTCTTTATCAACATCACACTTAATGACTGAGTTTAAAGTGGCCTCATGAATGTCACAGGATGAAACCCCAATTTTCATTACCAGTGATGATCAACTGATCATTAGGGAACTTGTAGTTTTTCTTGAATGAGGAGGAATAGTGGCCATTTTTTCCTCAAAGTCCACAGACATTCAGTACAACTTCTCTTCAATGTCGTGCTCAGTTCCATTCCCAGCAATAGTAGCAAACCTGTATTTAAGGTAGTCTGTCAAGTCATAGCCAGTCAAGTCCAGGCATAGGATAGTATGTGGTAGGGCATAACCTCACCAGAATCCATAATATATGGTGGTATGACCAAAAGCATCCAGGGACAGTACATCCTATAAAGCAATGTACATACAGTTTCCATTGAACCTGTGGCATCTCCATTTTATTGGCCATGGAGTTTATGGGAGCCTTAGTAAGGCTTATTGTAGAAGGCAGATGCCTTAGTAAGGCTTATTGTAGAAGGCAGATGGTTTTCTCTACACTATTCTCACTGATGACAATGTCCTCAATAGGGTACTACAGGGTAAGAACTCACCTCTTGCTTTTAACTTTATCAACCATGACGCTGTCCTTTAGTACCATGGGAACATGGTTCCTGCACTGTATTGGGTTGACCATGAGCTCATAGACTTTCTCATGAAGATCCTGATAGTAAGAAATTTAGCTTCCTTACCACTGCTAAGAAGGATATTGTGTACGACTTCAAGAAGAAGCTAAGATATAAGGCAGAAGAGTTGTCATATCCAGAAAAAGTGTGTCTTCCAGTGCCACAGCCATTATTATGGCTGAGTGCAGAGAGTTCTTTCTCTGTTTTGATCTTTCTGGGGTGGTTACTGCATTTGATGAGGAGAACCTGGACAGAGAGCATGAGAATCTAAGATTTAATTTTATCCATTGTAATTCAAAATACTTCAAGCAACTGGATTGTTGCATAGTAAAAATATTATTACTGGAAATAATGTGTCATATACTTTAGAGCTAACAAGTGTATGTGTATTTGCTGTGTCTTTTTCTAGTTACATTATAATGTCCTGGGCACACCTTAAATATTTAAAATTTATTTAACTTATTGATAAATATCTTAATCACAGTGAATAATAACTTACACTTTAGTAGGGTATTTGAATGTCATTAAACAGCTTCTTTCCAAATTAATTATTATTAAAATACATTGATTAAAAATAAAAAGTATCACAGAAAAATTTTCAAACCACCCATGCTCCCATTCATGTTTAGAGCTCAATGAGTTTTAAATAATTAATTACAAAAGTATTTAGTTCTGACAAGTATCCTGGTATTAATCAATTAATACAAACATTACCATATGTGAATTTTAGAAATCTGCCAAATAGTAAAGCTGTTGAAACAAATTAGATGTTTTTGTTGTTCTATTTCTTTTTCTGCTTTAAATAACAAATATCCATGATTAATACAATTGAAGAATAGCCTTTAGTTGTAAGCTATAAACAAGATGTAATTGCTGAAAAAATGATTAAATACATAAGTGTGCCTTTATTTTTTGAGGCTGTAATCCTGTCATGAAAATAAGCTCTGGTCTAGGTAACCAATATCTAAAGAAAATAAATTTAATACATTCATGTCATCTCCTGCTTCCTTTCTTTTTGTTTAAGTTTTTCAGGTATGTTTAGAGGAGCACTCTCAGTGCATTTGTTAAGGGAAAAAGCTTATATTTTCTTAATCTAGTGAAAGACCAGCACAAGAAAAAAGTGAGGGGAAGTGGGTAAAAGAGAATTCAGAAAATACACTCAGATTTCTTTTATAACTGAGTCTTCACATTTACAGTTATGGCTGCCTAAGCCCGTGGCCGACAAACTGCGGCTCGCGAGCCACATGCGGCTCTTTGGCCCCTTGAGTGTGGCTCTTCCACAAAATACCACGGTCTGGGCGAGTCTATTTTGAAGAAGTGGCGTTAGAAGTTTAAGATCCAAAAATTTGGCTCTCAAAAGAAATTTCAATCGTTGTACTGTTGATATTTGGCTCTGTTGGCTAATGAGTTTGCCTATCACTGGCCTAAGCCATCATCCCCTCCTTACTGCCCTGCTATGGTGTTCTAACTGCTTCCCTACGTGTATTCATCTCACTTTTACATAGCAGCCAAAGTGATATTTTAAAAAGATGAATCAGATAATATTTCTCACCCATTTAAATCCCTCCAATGGTTTCCTCTTATTCAGAGAATAAAACCCCAATGCCACACTGTGATGTATAAGACTTGATATAATTCTGTCCCTGTTCAGTAATTCTCCCTCAGATAGGGCCACACTCCACATGCTCCGGGTGTGTCTCCTGGTCTGGCACAGGACAAGCTAAGTTTTAATTCCTTAAGGTTTTATAGCTGGTGCTCCCTCTGCTGAAATAACTCTATTGCTAGATCTTTGCATGACTGGCTTCATCTAGGTTTTCAGGTCTCAGTTTAAATGTCACCTCCACAGAACTTTCTTGATCACATAAGATAATGCTTCTTCTGTTCCTTCACCCAACTTTGTGTATTTCACAGCAAGAATCACTTTCCAAAATTATCTCATTCATGTATTTAACCTTATCAACTTCTTATTCCACTACAATATAAGCTACATAAGGGCTGAGGCCTGGAACAATGCCGAGCACATAGAAGATGCTTTTTTATTTTGAGTCGGTGACTCTTTTTTTTTAAAAAATAAATCTTTATTGTTCAGATTATTACAGGTGTTCCTCTTTCCCCCCCCCCCATAGCTCCCTTCCACCTGATTCCCCACCCCATCCCATGCCCTTACCCCCCTCCACTGTCTTCATCCACAGGTGTAAGATTTTTGTCCAATCTCTTCTCGCACCCCTTACACCCCTTCCCCCTGAGAATTGTCAGTTCACTCCCTTTCTATGTCCCTGATTCTATTATATTCATCAGTCCATTCTGTTCATCAGATTTTCCATTCACTTGATTTTTAGATTCACTTGTTGGTAGGTACGTATTTGTTGTCATTTTGTTGTTCATAATTTTTATCTTTACCTTTTGCTTCTTCTTCCTCTTCTTAAAGAATACCCTTCAGCATTTCATATAATCCTGGTTTGGTGGTGATGAGCTCCTTTAGCTTTTTCTTGTCTGTGAAGCTCTTTATCTGACCTTCAATTCTGAATGATAGCTTTGCTGGGTAGAGTAATCTTGGTTGTAGGTTCTTGCTGTTCGTTACTTTGAATATTTCTTGCCACTCCCTTCTGGCCTGCATAGTTTCTGTTGAGAAATCAGCTGACAGTCGTATGGGTACTTCCTTGTAGGTAACTAACTGTTTTTCTCAAGGCTTAACTACACCAAGACTTTGCACTCAGCCCATAAAGGGGTGCACCAAGAGTGTCCACCTCTGGTGATAGGGGAGGCTGAACAACTGGGCCCTATAGGACACCTAGCACAGAAAACCACTCCATCAACACAGGGAAGCAGCAAAATGTGGAGACAAAGAAACATGTCACGAATGAAAGAAATGGAGGAGAGCAAACTATTGGACATAGAGTTCAAAACCACATTTATAAGGTTACTCAAGAATCTTCTAAAAACCGCCGAGAAATTTGATGAGACCTCCGAGTAGCTTAGTGAGACCTTCAAGGACCTTAATGAGAATGCCAAAAAAATGGAAAAGGACCAGTCAAAAATTAAGTATACACTGTCTGAAATAAAGAATATACAGAAATTCAACCGTAGATCAAAGGACCCCAAGAATCAAACCAAATATCTGAAATATGAGGAAACAAAAAACACCCAACCAGAAAAACAAAAAGAAAGAAGAATCCAAAAATATGAAGATAGTGGAAGTGCCTCTAGGACAACTTTAAACGTACCAACATCCGAATTATTCGGGTGCCACAAGAAGAGAGAGAGCAAAATATTGAAAACCTATTAGGAGAAGTAATGACAGAAAACTTTCCCTATCTAGTGAAAGAAATAGACTTACAAGTCCAGGAAGGGCAGAGAACCCCAAACAAGAGGAATCCAAAGAGGACCACACCAAAACACATCATAATTAAAATGCCACGGGCAAAAGACAAAGAGAGAATCTTGAAAGCAGCAAGAAGATGCTTAATAATATTGATTGAGGGCATGAGTTGTGAATAATTCACAAAATAGTGTGAACACTATTTAAAAGGCTGGCACAGTGTTGAAGTTTAGATCTCTGAATGATATTTCTCAGAGCAATATTTCCTTTTCTTCTTGACAAGTGGTTTTAAATTATTTAGAGAATATAAATGCCTTCTGACTTGTTTGATTAGACCTATAAGCTTATCTTCAAAGAGCAGTAGTGGATAGAATCTAGTTGATCAATTATCTTCATGGCTTATATTTTCAGGGTATCCATAGTGGTCATTTGAAAGAGTGAGTAGAAATCACTTAAATTTAATTTTGCACATATCTAATATAATTTGTTGACTTAAATTCTAACTTGCTATAAGACTGTAATTATTCATTTATGAAAGTTGAAGAAAATAAAAATACATTTCATCCAACACTATTATGTTCTAAGCATTACACTAGGTTGTAATAGGTATACAGAGATAAAAAAAGAACCAAAACCCAGTATGTAAAACCACACCAATGTACATGACACTTAAATAAATGACTGTAAGATATATCATGGAAAGCATTATGATTGAAGTACAAAGAGCTATTAATTTAATTAAGGGGACTTTGAAAGGCCTTATGGAGAAGGTAAATTTTATTAAGTCCTTAAAGAATGACATGACCTTGATAGAAGGGAGTCAGTGGCCATGAATCTGATTAAGGACAGAAACTGGCTGAATGTTTTATTAAAAAATAGTTGAAAAACAGAGGTCAGTAGAGGAGATTAAAAAGAATAGTTCAAAGAAACATCAAAAAAATAAATTAGCACAATACCACAAGGGCCAAGAAAATAAAATTTAAAGGAGATATAGATGCAATCACTATATTTATAGCAATCAAGAAACAAAAAAGTAAGAAGGATGCTTTGCCAATAAATCAGAGAAGTTTCATAAGCTTAGTGAAAGGGTTTTTCACACCAGGTAGGGATTGAGGGCTAATGCAAAGGTACTGAATTAGAAGGAGAGAATATAGAGTTGGATTTTGAAATTTTGGTAAGGGAAGGAAAGCAAAGTAGAGGGATTGTTTTCTTATTTTGGGAATAAAGAAAATTTGAGTATGTTTATACTGTAGGTATAGGGGAAGTACCTGAAGGAAGAATTTGGAAATGAGGG
Source organism: Corynorhinus townsendii (assembly GCA_026230045.1). Taxonomy (NCBI): domain Eukaryota; kingdom Metazoa; phylum Chordata; class Mammalia; order Chiroptera; family Vespertilionidae; genus Corynorhinus; species Corynorhinus townsendii. The sequence goes on from JAPDVU010000002.1 coordinate 79,781,499, forward strand.
ATGACTAATGGCACAAGCAGACAGAAGAGAAAGGAAAAATGATATAAAGGCACTGACAAATGGAGTAACTTTAAAAAAGTACATAGGTAGATATTTAGACAGCTAAATATAGAGATATATATTAAATAATTTCTGAGACAGGTCACTGAGAAGAGTAGAGAGGCAAGGTATAAAGTCAAGATGCACTAGGCCTTTTTTTAAAAAAAAAAAAAAACTTTTTCTATTGAGGTAAAATTCACATAACATAAAATTTATTGTTTTAACCATTTTAAAGTGTATAATTCAGTGACTTTTAGAATAGTCACAATGTTGTAACAGCATCACTACTGTTTAACTCCAGGATATTTTCATCATCCCCAAAAGAAACCCTATTAAGCAGTCACTTTCTCAAATTCCATTTTCCCCAGTCCCAGGAAATCATCAATCTTCTTTGTGTCTTTATTTATTCCCAACATCCTATATAATAAGAGGGTAATATGCGAATTGACCCTAAAGGTGAATGAACAGTCGCTATGATGCACACTGACCACCAGGGGGCAGACGCTCAATGCAGGAGCTGCCCCCTGCTGGTCAGTGCGCTCCTACAAGGGGAGCTCCGATCAGTCACAAGCCAAGCTGGTGGCTGTGAGCACAGCAGTGGTGGCAGAAGCCTCTCCCACCCACTCTGCAGTGCTAAAGATGTCCGACTGACAGGGAGCGGGCCTAAGCCTTCAGTTGGGCATCCCCTGAGGGCTCCTGAGCTGCCAGAGGGATGTCTGACTGCCAGATTAGGCCTGATCCCCTGAGGAGCACAGGCCAGGCTGAGGGACACCCCCCCCCCCGTACCCCCGCCTGAGTGCACAAATTTTCATGCACCGGGCCTCTAGTTTCATATAAATGGATCATAGAATGTGTGGCCTTTTGCATCTGGCTTTTTTCAATGGACATAATGTATTCAAGATTCATTGATGTTGTAGCATGTATCTGCACTTCATTCCTTTTTATGGCTGAGTAATATTCCATTGTGTGGCTGTACCATGTTGTGCTTATCCATTGTCAGTTGATAAACATTTGGGTTGTTTCCACTTTTTGGCTTACTATGAAAAATTCTATGAACATTCATGTACAAGTTTTTGTTTTAATACTTGTTTTTAGTTCTCTTGGATCCCACCCAAGTGGAATTGCTGGGTTTTATGGTAATTCTATATTTAATTTTTTAAGGAACTGCCTAAATATTATGTATTTTCCCATAGAATTATTATTATTATTATTATTATTATTGCCTTACTCATTGTAATTTTGATTTTCTTTTCCCAAATAACTACTGATATTGGACATCTTTTCATGTCCTGATTTGTCATTTATATATCTTCTTTGGAGAAATTTCTATTCACATCCCTTTGCCCATTTTTAATTGGATTGTCTTTTTATTGTTGAGTTGCAAGAATTCTTTGTATATTACAAATACTAGATGCTTATCAAATACATGATCTGTAAATGTTTTCTCCCATTCTATGAGTTGTCTTTTCACTTCATTGTGTTCTTTTATACACAAGCTTTTAATTTTGGTGAAGTTAAATTTATATATTTTTCATTTGACATTTGTGTTTTTGGTGTCACAACTAAGAATTCATTGCCAAATCCAAGGTCATTAAGATTTATTCCACTCCTTTCTTCTAAGGGTGTATGGTTTTTGCTCTTATATTTAAGTCTTTGGTTCATTTTGAGCTGATTTTTATATATGTTACAAGCTAAGGGTCCAATACCATTGTTTTGCATGTGGTTATCCAGTTGTTCCAGCACCATATGTTGAAAAAAACATTCTTTTCCCCACTGAATGGTCTTGTACTGCTTGTCAAAAATTAATTGACCATAGATATATGAGTTCATTTTTGGACTCTCAATTCTATTCCATTGGCTTCTATGTTTATTGTTGCCAATACTACACTATTTTGATTTCTGTAGCTATGAAACCAAAATGTGGGTGTTGGAGTCTGAGTTCGTTGTCTAGTGAAATCAAAGAATGAAGTCGCGGACAAAAACAGTTAGTGGAACCAAAGTTTTTTGAGAGAAGCCAGTCTGATTATGTAGCTTCCCTCAGTGTCCTCAGCTCTATAGCAAGTTTTGAAATCAGGAAGTATGAGTTCTTCTAATTTGTTCTTCGTTCTCAAGACTGTTGTCTATAAGGGGTTCCTTGCAATTCAATATGAATTTTAGAATCAGCTTGTCCAATTCAGCAAAGCAGGAATTGGAATTTTGATAGGGATTGCATAGAATCTATAGATCAACTAGGGGAGTATTGCCATCTCAACAATATTAAGTCTTTCAATGCATCAAAACAGGATATCTTTTCATTTATTTAAGATTTCTTTAATTTCTTTCTTCCATTAATCATCTCATTACCTAGCCTTTTATGCCAAGTTTTTCAGTTTGTCTATTATTTGACCTGTAATCCCTTTCCCTGGTGAAAGCTACTAATCAGCCTTTAAAAGGTTTTGACAATACACCCTGGGGGTGGGCATATTAGGCAAAATAAAGGCAAGCCCTTTCAGCTTGTCCTGCAGGAAGTCACCGGACAGGTAGAAACAAAGACATATTTCTTTGAGAACAAGGTCTGTTCTGCTTCCTCTAGCAACAGGAACCTATACCAGGAATATGACTTATCTTCAAGACTGCCTCTGAACGGGGAAGTGGAGAATGGGGACAGGGTAAATTAAAATGCCACCATGCTCTCTTACTGAATTCATTTGATTTTTTTCTTGATGAAGCACTTGCTTAGTTGAAATAAAACCTTGACCAGTTCCCAGAGTTCTGATAAAGTTGATTCTGATAATTCATGCCAATTTCTTCACTGTTTTTATAGCAGGACAAGCTTTGGGGGTTACTTACTCCACCATTTTCCTTGATATAATTCAGAGAGTAGGTTTAAGTAAAGGTAACAAACAACCCCCATATTTTAGTGGATCTACACCACAAAGGTTTATTTCTTGCTCATGATTCATGTTTATGTGCATATACTGGGACTCAGCTTCCTGTCTATTTCTACCTTAAGATTCTAGAATAGCCAGAATCTGGAGCTGTGGCTGAGGAAAATGAAATGTGTTACATCACCCACTGACTCTTCAAGCTCTCCCCTGGAAGAGACCCATTCACATTTCATTGACCAAAGCAATTCACATGGACATGCCTAACTCCAAAGCGGGCAGGAGAATACACTCTTACCAGGTAGAAGTAGAAGAAGAGGTAACTGAATATTTGGAACAGCATTAATTGTGCAAAGAGTTTTGAAAAGATTGCTATTAAGCTTATAGTTAAGAGTATTTATATTAAATAGTCTCACAGTAAAATAAATGGTGAAGTAATTAGCTGTGAATACAGGAGGTAAAAACTATGTGGAGGTCCAGAGAGAATGTAAAACATTTCAAACAGTTGTTATAGTAGGTAATTCAATGCAGTAATAATATAAAAATAAAAGGAGTTGTTGACCAGTTGAAGGCCCCGCTGAAGTTAGCTTTGTATTCACAATGCATCTGATTACTGTAGGATTTTCTCCAGTCAAGTATTTAGCATTATAGGAAGAGAAATGATATAACATAGCATAAAAATAAAAGTAAAGATCATGCTTGAATTTGAATAATTTGAGATGCATTTTCTTTTCTTTGCACTGGCTCATATAACATTTTGGACAGCTAAACCTCATTTATTCTACTTTGAATAAATCTGAATGTAATGAGGTAAAACCTATGAGGGAAGACTTATCTGTGGCTTGGCTGGATGATCTGCCCATGAAATGCTATTGACAAGACATAATTCTTGGTCTCCAGCAAGAATATTTAAAATAAAATATTTTTTTTTTGCTTAAAAATATATTTGTGACACATTCTAATGTTTCACCTTTAGAAGTTTATAAGAGGGTTGGAAAACAAAAATGAATGCTAACTGAAATGTTCACTTGTGAGTTGAAGAAAAAGAACATGAGATATAAAATTTTTGGAGATTGGTACTCTCTACTTGCACTGAGGGTGAAAAGAGACAATTAAATTATATGGAACAGAGGTAACTACTCCCTAGGAACTGTTGAATCTGGACCTAGGATGGGCTGCCCTAGTGATTGACAGCTTTGGGAAAATTCTGGGAGGTTGACTGTTAAATGTTGGAGGAGCATACTGGCCAAGTAATGATGAAACCAAAACCAAAACCTAAAAAACATAAAACAGATAGCTGCTTAACAACTTACCTCCAGTGCTACTCTTTATATGACCTACATGCAAACATTAAGTAGAAGTCCTGTAACACCACCAGCTTTGTCTATCCATCTGCATACTTTAGTCTATCACCTCCTGGGTAGAGCTATGAATAAGACAGAGGCAACTGAGAGAGTAACCGCTTTCATAAATGGCTTTTGAGAGGGCTGTATAGGAAGTTCCTAGTACCTCTAATGGAGATGCTTAAAAAATAAGTTGAAAGTTTAAATTCTATTTCATAGACAGGTTGAGTTTATTAATTCAATGAACCTTTATTGAGTAATGTTAAGGAGAAGAGCCACGTTAGTCACACATAAGGGGACAAAGCTGAATAGTTACTATTCTTACAAACCTTATAATAAACCAAATAGTAAAGGAGTAGTGTAGACCTCTAAAGATAGAAAGAGCTACAAATAGGACAGAAACAATGCCAAGGGAGTTTTAGATAGAGCAATGCTCATCTTAGTCGGGAAGGATTTCACCATATTGAAAAGAGGTATTATTCCAGGAAGGAGAAATGACATAAACACAGATGGAGGGTAATGTATATTCTGGAAATAGACTGTACCAGTTTATCTAGAGAAGAGAGTGCTACCAAACTATAGGAGATAAGCTTGAGAATGTTCATGGGATTTAGGTTATGCAGACCTAAATGGGAAGACACTCAAAGTTAGAATTTTTCATGAGATGATCAAAATTGTGTTTAAGGAAAATATCGCTCTGATTGTCTTCTGGAGTAACCTAGAGTGGCTGAAGACTAGAGGTCAAGGTAAGTAGTTAGAAGACTTTTTCAATAGCCTCAGGTAAGATATGACTTGAATGAGTATTGTGAGAAAGAGAATGAAAGCAGCATCCATACATGAAGAGCAATACTTGGTAGGCAATTGGATATGGAAAAAGTGAAGGAGTAACTTTGACTTTGATGGTTTGAAGTGAATAGAAGCCTTTTATGATGCCATTAATAAAAACAGAAGAATCAGAAAAATGAAGGAACAGGTAGGATAAGATACTGCTCTCTAACTCCAGATACATAGGCAAGTCATCTAAATTCTCTGATATCCTTAAACTTTATTTATAAATTAAAGAGTTGGGATTATTAAATAATTGCTAATGATACATATGGCAATATGAGTTTTTGTGGAAGAAAAAGGATGAGTTCATTGTGCAGAGTCTTCAGTTTGAGATACTGTGGCATGTCCATTGGATAGACCACACATGCAAATAAAACTCAGAATTTAGAATTAGAAAATATAGAAGTGCAGACTACTTAAAATGTATTCAGGACCATTCAAAACCCATTTTAATTTGTATGAAATGTTGGGGAAAGCTATCCTTTTGGCAGAAATTGTGTATATCTGGGTTGTACCCAAAAGTATATTTCTTTTGGAAAAAAAAATGATGCAAATGTGTTAAACTATGTTTGAGTTAGAAGCAGGTGAAAAAGTATCTTTTAATATTGTTAAAGGATCTAAAATTTCTTTTGGTGCATTGCTTATAATGAGAGTTTAAAAGTTGAAACTTTATAAGTTTCAAGTTATCACAGGAATTTATTACTTATTAATAAAGTCATTGTTACCATTGAAAACAATCTACCACTGAAAACAATCTTGTACAGAAAGCAAGATCATTTTTAAAAACCTGGCTCAAATGAAACAATAGACGCTCAATTTCTTTGAACTTTACTGAGGTGAATGGATCAGCAGACGGGGAGGAGTAATGGAAGGAACATGGGGAAACATGATAAAACTAAAAAAAATATATTCTTCCTTTTCACTCCCCTCTCTGTTTATTAAAGAGGAAATTAAAAGCAACAACTTAAATTTGCTCAGTGTTTAGATTTCAGACATAAATACAGAGAAGCCAAAATTTGTGAAAATGAAGTTTCTTTTTCACCATGGTACACATTCTTCAGCAGTTCATTTATTAGTCTAATATACTTTTTAGAAAATGGTATGGAACATGAGAAGCACAAATCTCATGTTTAATTTGCATACATGTATCTTTACGTTAGTATGTAAGTATAGGGATTTTAATTTGAAAATTTTCATTTTTTCACAGATGACATGGTGAAAAACTACTACATCTGTCAAAAGTCCACGTAACTCTGATGAGGAGGCAGGAGGAGGGAGTTGACAGTGTGTAACAGTCCATCCATATATAAACTTGTGGAAAGATTCACAGGTCTTTTCGTATGTTAACCTAATGAATGATAATAGCATTCATATTTTACTTATACCTCTTTTTGGTAGATGGGCAGCCTCTAAGATGGCCCCCAATGACCTCCCCATCTCCTGGTATTCATGACCTTATGTAATCCCCTATTCTTGAATGCAGGCTGACTACTACATAGAACAAATAGAATATCTCAGAAGTGATGAAAGATTATGTTACAAAAAAAATGTGACTTCAATCTTGAACACATACCCATTCCTCCACCCCTCTGTCAGGGATACCAGCTGCCTTACTGTGCACTATCCAAAGGAGAGGCCTATGTGGCAAGAAACTGCTGTCTCCAGCCAGCAAGAACTCTATGCCTGCCAACAGCCATGTGAGTGAAATTGGGAGCAGATCTCCCCCACCCCTCCACCCCAGTGGCACCCTGAAATGATAGCAGCCACTGCCGATATCTTGATTGCAACCTCATGAGATGCCTTGAGCCAATGTATCCAGTTCAATTATGCCTGGAGTCATAGGTTTACAGAAACTATGGTATAGTAAGTGTGTAGTGTTTTAAACCACTAAATTTTGGGTAATTTTTTTTACACAGAAATAAATTCTAATAAATTTGTAGGATCACAAAAGATTGATGGACTGACTAACAGTAAGTTAGAAATAGATTTGTTTAACATCAAATATGCTTCTGGAAGACCACATGGTTTATTTGTTCAGCATATCTCTTCTACTTTGATATCATAATTCTCACCTAAGTCATTGGTGACATTGAATATCCAAGGCTTTGAAATTTCAGTTTTCTATTAGATTTTCCTGTTTTCTTCAGGCCAACTTATTTGAAGTCCTCAGCATTCTCTTGATAGCTCTATGCCAGTCTATCTTATATTGAATTATAATTTTAGGTGCTTATATATTACTTCTCCACTTCAACACTCCCTCCCCTCCATATCAGACTACACTCCTCAAGGCAGAAAATGTATTATCCTTGCTTATATCCCAGCCCCAGGCTCAACTACAATGCCTGGCACAGAGTGGGCTTTCTAGACAGCTCTGTTGAATAAACAAAAAAATTTTAAAGAAAGAGTAAATGAAGAGGACTTTTTCTTTTTCCTTTTGTGCATCAATATGTCAAGAGAATTTCAGATTTTGTATACAATAATTTAATGTACCTACTAGGCAATCTATTTCATGGAAGACATACTGGGTGTCTAGTATGTACATGTATTGTGATGGGCAATGTGAGAGTTACGGAGAGCTGAAAGTTGAGTGCCCTACCTTCAAAGAGCTTGCCATCTAATAGTAATTTTGATATTGTAATTGAAAAACCAGGTTTTGATTTGTTATTTAGGTATCTAACAGATAGATAGTTATGCTATCCATTAGTAAAAGAGTTTTTGCTACCCCTTTGAACCAAAAAATTGCAGTGAATTTTTCATATGTGCTTCTTTCATGTTCTTTTGGTACAAAGGTCCAGTCAACATACAAAACCTTTTTGAAGAAGAAAAAAAAGAAATGAAATTTATGTAGAAATTTATTTAATTCTAACTGATGCAGGACAAAAAACTCTTTCACCTAACTCAAACCACATAAAGGACTTTCAAAAACATTTGAGCATTCCTGGGCTCTGTTCCCTCCACATATCCTACTAGCCAGACAAGGAAGTAGCTCTTTCCCTATGTGAAATCTCTTCTGTTGGACAATTAGTTCGTGTCTTGGGATCTCATTTCCTAAGGTCCTGCCAGTGACCTTCTCTGAAAAACCATTAATTCTTGTGAGATTCTGGCCAGGTTAAGTTTGGTCTGGCTTCTGGACAAGGGTGATCCTAGGCAGTCCTGCATAGCCTAAAGCAATATTACACATCACCCTGTAGTCAGAACATTTTTGGCCCTCAAATGACTGGCTCAGGAAGGTAATATGACTGGATGAAGCCATGCCGTGTAACTCATAAACTCTATAATCACAGTTGTGTATTTTTTTAAAATTTTAATAAAAGGATTTGGCTTTAGAATGGCAGGCAGAAGTGGTAAGCCCTTCCAGAGAGTTATTGTCACCCTTGCCAGGGTTATTTATACTCAATGAAATGTTTTCTTGAGCCCTGCCCAATGACTGGTCCCACCTATATACCCAAACTCCATCTAAAATCAAATCAAACCACAACACCTATGTCTCTGCCCTCTTCCTCAACAGTTGGAGTTTTATAAGGTTACCTTGGAACTTCTCTGGCCTTTCCCTTAGAACAGATCAACACTTGTTGACTACGGTTAGGACTTTCCTCCAGGGAAAAGAAAATATCTAAAAAAGTGAGGAGCATTTTATTTTATTTTTTATTATTGGTTAAATATCTCTGTTTTTCTTCACTTATCGTTCAAGATATCTATCTAACAGAGGAAAAGCACACATTGTAAAAGGTGTACATTAGCCATGTACTGGGTGCCACCACCTTCTGTTCTTCATTGGTGGAATGGGAATTTAAAGGAAGAGAATGAGGGACCAAGATGGAAAACAATGATGATGAATGAAATGAAAAAGAAGTAAGCATTAATTTTAAGAAGAATCATGAATCTTTCATTTTAAATATTTATTGGAAGGTAGCATTTCCTGACTATTCCAGGCATATGTGGCAAAGTCACTGCTTCATATGTGTAGATGCGGTACTTAATTTATTCAGTTAATTTTCACTGAGTGTAATTCAGGCTCTTGAGAGGTACTGGAAGAAAGGATCAGTTCATGTTCTTCCCTAAGATTTCAATTATCTTTGTGGTAGAGGATTCCCAAATTCATGTCATCCACTCTAGTATGACTTTGGGAACAAGCTGGTTTCCTGAGTATTCTCTGAATAGGGATGGTCTAGAGTGGGAGGCCTAGGCTACGTTGAAATTAGGATCATGTCTGCAGAGGGTTCCAGGATTGTAATGGCCTCAATGATCTTTGTCCCATTCTATTCTTACCATATGTGTTTATTTTAGGTCTCAGTTCTGTCAGAGTTTCTGAGGAAGCCCGTTTAAATGTCATGCAAAAACTCTTAAAATGCTTAAATTTTAGAGGAGAAGTATTTGCCTACCCTGTGACTTAGGAAGAAAGCATTGCTACTATATATTCCATAGCAGCTTTAATAACTGTGGTTGTGAAGACAACCACGATCAATATGCTCATCTCTTTTAATAATTTAGAGAACTGAGGCTCTAAGAAAATAAATAACTTACTTCTCAAAGTGTTAACTAGCTAGGAAGAGGTAGAACCAAAATTTCAGCCCCGATATTTCCTAGCTGAAAATAAATTCCAGTATTATTTTTTACTCTAAAGTCATAAATTATTTGATACATGAGTTATTAACTGGCAACAGAGTTTGGTTAATTATAAACTCACTTAGAATTTATAAACTCAATTCATCTTTTTTTTATAATGTTCAAGGACTGAATCTTGAGGCATTTCATATCCCAGTGGCCAAGAAGATGGGGAAGACCCAGCAAATGAGACTAATCTCCACCAAAGGAGCAGCCAATAAAGGAAAAAGAGGAAGAAATAAAAATAGTGGTTCTGAAGATCAGGAAAGGGAAAGTATCAGGAACTCAAAAATAAACAACGGTGTCAACAGAGGTTATTATGTCAAGAATGGTAGGGACTGACTGACCTAGCTGCATTAGATGGGGCAGAGAGTCTGATGGCAAAGCCATGGTATAAAGAAAACATTTTTAATAGAATTAATTTTTAAAAAACCAATTTTTTTTCTAGAAAATTACTCACTTGACAGTTATATCCTAAAACTTATATTTCTTTAGTTATACATAAAATATAATCAGAACTATGAACAAAAAGAAACAGAGTTTTCTCTACAACTTATATCCATTCTGGTGAATACTTCCTACAACTTATATCCATTCTGGTGAATACTTCCTCATGATGTGCCTTTTGAAATACTGGAACTAGTTATGAAACTTCAAAGAAGCAAGACTTGTCTCATCTCCCCAAAATGAACATCTGTCTCACTTAGTACATGATACAGATCATTGGAGACCCTTGATATTTTCAAAATGCAGTTACAATACCCTTCAGATAACCCTGTAGAATGTGATGACAATACGCACATAAAAGAAAAGTAGGCCATTAGCCTTGAGATGTCACCTGACAACTTTCATATAGCAGAAAATGCAGCATCAACTGAAATCCTCTTGTTTTCTTCACCTTGCCTTCACAAATCTATAAGTGTTATTTCCTTCTTTATTACATATTTTTTCTCAACAAAATATTAGGTAATATTCCTAGAAGATTATGCCACCTAAAGTTAGGTGGTGACTGATTAGCCTTGAAACAGATAAATAGCAAAGATTCAATTCCGAAGAGAAAATAGGATGGGTAGGATCACATAGAATTTCCCTTAAAAATAAAGTGTGTGTATATGTGTTAGCTCTTCATCTTGCTTTTGGGTAATCCCAGATATTTTCCTTTGAGTGTGCAAAACAAAACAACACAAAACAACAACCCAAGTAAAGTTGGGGGAAGAGAGAGGGAGAGAGAAACAAATAAATGTAGAAATGAAGCAAATATATTATAGCTATAAAAATATGGGAACCTTCAGGGCTATTTACATTATACTATACTAGAGGCCCAGTGAACAAAATTCACACACAGGGGTATGTGGGGGTTGTCCATCAGCCTGGCCTGCACCCTCTTACAATCCGGGACCCCTCAGGGGATGTCCGACTGCTAGGGACTAGGCCTAAACCAGCAGTCAGACATTCCTTTCCCAATCTGGGACCTCTGGCTCCTAACTGCTCACCTGCCTGCCTGGTTGGCCCTAACAACTTGCCTGCCTGTCTGATCACCCCTAACTGCTTGCCTGCCTGCCTGATTGCCCCTAACCACTCTGCCTGCCTGCCTGATGCCCCTAACTGCTCACCTGCCTGCCTGATGCCCCTAACCACCCCCACCTCCACGGTTTCATCCAGAAGGACATCTGGAAGGTCATTTGGCTGTCCAGTCTAATTAACATATTATGCTTTTATTATTATAGGTACCCCTTCATCAGACTTAAGCTATTTGGTGGTAATATAGGCAAGTCAAATTATTCCCAAACCAACTTTTTTTTTCCTCATTAGTTGATGAAATGAAGTCAATGATGAAATTGTTACTAAATTTTAAAATTCTCAAGGGCTCATTTTGCCTATTTTCTATATAAGAACTTTGGAGTCAGTCATGAATAATACCACCAAGGCTTATAGGCAGGGTTTCACTAACATCCAATGCTTGCACTTGCTTAATAAGGACCACCATGGTGTCAAGCAAAATTAAAAACAGTCATTACAGAGCACCCAGTTCTATAACATTTTTTACAAAGCACATGGGATATTTTTGGAGAGGCCTAGGGCAAATACAGAAGCAGTCCTGCTCACACCTCATTCCAAGGGTTTTTCAATAGTCCCAAAATATAGTTAATAGCTTTTTTCCCTCCTTAGATTAGAGCATAATAAGTATGTTTCTTTCCAGAGCCAATACTGGAGAAAAGGGAAATATATTTTGGATAACCCTCTTTCTGTTCTGACTTTAGGCAGATACCCATTTGTCTAAACTCCTCCCTTTTCTCATCTTATCCATGTTTCCAGTACCTTACCTAAGCTTATCTTTTTCAAATATACACAAACACACACATTTGTGGACCTTTTTCTACATTATTCTTTTCTTACATAATTCATTATGTTGTTCATTCACACACTTATCAGTCATTTAACATATATTTTCAGAGCTTGCTATGTACTCAGCAATGTACCAAGTACTGGGTATCAATGGATAAATAAGACACGTTTCTGTCTTTGTGGTTATTAATGGAAAGAGTCAAGAGTATAAGACAAGAATAAAAGGGATAAAAGGAAAACATAAGAGAGCAATAAGAGGTAGTAAGAAAATTAAATAAAGTTATATTTTAGTGAGTGGCTGGGTGGCTCCATTAAAATATACCTTCCCGTATTAGATTATCCTAAGACGTTACTCTTGGATTTCCAAAAATGCAAATAATCTGAAATACTAATCAGTATTTTTCTGTTATAAATTTCTCTGGTGTCTTTTTTAAATTAATGTAATTTTTTACATTTGCACTTTAGAGATAATGTCACCTCCCAAATGAGTGACTAATAGTAGACATTTCAAGTACCACAACAGCAGATGAGATATTTGGGAACAAATCATGGTTTATTACCTAGGCTGCCCCAGAGTTTGGCTGTGCTTGGCTCTTCTTCATTATTTCTTTTATAGATTTTTCAGTCTGAATCTGTCTCTTGAACTCTTGGTGCTTTTGGTTTTTTCCACTGTATTGCACAGGAAAAGACTTACCACTCCCCAGCGAGTTGTTTCTCCTTTGTCTTTTTGGCCCTGTCCCTACTCACTCTCGTCTCCTCTCACAGCAGTTGTTGTCTGTCATTGCCTTCTAGCCATGCCATGGATATACTCCTGTCATGGATCTGATTGTCTTATTTTTGTCCCCCCTAAAGGCCATTTCATCCCACAGAGGTCTTTTTGATTTTTTTTTTTTTTACTGGAAAGTGACAAGTTGTCTAACATTTCAAGGAATGAAAGCCTAAATAAAAGCATTTTCTTGTGTTTTAAATATTCCTTTTGGCTTCATGCAACTTTGAGTTGCCACCTTTCCAAAAATAATGAAAGGCCTAGATCATTAGTTTGCAAACTTTATGAGTTTCTAAAATTCTTATGGGCTGTTTTTCATGCCTTAGACTCCCAACTCTCATTGCAGGTTGGGCCAGTGCCGGCTACTGGTGGAACAGACACAAAACAAACATATCCCAAATGGCTATGTTATTTTTCTTTCAAGGAACTCTTAGGCATATTGTTAGTCTGAGGAGAAAGATGGGCAAGAATACCCATCAAGTATACAAGCCTCAAGACCAGAGACTATCCAAGGATGGCAGAGGAAAGAAGCAAGCTAGCTAAAGGGTCTGTAGATGAAAAAGATGGAAGCAAGCACAAATTGCAATGTACAGAGTAGGTCTAAATGCTGCCTGCCCCTAGAAGGCATTTTAAGACAATGGGAAACAATGCCTCAAGACTCAGGTCAGTCCTGCGAGTTCCTTTCCTGGCTCCAAGGACTACACAGCGTTGGTAAAATCTTGCATTAGTGTCTCTTCACCTTGACCAGGGAGAACTTTATGCATCTATGGCAGGCCCTGGGAACACTGCCAGCCACTAAAATGGAAAGTCAGCTTGTTGGAATTTTGAAGTTTAATGAAATAGTTTGAGTAGCCCCATTCTAAGATTAATTTTCTATATAGTATCAAAACTTGGTGGTTTGAAAGAAAGGGTCCTTTGGTATCTGTGCCAACCCTTCCTTGCACAAATGAGATTAAAGCCTAAATAGGTAGAATGACTTGCTTATGTATGTATAGCTACTTAAGAACAAATATGCAGTAAAATGGGCAACTGATGAAAATATATAAACTCAAATACATTGCTAATAAATTTGAGTTTAACTTTCAGAAAGTTACTTAATCTCTGTGAACTAAATTATATATATATATATTTATATACATATATATATTAGAAATTTATGAAACCCTCCACACTATGACTTTTTATAAAGGATGCTGAATAGTTGGAAGTCAGTCACTTAATCATCAAAGCACTTCATACTGTAAACACTTCTAAAGTATTTAGTCCTAAAATGCTTGGAACATATGTTACATGCTGTAAATTTTTAGGAAAGAAAAACTTTCAAACTCATTCTACATATTCTGGGATTTTCCTTAGGATATTACATAATTTAGATTTAGCATTTAAAACAAGTGAAACATCATGACTACTAAGATGAGTGGTATCCAAACATTTTTGGTTATATACCCCACTACAAACCTCATTAAGTTAAAAATAACCAGATTCTCACACAGCCCCAATATAGTATATTTATTTGTTCATAAATTCTATCTACATATTACTAAACTAATATTTAAATTTAAATTATAAACAAGAGAAATTAAAAATAAAAGTGGAACAAATATTTTATTATTTTATTTACTAATAATATGAAAGTGTTTTTGTTCACTTATTACTGTTTTTCATTGAAAGCAAATATTCTTCCTTATTCTAAAATCTTAGTTTAATACATTGGGCTATAAGTGATTTTAAAAATTTGGTTGTAGGTTCAGATTGTTTTATATTTGGTCCTAAAAAGATGCTCTACTTTAAAAAAAAGATTACTAACAATATCTTATATATCCAAATGGAAAAAGTGTGTCATTGGTGGCATTTGTTAAGTCTTAAGATTCATTTCTTTTACTCTCATCCAGCAATTATAAATGGTTTTTGTCAAAACTCAGCTGGTAAAGTTCCATAGTCTCTACTGTCAGCCCATTGCTCCTGAAAAATAATTAGAAGGCAGTGTATTTTTTATTTTAGAAAATGAATTAAAAATACACTAAAATCTTTAATTTTGAGTGTTCTATTTTCAAGGCTATCGTTTGTGCAGATGAGAGTTTTGATAGATATCAATTGGCCAACGAAGTAACATAATAATATAAATGCTTTCTCCTGAATCCTGTTTATATTAAAAGGCTTCTTTTGAAAAGCTGATTCATACTTGTTGCTAAAATGTCAACTTCATCTTGAAGGGTCAAATTAATGGCATTCATTTCTAAGGAAATATCTATTAGCAATATGCTACCAAATAGTAACTTGTCATCCTATCAAAGGTCAACTTTGTAATACAGGTCTTTTAGTATAAGTATTTAGCTTATCTGTAAATTCAACAAGGCTACATAGATTGAGTGGAGGCACCAGTGTGAAAACTCTAAAGTAAATGGTCTTGTTAAATGTTAACAAAATTAAATTTCATTTTCCTTTTCCTTTCCCACTCCAGTGAGTCAGGTTGCATGTCCCTTTGGGTACATATAGGCCATGTGGACACAACTGATGGGCTATTTATTTACCTTTTCTGTCTCTTCAATTCAATCCACCCTTCTGTACTCAGTAAAGCTGCAACTGGGAGAAGGCAATCTACATTTTCCAGATTCTGTTGCTCCCTGGCTGCCCCTTAGGTTCTGCCAATGGAAGGTAACAGGCAGATTGGAATGCAGAAAGAAAAGAGAACTTTGTTGTTTTTTCTTGTTTTCCTATTAGCATTGCCCGAGCAGTGGTCGGCAAACTCATTAGTCAACAGAGCGCACACCGCGGCTTGCGAGCCACAGTTGGGGGACCACTGCCCTAGAGATAGTAATTCACACAGGAAATAGCAGTTCAGCCTAGCAGGAATAATTCACTCCAGTTTCTAGTTCCTTTTCAGCACTCTCAGGGCCAGCCTTAGCATGACCTTTGAAGGCCCAGCAAGGAGCCAGGTGGCCTTCATTTTTTAAAGGTCTAAGCACATAAACTGCAGGGAATTCCTCTGAGTTTCTAAAATCTGGTACCCCAACTCTCCATTCTATTCTCTCAGACTTCAGGCTGGTATCTGCTTCCTTAAGTTATTATCTCTGGGTTACAAAAGTGTTCCTCATTCATCCTTTCACCCCTTCAACACCTGTATAACCATTTCTCTACATTAAATTCCCTTTCATGAAATACCTACTTTGGTTTCTGTATGCTAATTGTACCTTAACTTACACAGCTAATTTAGACAATGAGAAAACTTAGAAGTCTGTTCACCTATTTAAAGACAGGAGAAAAACAAAGATGACTAGATATACTAAAAACCCAAATGTGAAAAGCAAGACTTCACAATTTTAAAGATAATTAAGGGTGATGTCATTATCACCTCAAAATAAAACATATGACCTTTAAAGAAGACATAAACATCACGTCATAAATGAATAAATGATAAATTTGACTACATTCAAGTATAAAAGGCCTGTGTCACAAAGATATGGTAGAAAATGACAAATAATACACTGGGAGGAAATATTTATAATGCTTATAAATGATAAAGCATTAAAGTCTAGACTATCAGAAAAAAATTCTAAAAACTAACAAAAACAAACAATTCAATGGGAAAATAAATCAATGGCTTAAATGAAACCTCAGTGACTAGGAAATACATTAAAAGTTTATCAACCTCATTTGCAAACATGGAAACTCAAATGAAAGCAACAAAAAGACACCATTTCATCAAGAAGGCAAAATTTCGAAGTTTGAAAATGCCAAAATTTAAATGTCTGAAGGGGCAATGGTGCTGGGAAAGAGATGTTCACATACACTGCTGCAAAGGCATAAATTGTTTCAATTTCGTTGGAGAACAATTTGGAAATATCTAGTACAGGTAAAGATGTATGTAGCCTATGTATGTGGCCCAACAATTCCAATTATACAATATGCATAAAGAGTCATGTATACAAGCCAAGGAATGCTGACAGCCACCAAAAGCTGGAAGAGACAAGGAATAGATTTCCCCCTAAAGTTTCTGGAGGGAATGCAGCCCTGCCAAAACATTCATTTCTGCCTAATGATACTTATTTTTGACTCCTGACTGACAGAACTGGAAGAGAATAAATGTGTATTTTAAGTAAAAAAAAAAAAAAAAAGAGTCATGTGCTGGGATGTTTGCTGCAACAATGTTAGTAATAGCAAAAAACCTACAATTGTTTAAATGTCCATTAACAGGGGAATGAATAAATATCATACTGCGGAACCATTCTGTGATTAAAAAGATAAAAGAAAAACTGTACTTTCCAACATCGATAAAAGCATATGATCAGAATGGCTTACAAGAAATAAATGCATTAGCTCAAGTAAGAAGAAACCCAAAAGAGGATAGCCTGAAGATTGTTTAGTATAGTTTCCCCTGTTTTGTTTATATTTCTTCTCTGTCATCATCAGTAAGTGTGCATGTCTTCAGGTCAGCTCCTCAAAGTAGCAAGATGGCTGTACTGTTCTATGCCTCACATTCAGACGTGACAACATCCAGCAGAAGAGAAAGCTATTTCTTTCTGTGCTTTCAAGAATAAGAAATCTTTCCCAGAAGCCTCCCAGAAGGATTCGGATTGTTTCATTGACCAAAGTTATGTCACATTGCCCTGCATAGTCCACTCAATGAGAAGGAATAGGATTATTATGATTGCTTAAACTAGTTGTCATTACCCTTGACTAGGGATAGGTTTCCTTTCCTAAGGAATGGAAACATGAACAAAATTGAGGCTCTGTTAGCAAGGCAATAGTTCATTATCAGGCAAACACCAACTCTAATGTAAGTAAAAGCAATGCAAGATATAGAAAGATATGCGCAGTTTTGTGTCTTTGTAAATATTTCTGAAGCATATTGCATATTGTGTAAATGTGCAAATACATATAGTGAACGGTCAACAACAAAGAGAGTGCTCTATACAGTGGTTAGCAGGCTGCCCCATGCACAGCTGGAGTTCGCGTTCCCAGCTTGCATCCTTGGGCAGTGTGCCAGATTCAGTGGCCTCATGGTTTTCTTTATGAAAAGAGGGAGGGGAATGATATGAGGAGGGAGATATCAGCGACAGCTACACATTTTATTTCTTTTGATAAAGAAGCAAAATGTGGCATTATGTTGTGAAATCTGGGAGGCTAAATAATTTTATCATTTTAAATATCAAATAGCTATGAACCTAAAGTCCAGGGCACACTTTGCTGTGTTCAAATTCCTATGTGTTAATTATCTAGCTTTTTGAGAAAAAGGAAAACAGTTATTTCAAAAACTGGTACACTTTAACCCAAAGCAAAAAATATATATTTACTTTGGCTAAACTGCTCAAGATTTATTAATGATGATTAAAATGATCAAAATGTTAGCATTTCATTGTTATAATTCCAAAAAGGCCATTCTCCAACATGAATTCCCAGACAAATGTGAATGTGGCTTTTGGCTATTTTTTAAATGTCCAGTTTATTTTGGGTTTTTACTTCATGTAAATCACTGGAGAACAGGTAAGCTTCTGTTTCCTTCTGAAACTAACTCCTGCTTATGTATATACCCTGAAAAGAGGTTTATGTGGGTAGGACCAGTGCTTAAGCCCTGGGAAATATGTTTTAGCTGATCCTAAATATATTCTCTGTTTTTCCTTTCCTTGTTCTATATCTGGTCATTTGCATGAATATACATTTTGACTTCCATGAAAAATTGTTAGGGAGGTCACCTTGCATTTTTTAGTTCCCTTCCATCTTCACTTTTATAAGGGAAAGCAGGGATTCATATAGCTTCTTGCCCAAGAAACTCAATGATCCCTCTTTCTTCCAGGTAGGAACCAAGAAGAAAAATCTATCTTTTATTTTGTCCATTAAAGTCTTACACTGTTTGGAAAGCAGTACATACTTTTTAATAAGGGCATTCTGGATGATTATTTTTTTGTCATCAATATTCAGCAAGTTCAACCGAAGTTATTTCCAAAGAGCTTCAACTAGGCTGGTAACTCTTTATTTTACATTCCAGAGCAATGGTGCCCAGGTGTCCTTTAACCATTGGAAATACTGTGGTTGGAGAGAGTTGGCACAGATTCCAGAGGCTGGAGTCTCCTTTGGGCTCCTCATTTCACTACTGGCTCATTAGTTCATTGGCTAGAAATAGATCCTGCATTGGATCTTGTACTGGAAATCCAGCTTTGGTGTGATCTGAAGTGAGGGGGTGGTTTCTTCTCACCCTCTCACTGTCTCCATTTCCATTTCCCAAAGAATAAGGAAGGGCTATTTGGGGATATTCCATCCAGGTAGACAAATCTCATCATAAAAAGTGCTGGCACTATCACCAATGTCTACATATCAGATTAAAGGAAAAGTCAGTTCAGAGTCATAACACAGCTCTTCCTCAACTGGTCTTGCTAAAAAATGTTACTTGTGCTCCATGCACTTACAATAATATTATAAATATTAATTCTGTTCGCTGGCTAAGAAATCCTCTCTTTCTGAAACTGTTTGTTTATTAATGTTATGAGTTTGCATCATTAATCTTTAGACAGGACTACAGTTTAGTGGTTTTAAAGAGCAATTTAGTGGTGGGTGTAGCTTGAATGATGCAAAAGAATGGTATTAGAGGTCGTTTTGGAGACAAGTGTAATAGTGCTGTTTTTCACTTACTTCAAAAAGGATATGAGCAGAGGAATTCTACTGTTGACTCACCTTAAATGACCCTCTTAGCCACAGTCTCAGTTTTCACTCTAGTCAGCACAAGATTGTTATGCCTACCTGTCACACCATTATTTCAGATAGTACTGTACAGCAGCAGTGTTTCCCTGATCATGTTGAATCTGCTCATTTTAGCTAAAATCTGCTTCAGATTTCATAAAAAGGGAGTAAATGTGATTTAAATGTAAGTTTTACTTATAGAAATACCTAGTGATCATTCTTTAGGTTTTGTATTGGAGCCTTCCTTCTATAAGCTTAAAGCAGTTTCATATATAAAATTGCATTTGTCTTCACTCAACTTCTACAATGTAAGTTGAAGTCAGGTTTTAATTATTTCCTCGTGTTCATGCTATTATTTTATGGTAAATGAAGACTTCGAAGATATTGTCTCAAAGTAGAATAAAGGAAATCACTGTTTCTTTTTCTGAAACATGCATAGCTATCAAGATTTGGCAGGCCTGTGCCTGACCTTTTGTTCCTTTTATTACCTAAATACTTATTTGGCTTTAAGAAACCAGCCATGTATGTCTGGAATTATTACTAAGTGTAACCCTCAGGTTGCAATATTTTTGCTTTTTAAAAAAAATATTTTTATTGATTTCAGGGAGAGGGGAAGGAAGAGGGGGAGCAAGAGAGAGAGAGAGAAACATCAATGTTGATTGATCGGCTGCCTCCTGTATACTCCCTGCTGGGGATCAAGCCTGAAACCTAGGCATGTGCTCTAACCGAGAATTGAACCTTCGACCTCTTGGTGCATGGTGGATGCCCTACCACCGAGCCACACTGGTCGGGCTGCAATACCTTTACAACTAAGAAAGGGTAAAATTGGCCATGCTGAGGTTTTGAAAAATGTCTTCTAAGTTAAAACATGGATCACTGTCTGCTTCATCCTCAGCTGGGTGCTTCTGCCTAAAACATCATGTCAGTCCACTATGGCTTGGCTCATTGTGGTCTCTATTACCAAATATTCCAGGTCACAGTCCTGTCAGAGTGACACAGCATTATCAGAACAGAGAGGAAAGTCATCCCCAGTTCTGTTGTCTATCCCATCTTTATGAGACTTAATGCAGTAGTTCCTAACCTGAGGGCCCTCGATTTCTAGGAGTCCTCAAAACACAAAAATAAAAGCCCAGAGTTATTTCTAATAAAATTGAAAGTATCACATGAATAAAATATGTTCACATTATTGTTCTTGTTTTCAAGAATATCAACATCATATGGTAACCCTGTAATCTTATGCCAACTAATAACTATTATTTGTGTCTTTGAAATAAACAAATTAATTATTGATTAATACAAATGATGAGATTGGTAGCACTTTGTAGAAATATTTTTAAAATTGAAGTATATGGGGGAAACTATGATGGTATGAAGTCTAGCTGCTTCTATCATCAGACTGGGCCCAGAAACACCAGGATGCACAGCTCTGTACTTCATAGAATTTCCACCTATGGTGTTTCATCCATAAACCTGGAGATCCAAGAGTTTTTGAGTCCAAGTACTAAGAGCACAACCAAAAATCTATTAAAAGGAACAATGAGAAGCAGGCAAGTCCCACTTCTTACATCACACTCAGTCAACAGCTACATGAAAAGTGACCACTATTTACCAACTTCTGTGCTGGGCTCTTGGAACACAAAGGTTTCCCAAAAGACCAATCTTGTCCTTGTGTACACTGTAGTCTAGTAGGGGTGACAGACATTTATCAAATGATCACATAAAAAGGAGTAAAATTACAATCATGATTTGTAGATGCTATCAAGGAGTGGTGCACAAAACTTGACTAGTGGATTTGACCTACTTTGGGAGTTGTGAAAAACATGCCCTTCTCCCACCCCCCAATGGAAGATAAACTTGAACTGAAAATGGTAGTTGAATAGTTGACTTGTCAAGATTCCCATTTGACTAGAAGAAATGTTCTAGCCTAAGGAACTGTTTATGTGTTTAATAAGTAGTATTGCCTGAAAGAAGGCCAGTGGGATGGTGAGACTGGCAAGAACATTGGAGAGTCAGTGGGAAGTATGGCTGAAAATGTAGTGTTAAAAGTTACATCATGAAGGACCTCTTAGAAATTTTGCTGTACCTTAAAATGGGAAGATATTGAAGGAGCATAAGGGTATGTGTGTTGTTGTTGTTGTTTTAAGTTATTTTAGCTGAAAGGAGAAAAGACTGGTGGGAAAGAGAGATGAATTAGGATTCTACTGCTATAGTTCAGAGATCATAGTAGCCAGGACTTTTGCAAAGTTGGTAAAAATAGAAGTAGATGGAATCAAGAGATTTAAGAATCTTCTTTGAACACTTTGGTAGCCCCAGTTGTCCCTGTCTTTGTATGTCTTTGCATGGTCAAGACATTTTCCTTGGTTTCCCACTCTCTATCAGAGGAGCCCCTAGTCACATTACTGGATTGCACCCTCACTAGATATATCTGCCTTTTTCTATGGGTTGTGATTTATAGTCCCCAGTATGGGCTGCTTTCTTTATTGTTAAGTTTGCCTGAGTTACAATCTTCTAGACAGAGTCCACAAACTGTCACCTAGGACGGGATGAGTATAGTTCTAATGCCAGTATAGTTCCATACTAGGCTGGTCCCTAGAGAGGCAGCCCTTATAAAAATGTTCTATTTTATGTCTTTCCTCCAGGATACACTATTGTTTGAAGGAAAATAAAACCCTAAAAGGGTATAGTCATGAGTAAGGTCTCACCAGATACAAATGCCACCTCCTTCTATGACTTTGCAAGGTTCTCTGATTTAGTACTTGAAGAGTAAAAAGACCAAAGACAACTTCAGCAGAATAAATAAGTTATTACTGGCTCCTAAGCAGGACCACTTTGTGAGTGGTGCTGGCTGAGGTTGTGCAATAGAGTGACCTTCATCTCCCATTCATTTTGTATATTATGTGCAATGAGTGCTTAGAACATGTCTAGGCATAAATGAATGAATCAAAGCAAAGTATTTAGTCTAGTTTGCCCATTGAGTTAAAAAGGAAATAAAGTTATAAAGAATAGTTGTATTCTAAAATCTAACCAAAAAATTCAGCAGGAGAGGAAAAGGAAAGAAATTTGGTTGAAACTAGAACCAAGTCAGGACCCAGAAAAAATTTGAAAAGAGAAAGAGGTTTTGGTGAGGAGGTAGCATGGGGAAAATGAGTTGATTCCTGTTCTGGCAAAGGAGAGAAGCTGGAATTGGTGAATAATCTGATGGACACTGTGTGACTATGCCCAAGCTGGGTTTACTCTATCTCCTTAGGCTGCTGAGATTGTCCCCAGTTTCCTGAAGTTTAAGCTTCTGAACTGAAAATCAGTCTAGACATTTTATTCTCAGATTTTCCAGAGGAAACTCAGATGGTCACCCTACCAGCATGTCAAATTGAGAACCTACATTGATCTCACCTCATGACAGTCATTTAGGCAACGTCCAAGACAATTCAAAGTAATAAGGAGCTATTTCCACTTTGTAAGAAAGTAAGTGCTTCCTTAGAGTCTGTTATGTGAGTCGTTAAAAAGAAAAAAGAAACAACTAATGCAAACTTTTAAAACGCTTGTTTAAATGCTAATGTTAAAACAGGGAATGTCAGAATTTTGACCTTTTCTCTTTGCAATTTCTGAACATATTTGCATATTTTTATATTTAAGCCAAAAAGTCTTAAATTCCAAATAAAAAAATAAAGATATAATGAAATATAAACAGAGGACTCAAAATGAAGATAAACAGGCTTAAGGTTTAATGCCACCTATGTGATCTGGGAAAAGCTACTCGATCTCTATGAATGCCCATTTCTTCATTTAAAAAAGTAACAGTTGTGTAAATGATTTAGAAAAAACTGTCTACCTAGAATACTCAATGATTCCATTTGGAATTGATGTGTGAAGTTACCCTAATGTAATAGAACTAATAATGAATATTAAACATTTTTCAATGAAGAAGGAAGCTATTGTTAAATTCATTAAACAACTTGACCTTTAGACTAATAAGGCTCTGATGCCCTGGTGGCCAAATCTAAGCTTGTAAATGCCTCAAGATTACAAAGTCAAGATCAAAGGACAAATAATTGCAAACAGTCAACCAGCCTTTAAGCTATAGCCAATCAAATAATTTTATTTCTTTGTTTCTGTACCTTCTCCATAAATTTTTCTCCTCACTCCTTGTCCCTGGAGGGCTCCTAACCACCTCTGGTTTGGTTCTGCCCAATTGGAATTGGTAATTGCTCAAATAAACTCTTACAAATTTTAATATGCCTCAGTATATCTTTTAAGAATGCAAAAGATCCGATTTGAATTTTGTGTTATTTTTGAGAAGTATTGTAACCCAACATGTAAATTATACTTCAATGAAATATGTATATTTTAATCTAGAGAAATAATACAATATAAATATTTGGTATAGGCACTTCTTGGGAAAAATAACTTTTAAAATTACCGGCTTTCTTACTTTGAATAATGAAAGACCTCAAGATGGACAAAGCATATACTGTATATACTCTATATATGTGTTTTTTTCCACACTTGCCTTTTATATACATAAAAATTAATGGGGGCCTTTTGTGAAAATCATAGAATTTGCCTTTTTCTAGTTGGAGTAAAGGGCATAGGGTATGTGGAAGATAGAATTCTTTACTATCATCTAACAACATTTGAGAGTACTGTGCTGGGCACTTGGTTACTGGCAGTGAGTAAAACAGGTCCAGTCTCTGCTACCACAGAGCTTATAGTGCAGTTATTTCTATTCTCTACACATTCACTACCTTACTTTTTGGTAGAACTTTGGACACAGAAAATAAACCACAGAGATATTAGGAAAGTTTTTGTATGCTTCAAGTACCTTGTGAAATGGCTGATAAAAATTCAAGTCTAGTAGTAAACCATGTGGACTCCATTTTACTTTTACCTTGTCTCACG